>JASVER010000116.1:2702329-2861489 GCA_030449065.1 Oceanodroma leucorhoa
TCAAGCATTGGAACAGGCTGCCCAGGGAAGTGGTGGAGTCACCATCCCTGGAGGTATTTAAAAGACATGTAGATATGGCGCTTCGGGACATGGCTTAGTGGTGGACTTGGCAGTGCTAGGTTAACAGTTGGACTTGATGATCTTAAAGGTCTTTTCCAACCTTAATGATTCTATGATTCTATGATCTTGCAAAGACCAGGGGTTGTCAGCCCGTGTAGTTCAGGGGCACATAGCACCAGATGGTTWGAAATTTGGCAACTTGCTCCATTCGCAGAGAAATGTTGATTATTTCCAGAAGAAGACAAGGAGAAAGCACTTAATGATGTGATCGTCTGATCAGCTTACAAGGGCTGGACAGCATATACCCTGCTGAAGGGAGAGGTGCCATTAATGCATGTGCTTTTATTTTGAGATATCAGAATGATGATTTCTCAGGTATTGCTAAAAAATGAATGCTATGAAGAAATGCTAAAGAGAAGGCTGCTTATGGTCTGAGGAATTAGAGGGAGAGGCTAGTGTTGTTTTATTTTAGCCTCCAATCAACACTGATGTTGAAGTAGCTATGGAAACACATCCCAGGCTAAATCTACATTAAGTCAAAGGAAAAGCCCCATATCTGCACACAAGGGAAACTGTTCTTTGTAAACAATGAATTTTTTCATGTTGGCTGGATACCAAATGGTCTGGTTATTCYGGAGTGATAATCTCATTTCCCTATGACCTCTCACTCAACTGTACTGCAGGYAAGGAGGCAGCAAAGCTCAATAAAGCCATTCTTACAGATGGTGGTGCACCACCAAATAACGCCTGGCCAGGGGCACTAGTTTAGGGGCCTCTAAAAGTGGGGCAAAGTACAACTATTTCACTAAAGAAGGAATTGCAAGGCCTCTGGCTGCTCTCTGTGAATCCTGCACTGTGCAGCACACGAGCAAGTTGGTGCTGAAGTCCGCAGCAGTTGATCCACTCTGAATTCACTCCCGGTCTTGCATCCTCCCTATCAACTGTGTTGTTTGGAAATGGTGTCAAAATAATAAAATATATTCTTCAAAAGGTGAAGGGATCGGGGTCTGCTAAGTATGAAGAACTGTCAAATCACAGAGAGGCACCAGTGAAGTGGTGACTGTCATCTGCTGATGTTATGTTCAACGAGAAACTAAAGTTGGGAAAGCCTGGGCTGCAGGACACCAGCTCAAGTCCCTGGGATCTGCTGATAGAGACAGAGGAGGACAAACAAGCTCTTCAGTCTGGTGTGGGTCCTAGGAGCTACTACCACTTCTTGGGAAGTGAAGCCGTGCATAATGGATGGGAAAGAGTGGTTGTAAGCAGCACTTGTGTCACAAAMATTGCGTCACGGTCACCTGAGATTGGCAGTTCAAGCAGACACAAAAAGAACAGGACTGAGCAGGCAGCAGCCTCCGAAGAGAGATGGAGTGTGCAATTCCTCTGACCAAACATGGGGGTCTGCCTGGCTGAGGGGGCTGAATACCAGGCTTGACTGAATACATGCAAAGTTTGGGGGGGCAGATTGCCCTGCCCTCCTGAGCTGGTGGATTTGCAGCTGCCAGCAGTGGTCGTGTGGCCATTGGAAAGTCCTCGCTAAGTTGTTTCCTCCTCAAATCTGTTGGAGAAAGGAAAGAGTGAGGCCCTCCCAGATGCCCTGCATTGAACAGGTCTGGACCACTCAAAGTTGAACGGGTGATCTCAGCCCCGTGGCTTGGTTACTGATGCCAATGCCAGGGCTGGCCATGCCAGCCTCCTGGGAGCGGAGAGGCCAATTTCTTCAAGGTCCCTGAGATAGAATCGTAGAATCATAGAATCATTAAGGTTGGAAAAGACCTTTAAGATCATCGAGTCCAACCGTCAACCCAGCACCCATGCCCACTAAACCATGTCCCGAAGCGCCACATCCACATGTTTTTTGAACGCCTCCAGTGATGGTGACTCCACCACTTCCCTGGGCAGGCTGTTCCAATGCTTGACTACCTTTTYGGTGAAGAAATTTTTCCTAATATCCAATCTAAACCTCCCCTGGTGCAACTTGAGGCCATTTCCTTTTGTCCTAATGGATAAGATGGGGGTTCACAGCCAGTTTCCTAAGGGCTCAACAAGCCTTGTCCCAGATTATTGCTAACTGAACATTGAAGCAGGGTGGTGAGTCTGGCAGAGGCACTGCAGCAGGAAAATGAAGGAAGTGCCAGCAAGGAGATGGATGGCAGAGAAGGCAAGAAGAGGCTTGCCCTGTAGACAGACTGGCAGAGGCTGGATTGCTTTAAACTCTGATCACATAACCCCAGGGAGACGTGATTGGGAAGGTTAATGAGTGCAGTGATATGGCAAAAAGGGAAAGCCAGAGAAGGAAAAAGCCAAGATGAGGCTCAAGGAAGCATCAAGGCGAGTGTTGGAAGGAGGTAGTTGGGGAGGAGCTTGCCCTGCTCAGTGTGGGTGGGCCTCTGTGTGTGTTTACACTCATGGGAATATTAGCCATCATTTTATGTATTTCTCACTCCATGATTTCAACCATTAAAAAAATTGCCAAAGGATGCCCAATAACAACAGAGCATCTCTCCTAAAGAGGGCTATCCTGTTTRTGTTTTAACTTCTTCCTCCACTCTAACAAAAAAGTCACTATTGTCAGTGGGATGTGGTTTCCCTCATTCCCTTTATAAAATGCATCCAGATTCTCCAGGTTTAATGAAGCTTAGGGGCATATAGGGGTGCAGGAGAGATGCATCACTCAAAAACCAAACATTCGTTCAGGGCTTATATCATGAGATGGTTTCTTAGTAGGAGTTACACATGTATASTGTGGTCAGTGTTTTCCATGTCTAAACCCCAAATGTGTTTTCTTCAATCTCCTACTGACCTACCAAATAATCTGCATCATATTTACCATCTCAAATGTCTGAATTTTGCAGATAATGTCCGCTGCTACCCACATGGTAGGAGGGTGCTAATCCCCAAACTCTGTCTGCTGGACTGATTCTCACGGGCAGTCACAGGGTGCTCGCACCAGTACCAGGCTGAGCCCACATGCATTGAGCAGCAAGAGGGTCCTCTTCCACTAAACACATTTGGGTTGGGATGAGTGCATGGCACATGAGAGATGCCTGGCTGAATCCCACCTCTGCCAAGGAGATGCAAACTTTGGTGTCTGAGGGCCATGTCTCAGTGGTGGGACAGTAAATCTGGGGCAGACCAGCAACTTCTAAAGTTGCTTCTGAGCACGCAGGCTTTGGGAACCGTGTGTTTTCCCCACTAAAGACTGGTCTGCACTACCTATGAGGTTAGGAGTCTTGTTCACACTCATGTTCCCTYTCTCAAGCTAAAGAGCCTTCTTCAGTAGGAAGAACTGACTTACTGCCACTCCATAATCTCCATCTAGATCACCTCCAAATCTGGGACTTGACCCTTGGTGAGCACTGGCCTATGTGGCTCCTGGATATGACAAACCAGTTCCCCTGGGTCTGGCCTGAACAAAAGGTGTTGTAGGAGGTCCTGTGCTCTGAAGCTGCTGAAAAATGCACAGAGGGAGTTCACTGACCTCCTTGATGCACAGCACCCCAGGGAGGCCCGCTCTGGCTGGTACAGGGGGAGGCAATGGCCTGCAATCAATCAGAGCAGGTGCAGAGAATGGTGAAGCTCTTGCTCAAAGATTCAGTGAGTTTTGGGGTTGAGAAGGAGAAAAGCAAGTGCAGAAAAGAAGACGAAGGTGTCTAGCTGCAGTGGGTTCCTTCATCGCTGTGGTGAAAATTATTCAGCTCTTCCAGGGTTAAAATTCTCACATTTACTGCTGTTTCTGATCCCACAACCATTCCTGATCCACAGGTCTCCAAAATCATCAAGTTTCCATGCTAATGTGACCCTGCCCAAGAAGGCTATGCTACCCGCCACCTGACTGTGCTGAGCAATGCTCAGCGTAGCTTCTGCAGCACGTCACCAACAAGATCTTCCCTGCCCCACAGAGCCCTAGCCTTGCACCACTAAAATGTTTTAAACTCTTGATTAAATTATGTGAATTTTTTGGGGGCCATTTGTTTCCTAGTACAAGGTTCACTCATAGTTCCTAATGGTGAAATGGCTGAACATGCCTGGTTTGAACCCAAATCAGCGGTTGCTCTTAACATCAACGAGGCGAACCACTTACTGGGCTATGACAGCGTGGGGTCAGCACATCAAGGGAAGTTATTGTCCGCTCTTCTTGGTGTTGGTGACACCAGATTGGGAACTCTGCATCCAGTTTTAGGTCCACTAGTGAACAGGGATGTATAGAAAGTGGACAGTGTCCAAGAGATGTGACCATGATGGTCAGGAGTTGAGAGGCTGTGGTGTGCCAGGAGAGGTGGAGGGAGCTGGGCTGGTTTAGTATGCAGGCAAGGAGGTTGAGGGGTGTCTAACAACAACCTACAACTACATGTGGGGCAGTTGCAAATCTGACAGAGCCAAACTCTTCCCAGTGGTACCAGATGATATAACAARGGGCAACAACTAGAAGCGGGGCTTGGAAGTTCAGGCTGGGCATTAGGAAAAATTCCCTTTCCAAGTGCCCAGCAAAGTCGGGGGGGGTCTCCATCCATGGGATTTTGTGGGGTTCAGCTGGACAAAACCCCTGCTKCCCTGGGGTGGTGCTGGGGATGACTCTGCTCCAGGGGAGGTTGGACTACAGACCCGTAAGGGTCCCTTCCTACCAGCACTGCTGTGACTTGGTGTAACAGGCTCTGATTTTGGGGCAGAAGGGGAAGCATCCGTCCCCTCTCTGGCACGACTGTCATCTCTGGCAGCGATGCTGGCAGAGGCTGCATGAGGAGGACAGGACACAGCCTGGGACTGAGGAGGAGGATGACGGGAGAGCACAGCTCCTGGAGGAATGGTGAAGGCTGCAGACCCCTGTACCTCAACAGCTATATAGACACAAGCTGRTGAATAACTCTAAAATAATTACAGCATGATCGTGCTTTGGGTCAGCATTTCAGTGATACCTGCCTGTTCCCTGAGTGTGCTGCCAAGGCAGACTAGCAGACTGCATTCTGACAAGTAGAAAACAACCTCAGGTTTACACATGCACGAGAGCTGTTGCTGGTTGGACGCAGCAAATTCACAGACTAGCTTATTTGCAGAGACTTGTTCATGTCTTGTGCCCTCTGATGGGCTGGAGATGGCAACCCTCATCTGCGAGAAGCATCCTTCTTCAGACAGGACTGTGCAAAATTAACACCCAGCTCTGAAATACGCGGGATGCTGTAGTTAACCTGAGTGTGGCTGAATTTCAGTGCTGCCRTTCGTGCGCTGCTTGGTCTGCCTGCCAGGCATGGTGAAGTCTGCGGGCCCTGGGAGGGATAAGTGCCTCGCAGGGATTGCTACCAGAAAAGTTTAAGTTCTTTGATGTGAAAGATTTTAGGGAAATGCAAATATTGCCAGTACAAACAGGTCCAGACTAAGACCAGAAGTGGCTTCGGCGGGTGAGGGTTCATCTGGGTGGTGAGRTGGGTGCAAGGGCCAGGATATGTTGAGCGCTGTTACCCAGTATCAGTTTCAGAAAACATTGTTTTCTTTACCTTTCCTCCTAACCTGAGTGTAGCTGACACCTAMCTGATGGGACCTCCTGTTGTCCCTGCCACTGGGACCAGGTTTACTTCTCCATTTTAAACTCCAGGTGGCTGAGTTACCCAGACTTGCTGGGTAACTGGTGGAGAAAAGCAGGCRCTGATGGGGCACAGTTAATCTAGTCCATGTAGAGTAACTGTAAAGGAGAGGTATCACACTCCAGAAAAGCTCTGTTGACTCCACAGAGGATTAGGGAAGGACTTAGGTGAGATGAACCTGCCCTTGAGTCCCAGACAGTGCAACGCACATGGACTTTACTGGGTGAAGGCCAGCTACAGAGAAGAATGACCAAGGCCAGAACTCCAAGATCTGACCAAGGGCAGAAGGTTTGCAGTAAGATTTTTGCCACATGAACTGAATTAAATCTTGTTGTTTTATTCCATTTTTTTCCCCTTATCTCCTTTTGTCCTGTAGGCATGGGATGAGTTGCACTCCTATGTATGAGCTTGCCACCCATCACCCACATCCCTGCATCYACTCTGCCACTACTTTGCACAGTTTTTACAGTACGGCTTGCAGCTGGGCTGAAATAAATAGGATGTCTCACCTGCCCTCCCTACATAAGACCCAGGTGTTCCCCCTGCCACTGACTCTAGTTTTGGTTTTGCTGAGTTAGTGTTCTGACGATTTAGCAAGTCAAATTCTTTTTGGCTTTGATCAAAAGAGATGCCAGACCTGACACAAGTGAATGGGTGGGGGAGTGCTTGGCAGGGAGGACCAGGTGCTGGCAAAGGGAAGAGAGATGGAGCGGTAGGTCTGCCCACTTTGGAGAGGGAWAAATTGTTAGACTGACTTTGCTGTATCAGGTACCTTCTCCCTAGGTGGAGTTCAGCTGAGTTTGGCTGAAGAAATGTAAAACCCCTAGGGGACACTTARTCTGAACTTCAGTATTCATCTCTTAGGTACTGCAGTTGCATTTGGAACATGGAAAGCTCAGGARTACCTATTGAAAAGGAAAAAGATAGTGAAGGATCCCAAAGGRTAAAGTTCTCCAAGAATGATCTTATTGGTGGTCACCACCTGGCCGTGACTGCCCAGCTGCCTTCTGTGGCACTCTGCTTTCCCCTCGCCATGACAATACCTCTCTTTCCCCCCAGTACCGAGGCAGGAGGTAGGATGAACTGATATAGGAGGTGGCCAGCTCGAAGATGAGTCGTGAGCCAGAAACAGGCTCTAAGGCATCATGACTCCCTGGGAATGACCAAACCCATGGGCAGCAGCCGAGGGACACTGCCGATACAGCTGGTGCCTGGCTTGCAGCATTCACAAAAGGACACCCTTTTTGRTATGTCTGTTGGTATAAGAGCATCTACTCAAGACTGCAGTGTAAATGTACTATTGAGGCACGTCAAAGCCTGATCACAAATGTGACTTCTCTAACAGCAGACGGCTCATGTAACAGCCACGCAGCGCTTTAATGAAGCTGGTGTTGGCTGTGACTCATAGCCATCTACAATGGTATCTCCATGAGAATGCAACCATCTCCTTTGACATTCGGCAAAGTTAAATAAGACATCCAAGGGGAAAGGGGACAGTGTCATGGTTATGAAATTGGATTACTCAGCTCCCAGTCTCTGAGGGTTGCCTACAGCTTCCCTCCTGGACATGTTAAGGATGGTTTTATACTTCTGTTGCCTTCATCGAGTTCTGGCCAAGTGCCTGCTGTCTTATGCAGTCAAGAGCACATGATGTTGCAGCCATTACTGCAGAAACTGGAGTGTTTTAAGCCTCCTGCTTGTTGTAAATAGGATGTTAAACATGGAAAGGGGACAAAAGAGCAATAGCAGTGAGCTGAGGCAGTGGCTTATGTTGACAGTTTGATTAGTCTATTGGAAAGACTTCTGAGAGATTATTTAGTTACAGTGAGAAGGGGAAGATTAAGACTTTCTGTCCAGCAGAAGAGGGCAAGACAATGGCTGGTGAGTGGGAATTCAGACCAGCAAAATGCAAAGGCACAAGTTTCAAAGAAAAAGACAAATGTCCAACACTTGTTGCAGATTCTCGAACACTGAGTGTCTTCAAATCCAGCCTGTGCTTTTCTGAAAAGAACTGTTTGAGCCAATACAAATGAATTCCTCACCCTTGGGGTAAAAGGATCAAATTCAGTGGTTGCCGTACACAGCCCTGCCTGGCTTTGCAAGGAGGATATTTTTTTCCCTGTCCTCTGGGTTCTTGAAGAGGGAGAGTCCATATGGTCTGTGTCTTGMTGTGATTGCTGCCGTAATGGTCCTCTGCACATATTGACAGAGGCTGCACTGACAGAGGCAGCAAAAGGAGGAGGATGTGCTTGGGCAGCGTTAGAGGAGCTTGGATCCAGCTGTAGTGTAARGGGGGGCTTCTGAGAAATCAATATTTCTTATTTCCTCTCTAAACAAAGGTTAACTCCTCCATCAGCATTCAGTAAGATGCTCTTAAATTATCAGGTGATACACATGGAAGTACATAGGAGTACTGTATGTAACAAGTGTAAGGCAACTCAGTAATTTGAAATAACATTATGATAACTGCAGACCACACACAAATCCCAGAGTCCTTAGTGCAGGGGTTGGAGGAAGGATACTGGGTTCCCCAAAATGGCTGTGCTGAACACCCTCCCAGTGCAATGGCATGTGATGCCGAAGTATTGCCCTTAAATTCAAAGAGCACTGAGGAAAGTTCCTCTGTCCCCTGCAGATTTTTTTTTTTGGTCCTACATCCTCTGCTGGATCTGCTCTATTATTTTCTGATCCAACCAAGCTTTGTAAAGAAATTAGCTTTAAACATTTTTCAAGTGCTCTGCCTGCAGCTCACGTTGCAGAAGCATCCACAGTCTGCAAMCACCAGCGGAAACCTGGGAGCTGCTCCTACCACCCCAGGGTGACTGGCTAGTTCCCTCCCATGCCCTGCAGCATCTGTCTTCTTAGCACCTTTTTCATAGTCTCATCTGGGTTTTCTCTGAGTCCTGATGGCTCAAGAGCAGACACAAATTCTGCTATAGGGCCCAGAGCAGTCCTGCATGTCAAACTGGGCCAGTAGCGACTCTAAGTGTAGTGTTCCTGGACCAAACCTGGATCAATTTACAGATCTGTCACAGGCTTCCTGCATACCCTTTGCCTCTCTCAGTTCCCCGTCCTTACCAGAGATAATTTGCTCTGGAGACAGCACCCTTGTTAGGCATTTCCAAAACTATCTGTGTGCTGCCAACATGGATCTTGCCCTGCACACCCTGTCTGCACAGCCGCTTTCAAATTTTTCCCAGGTGGGCAGAGCCCTTTGTGTAGGAGATTGGTGTCTCTTAGATCAGGACTTCGATTGTCTCCTCTTAGCTCATGTGGACCATTGTGGAGCATGGAGGCAGGAGTATCTGGCTATGAGTTGCCTTGTCTCTTAAGAGCAGCCCAGGTATCTGTATGTGCTGGAACAACAGATCATCACTGATGCTGGTGTAGATCTGAGGAAGATCCATGCTTTTTTTGGATCTCCTGTCAGAGAAGCAGACCTTCATTTCTCACAAGAGGATGGAGAGCACTAGGCACTGTGACTGAGAAAGGACTGTGGCAAAATTATGTCCTCGGCAGGAAGCCCTGCAACTTGTACTAAATTCCTGTTGCATTTTTTGGAGTGAGGAGAGTCCTAAGTAAAAGAAAATTAATTCCTGATCCTCAGGAATGTTCCTCATTGTACAAATACAAACCCTTTCTCTAGTCACACAGAATTACTAGGTAGCCAACATCACTCCAATTCTTCAAAAACGTGTTGCTTCTTGCAGGGGCCTGGCACCAAGAAGCAYGAGAGATGGTCTAGATGTGGTTGGAAATCTAAGTTGACCCTCAAAGTGCTGATAGTTAAAGAAATAATGAAATTCAGATGCTTGTGTCAAGCACAGAAGGAAGAGACAGAAGGAAGACCAAGATATTGGCTGGTTGTTAAATGACTTGTGCACMGGAGGTTTAATCACAGAGCATAATAAGAAGATAACCCCCTCATTGCCAGCAGCTCTTTTTAGAGGCAGTATTAATGTGTTGCTGGACATCGCAGTGTCATAAGAAGAGAGGAGGAGYGGGACCGAACTGGCAAAAGCAAAAAATACCAAGGCTGGAGGAAGGTGGTTATAAAACTACTTAGGCTATCAGCATTAATTRATATTAATTTCTCTGTGACAAGAGATATTGTAAATTTGTAACTGTGTGTAAAGTAATATTTCAGATTATAACTGCATTTGGTAAATGGTTTAAAATGACCTGTAGAGAAGAATACTAAAACATCGAGAAAATCCTGAATTAACAGATTAGAAGAAACAATTGGAATGAGTAGTCTGACTGTTATAATGCAATTTAAGAACTTCCCATACCCCCTGAGCTTGGGGTCTATGACTTGTGTCTGATTAAAACAACAAATAGTAATATTTCTCATATTAAAAGGTGGATGCAGGACAACCTGACTTGGAGCAGGACAACCACCATCACTAGACTAGGTTGGTGATGGTTTTGACAAGCCGAATTTTGTAAACCTCCAAGGGTGAAGATCACCCACCTCCACAGGAACTTGTCCCAGGGCTGTGCCACCTCCTTGAGAAAAGAGTTTCCTAATGGCCAACCTGAATCTCTGAATAAATGTAAATTCGGTGCCTTTCCTTGYCTCCTACTAACTGTCCAGTATTGGACATAGTATATTCAAGGACATCTCAGCTGTCCTTCCATGGATGCTTCCCATGTTCCTAAGGATTTTGAATAGGCACTGTTACAGATTTTTTCTAAATTAACAGACAGTTCTGTTTGGGAATCCTCTCTGCTCATCCACGGAAGCTTGTAGGACTGCTGAGAAATAGCACTTTTCAGTTCTGTTCTCTAAGTCTACGTTCACACTGCTAAATGCACTTGAAGWGTTTTAGGTTTGTCATATTTCTGCTGGTCATGAACAACCCTCTCTAAGATGCAGCTGGGTCTGCATTCTCCCGTGTGGTGGTCCAAAATATGGCTAACATTGCATCTTGCAAACGTGGAAAAAAACTGGCACACCAATAGCACAAGCTTCAKCAGCTAGATATGGGAAACAATACCTTCAGCTGTAGAAGGTTATAGAGAAAATCCTCTTGGAAACGCTGTCCAGGCACATCAAGGACAAGAGCGTGATTGGGAACAGCCAGCATGGATTTACCAAAAGGGAATTGTGCCTGACCAATCTGATAGCTTTCTGTGACGAGGTGACTGGCTCTGGGGTGAGGACAGAGCAGTGGATGTTATTTACCTCAGCTTTAGCAAGACCTTTGAGATTATCTTCCATACTATCTCTATGGAAAAACAAATGAAATATGTAACTAGACAGATGGACTGAAAGGTGGGTGGACCACTGGGCTGAAAGGCTAGTGGTCAATGGCTCAAAGTCTAACTGACAGCTGGTTATGATAGGCTGGAGGGCAGGGCAGGTATTCAGAAAGAATATTCTCAACGGGGTGAGAAATCTGTTGATGGGAACCTCATGAACCTCAACAAAAGCAAATGCGAAGTCCTGCTTCTGGGGTGGGACAGGCCCATGCAACAGTACAAGTTGGGGGCTGACTCACTAGAATGCAGCTTTGCAGAAAAGGACTAGAGGATCCTGGTGGGCAACAACTTGAACAGGAGTCCCTTGTGTCCATGCAGGAAAAMAGGTCAACTGCATCTGGGGGCTGCATTAGCAAGACAGTAACTAGAACATCGAGGGATGTGATTCTTCCTCTCTGCTCAGCACTTGTGAGACCACATGTGGAATCCTATGTCCAGTTTGGGGCTCCCTAGGACACGTAAGACATGGACATAAAGGTGGGTGTCCAGTGGAGACCTCCACGATGGTCAGGAGGCTGCTTTGAGTAGGGCCTCCAGATAAAAGACTGACAGATGATCCTTTCAACCTAAATTATTCTATGATACAATGATTCAATGAGCACTGCAAAAGCCTGGTATGCTCACCCACTCAAGAGTGTGGCTGTGAAGTTCATTCACCTCATACAGTTCGGATGCTTTTCTCCAAACTGTAGATATCTAAAAGCTAGTTGTCAAAATTGCAGTTGGTTGTGCTGGTTCCTCCTCCAGTCAACAGAGAAGAACAGGCAGCTATGGGAGGTTATTTTCCATTGCACTCCWTGAAAAGTATCTGAGGCTGGAGGTTGACCCACCTCCATTGATAGAACTAACCTTCAGGTGTCCCCATTATGGCCATCTCCACCTAAGCTAGTCACTCAGGCTCCCTTCGTAACAAACGGAGAAAATTATGTGCTTTTGGAACATGATCCACTGACCTGTTTTACCTGTTTACCTCTGGATGAGGTTGTCTGGACTGCAGTCTAGACATGTGGTCTAGACACTTGGTTTTAAATTGTGCCTAGACATCTGTCTCAGATGGCTCTTACTGACTTTTCATCCTCACCGGAGTTGGATGAGGCTGCAAGAACAGACCATGAAGGGTGCATTATCTTTTTAAAAGGTAAGCAGGAAAARCCAACATGCTGTTAGAAAAGCCACAGAGATGTTTCTCACACAAGCTAGCACAGGAACATGTACCTTACCCATAGCAATGCCCTGAGAAAGCCAGAAGCCTGCCCACTATTTACAAAGCAATTCAGAAAAGCTGTTTTGGAAGCCTTGAATGTCATGGACTGTGCTATTTATTTCTCATTGCTCAGGGAGGGTTTGACTATAACAGAAATAACGATGYTCATTGAACAGACTCACCCAGGGATGAGTTGGGTTCCACTATTGGTGGTACCACTATCAGTACCACCACAGTACCTCTATCTCTGCACACACAAATGCTTGTGCAGGTAAATTATGTAGGTAAGTRAAGTGGGATTTGGGCTTCTGGGCAACAAGGGACTTTTTTGTTAAGTTGAGAGCAGATTCAGAGGATGAGACATGGAATGTACGGAGTTAAAGGAGTCCAGCAGGTGAGCATTTAGCCCTGCCTTGCAATCCTAGAGGTTGTGTGGGCAGGTAAGAGGACTAAAGAGCATTTAAATGATCTCCTCATTGGCCTGYGCGGAGCTGCGAAACATCTGTACAGCTGATGGAGGAGCAAAGATGTTTTGGGATTGGAGCTTGTGACATATGAGGAGAGGCTGTGAGATCTGGGACTGTGTAGCCAGGAGAAAAGAAAGCCCTGGAGAGATCTTGTCAATGTGTATAAATAACTGGTGGGAGAGAGTAGAGAAGGTGCAGCCAGACTCCTCTGAGTGGTATCTAGTGACAGGACAAGGGACAATGAGAACAAACTGAAACACATGAAATTCTGTCTGAACATATGAAAACTCTTTTTTACTGTGAGAGTGGCTGAACACTGGAACAGGTTACCTAGAAAGCTTGTGGAGACTTCATCCTTGGAGATACTCATAACCCAACTGGACACAGACCTGCTCTATTTGACCCTGCTTTGAGCAGGCGGGTTGAGCTAGGTGATCTCCAGAGGTCACTTCCAACCTCAGCTATTCCTTGATTCTGCRACTAAATATTTAGTTCTTTGGCAACACACCATGGATTTAATGCTCAAGGACCAGAAGAATCGCTGTGGGGCTTTTGGGACAGATCTGACTGATACATTTCTGGGATTCATCATGCTATGAGGGGAGGATGGAGAGACACATGGCAGGGTGGCGAAGGGGAAGAGCGCAAAGAGAAAAAGGATATACTAGATGGTTTGAATGCCATTGGCACAATGACAATGATTCTTGCAACCACTTCTACCCGTTTGCCTGGTTGAGTTTTCTTAGACAGTTGGGAGCTGGAATTGTCATCTGTCTGTCCAGAGCCAGCATAACTGCTAGGGCAGTTCTTACCTTACTCCTCATCTCTCATTTCTCCTCTTTCCTTCCTGTGTCCTCCCCAGTCAGTACTGAGATAGGAACTGGCCAGCAAAAATCCCAAACTTCCTAACCTCGTGCTTTTTTAACATCTGGCCTAGAAAGCCTCTTGTTTCCAGTTTGGGTACTATCACCCAACATCACCTGTTGAAAATCCAACCCTAAAAGCCATTCTCTTTCTGATGGGAAAGTGTCTTATCCCAAAAATGTCTTGCATTCACACTCCCTTCACTCAGTCACAGATTTCTTCCTCCATAAACCTCCCTGGACTTTCCTCCTTCCCTTTGATCTGTCAGTCATTG
The DNA here is from genome assembly GCA_030449065.1 of Oceanodroma leucorhoa. Taxonomy (NCBI): domain Eukaryota; kingdom Metazoa; phylum Chordata; class Aves; order Procellariiformes; genus Oceanodroma; species Oceanodroma leucorhoa. The sequence continues at coordinate 2,716,043 of JASVER010000116.1, forward strand.
CAACCCTCTTGCCTCCTACTGTAACCTTAACTACGCCTCCTCTTCTCATGTCACCCACACCTCTGCTTTTCTGTTCCCAGCCATCCCTTCCCCTCCTCCTCTGCCTCCAAGCCCTATTCCAGGTACTGAAAGGTTTCTTTTTCTACCTCCTGGTCTTCAGGCATCTCTTGCTGTTTGTGTTGTGAGCTGTGTCCCCTCCCTTTAAAGCTCCAACTGTTTCCCCAGCTCTGTTTTTCTCTCCTGAGTCATTTGACTTACTTTATCCTGAGCTGTCCTGCCCACGTCCTTGAAGGGACAGCCTGGTCCCATGTTCTTTGCTACTGTCAACCCTCTTTGCAGTCTCCATATTGCCTTTACTCCCTTGAAGCCAGTCTCTTTCTGCATGATCTTGACCTCCACATCCATTATGCTCTGTACTTCCACGGTAACACATCGCCAGCCACTCTCTGTTCTTGCGGTCCTTTTTCCTTATTATTGGGTGACTGCTGCTTCCTCCCCAGACAYACTTCTGCTTTCTGAGCTGGGCAAGTCTGAGCCCTGGCAAAGGCCAATTCCAGCCCCACTGGTGGGACACAATTGGCTTTCCCCACCTGCTTGACCATGGGGTGAGTGAGCAGGCAGCCAGAGGCACAATTAGCCCACCCCAAATCTGGTGTAACTTCTGGAGGTTTTTCCTCAACTGACCCAATCAGCCAATGTTCACATTTGCATATGTTTTTCATATTATCCCACTTACCAGGCTTTGGTGATGGTGACCACACTGCCTGCCTGGCCCTAGAAGCACCTTCCTTACTGCGGTGCGGGAGCAAGGCAGTCCCCGGAGCAGAGCAGGACAGGAGGGGTGTGCAGAGAGGGGTCACTGCTGCAGCACTGGTGGCTTTGGAGCCTGCTGGTGACGTGAGCGATTGCTAGGGAGGAACTGGGGACAGGACCTGCAAGCTCCTCAGACTAGACTGGGCGTGATGCACGGTCCAACGGAGACCTTAGGGTCTCAAGTGGCCTTGTGGAGAAGTCCGTCTCCCACCCCAGACAGCGAAGGGAGCTTTGTCAAATCCCCCTCTTGCTCAGTTTGCGGGATTGCCCAGCCAGARAGCAGAAAGCGGGATCAGACCTGAGCCGTTTGCCTGCGCTAGGACTGGGTCCCTCTAGTGTCAGAAGCCCTTTGCCTGAGGAGACCCCCACAACAAAGGGCTTCATAGCAGAGCAAGCAGATCCCTCTTAGATTACTATAATTTCCCCTTGTCCAAGCATGGYGTTGAGCAAACGAATCTGCTGTTGCATCCCTAACATTATCTCTCTGCCCACTGGCGTGTGGATTAGGGTTGCTGCAGCAACAGCACTTTTGTAAGATGAGCCCATTCTGGGAGAGCTGCTCCAGTTTGGGTGACTCAGGGCTCTGTCATGGGCTTGAAAGTGATTTGGCATCTGCCTCCACCCCTTTGTCTTGGCATCGCGCACGGTTCGGCTCTGACTTACTTGCCAGCAAATGCTGGAAGGATGGGGGGTGGGCAGAGCTTGGGAGCTGGAGTCTGCTTCTCTTCCTAACGAATGCAGCCTGAATAAAGTTGCTGACAAGGGTGTGTGTCCAGGAACTGGGCTCCTTTATTGTTTCATGTATCAGATATAAATGTTATGTTCAGTAATGCCTGGTCAAAGCAATGTCACTCTCAGTTTAGAAAACACAATCAAGTGATTTGCCATGGGAGAGAATCTGATCTGCAGGGACTGTGCTAATATTATTCACACATGAATTTACATAAATGCATATGATTTGCATATGCAAATGGAGTCTTCCAGGCTGTGACTGCAATAAACACAGCAAGATTTTCAGCAGTGCAAAACCTTTCCTCCAAAGAGAGAGAGAGGCTGAAATTTGTTTGGAGACTTGCTTGCTCCAAATCGGCGAGTCCTGACGGGGCTGTAGATTTGCATACGCACCGCGTGCGACCAAGGCCACCTCATTTGTCGGTGCTGCTGCTCCCTTGCCAACCCTCCCATTGCCAGTCCTGCCTGCGAGGCATTCCCAGCAAAGGGATAACCCACCACTCGGATTCGCCTTCCTTTCCTGCCTCTTCCCAAAGGCTGGYGCTGATGGAGGAGAATATTTCCTACCGGGGAGGAGGAGGTGATGGGACACTCAATCCAGAATGGAGCATCGCAGAAATGGAGGGAAGGAAAAGAGACCTCTCCACCCAGGCCAGCAGGGATGCTGGTCATCCCCCATTGGTCAGCCAAGCCCTCTCCACATGCCTCCAGTTTGGGGTGTCGCTTTGGAGAGGCCTTAGTGGTGGCTAACCTCAGTAAGTGGTTAGTGCCAACTGTCTGGAAATCACCCATGTGAGACACCAACTTTGCCACTGAAAAGCATCTGCCCAATGCTCAGATATTATGGGAACATCCAGTTGAACACCGTGGATGAGCATTACTACATCCACCCAGCTGTCCCATAATTTGGGTGGTGATCTAAGATGGATGCCTGGGCTGCCTCTCTTTGGAGAGTCCTTCACTGTGCCCTGAGACCAGGACTGGAGATAACAGCGGTGATTCTGCTCCTATAAACAGCCTGAGGTTACCCCAAAAAGGACATACCCTGGCCTAGGAGGAGACAGTGGCTGCCATGGTCTCACACTGAGCTTGGCCTCACCCATCCTGGGCAGTATAGATGAGACTAAGGCACCTAGTTCTGTCTCATCTGGATGATCTGGATCTTAAAGTGTTTTATGTCAGGCACAACATAGAAAAGCTGAATTAAATCTTCTGGAAACCAGATCAAGAATTAGTCCTGGTGGTTTACTGTGGTGAAAAATTATGTCTCTGCCATCCTCTTTCCATGGAGAGCAAAGCAGCACCCAGAGCGGAGGGGTACTGGGCTCTAGAAAGATGTGAGACACAAACTGCCATGAATATTGCAGAAAATATTGAACCAGCTGACACACTGGGTCTGCTCCAAAGGTCAATGTAGCCAGTGTTCTGCCTCCTTCACAAGTAATCTCAGCTATATAGGGAAACACCATGAGAAACAAGGCAAGGGTAGAAGATGGCTTTGCCCAGTAAATGTGGGTTCCAGCAGTGATGGGTTGTGGGATTTCCTGAGCTGAAGCTGAGCTGTGGACTATCATGCTTAAGGACTACCGGTGGAGTGATTCTCAATAATTTTCCCCAAGCCACTTCTCACCCCATGGTATATGTAGCCTCCACAGTGCTTCCTGGGAACAAGTTCTACAATCTAATTACACAGTTTTCTCAGTTCATTTTAAACCCAAGGGCCAATAATTTCATCAGGGAACAGTAACAAGCCTTTGAACAAATTAAACTGGAGATAGTGCGTGTGGTAGCCCTTGGGCCAGTCCAGTTAGGACAAGAGGTGAGAAATGTGCTTTACACCCTCCAAATGAAAAAGAGATATTAGCAGCATATGAAGGAGTTTGAGCCACTTCAGAAGTAGTTGGTACTGAAGCACAGCTCCTCTTGGCACCTCAGTTGCCTATGCTGGGCTGGACGTTGGAGAGGAGGGTCCCCTCTGTCATGCAACTGACACTACATGGAGTAAGTGGATTGCACTGATCATGCAATGGGCTTGAACGGGAAACCCTGATGACCCAGGAATCCTGGAAGTGATCATAGACTGGCCAGAAGGCAGGAATTTTGGAGTATCAGCAGGGGAGGTGAGTCATGCTGAAGAGGCCCCACTGTATGAAAAATTACCAATTAACCAAAAAGCTGGGGGAAGAAGGAGGAAGTGGGGACATTTGGAGTTATGGCATTTGTCTTCCTGTATCATCATGTTACACGTGATGGAGCCCTGCTTTTAGCTCTGCTAAACACCTGCCTGCTGATGGGAAGCATTGAATGAATTCCTTATTTTCCTTTGCTTGTGTGTGCAGCTTTTGCTATATCTATTAAACTGTCTTTATCTCARTCCATGAGTTTTTGTACTTTTACCTTTCAGATTCTCTCCCCATCCCACTGGCAGGGAGTGAGYGGCTGTGTGGTGCTTAGCTGCCTACCTGGGTTAACYCMCAACAGGTTCTTATATCCTGAGAAATAAACATATCTTCCTAGGCACACTCTTGTCATCATCCATGATCTGCAAGGTCCATATTGGATTCACTTGTAATTGTCTTTCTCCAAACTGCAAATCTAAGTTAAGTGTTGTCTCCTCCTCTGAAATCATTCAACACTTCTGTTTCCTTGTTGCTGTTGGCTCGTCTGTGTGTTTTTCTCRTTTTATATAACATTTTTGGGAAATCAATGATCAGATTGCAAACAGACCTCAGGATGCATGAGCCTTGGACTGAAATAATGACATGCTGATATTTTCTGTTTTGAGAACAAATCCAGCAACAGCTCCTAACAGACCTTTTCTATCACCTATCAACCAATGCGTTCCCAAAAACCTGGGCAAGGGAGTGAGCAGCAAGGTGCAAAGCTGAAGATGTTGTGCAATTCTACGTGTTGATTACTGAGCACTGAACTACCAACTGCAAAGAACTATTCATAATAAAGTCCATTTCCAAGGTGGTTGTAATAGAAAGTCTAACCTGTATCAATGTTGTGCAGGTTGGGGATCCTTTTCCTAATGTGCATTACTTCACGGTCATTTGCAATTAATCTGCCTTTTTATTATCCATTGATTTTTATCCATTCCTGTCTTCTGTGGTCACCTTTAYGTTGGACCATCCTGAGCAATGTGTTACATTTGCAAACTTCATCACATCACTGTTCCTCCATTGCAATTTTTTCAATATGTTGGACAGTGTGTGTCCTTGCACAACTCTACTGCCAACTCCTTACCAATGTAAAAAAATTACCTTTTCCATATTTTTTAACAAATAATCTGATTTGRAGTTATGGGAAATATCCTTTCCTCCTAGAGTTTTTGGTCAGGAATACAGAAGAATAAATCTGAAAAATTATGTCTGTTCTTAAAGATTTGATTATTGCCCAGAAATTTTGCCTGGAAATTTCTTCTTTTTAATCACTGGGGATCTGGCATTTTTTTCTGGCCAATATCATCTATAATGAACTTGACTGAGTTCAAAGCATCCTGGGGAACCGGGTGGAGGGATGGGGACCCTCTATTAGGTGATATAATGTGTAAGGCCAGGCAGAACTGGGATGTTGCCTTATATCTGAAAATTCATTAGTGATACCCTGGAGCATGATATGACTCAAGAAACAAAGACTAAAAATGCAACCCCAAAGCAAATGTTATTTGAACACCTACATCCTTTCCTACAGAAAAGTTTTTTTAATGTAAGTTATTCCAATACTCTGTGGAGATTTTTTTACACCCAATTGTTCATTTCTCATGGGTTACCAGCAAGCCTTGAATTCACAATATTCAAAACCACATCAGAAAGCTGTTTTTCCAGTTCATGTATGGTTTCCACCCATGTAGCAAAACCAACACACATCCAATAGCGAAGCTCTCAAGGCTCAAAGCAGAACTCAAGTGTTTTCTCCACCAAAACCTAACCCATGGACAAGYCATGTTTCACAGTCCAACTTTCTGGATGCCAGATTACAGGGCTGCTGGGCTGAACGGAATAAGAGAGTAACACAACTAAAACTCAGGCAGGGTCGGACACCAAAGACACAAGGCTCATAGACTGTTAAGATCATGGATGCTGTATTGAGCCAGGATACGTGGATTGGACTAAACAAAAGTAGTTATTACAGTGCAGGTAAGTAGAGTAGCATTAGTACTAGTGGTATGGTAGGAGACACCACCATGGCAATGCATGTCTGTCCTGGCTCTGGGAACAGCTGCGCTTATAGACAGCAGAGCTAAATGGAGTAACATCATTTCTGAACATCTGGGGAAACTCACCTGTGTCCTCTGGGGATAAAAGATTGATTTTCAAGAACCTCAAGAACTAGACCATTTAGCATGTAGATGACAGAGCTATCCCCAGAGTGTCTCCCTATTGTCTGGCTGTTTCTAATTCTCCTTGTAGTGCCTTTGTGCAAGCTCTCATTTATCTGACCAAAGGTTGAATAAGGGTTGCCCATAAAGTATGAGACCACTGTTCATGATAAGTCTGTGAAATCTGCAGACATGGCCCCAGTGGACATGGGGTGAGACTCCTTCAGGGGTTTTGGTAGAACCTAAGTCTCCAAAACTGTGATCCTGAACATTGCACCACTGTTGCCTTAGTGTGAGGCAAAGGCAACAAAGATACCAAAGATAATGAGGCCAGAGCACACACAATGCAATAATCAGTTAGAATTTTAAAAGACAAATGAAAATCTTTTGCAACAATGAATACAACAGAAAAATGTAACTATTGAAACCCTCAGCAATCATGGGAAGCACATATTAGGAAATCAGGTGAAAAACAGGTCAGTGATGAGGGAATTGCACGGCTGAGGCGTGGGATACCTGTGCTATTGGGCTGGAGGCTGAAACAGTAACTCCTACAAGAAAATAAATAATTTTGTGAGGTTGGCAGATAAGTCTGGACCCAGCTGAATTGTACATGCAAATGATGGGAGTCATCTGATGGTCTGCAGTCATTTCAGCTGAGACCATTGTCCTGGTTGGCCACCATAGTCCAAGGAGCAAAATAAGCACTCATCTCACCTCAGACCTCTGCAAGTAAAACCCATGCTGCAAATGTGCCATTGTCAGAAAGGCAACTAGCTAAGATGAAGCTACCTGCGCTGCAGGTATCTCCAGTGGGAGGAGAGGAATAAGGAGTAAGGAATTGAGTGGCATTTGTTAGGACTCCACTGGAGCACTGAAAAGCCCCTGTGACAGTTTTCAAGGATCACTGCAAATTTCTTAATTATAATTCTTCACAATTGCTAGAAAGTAACTGCAGGAAAACTGGATGACTATGAGACATAGAAATGGGATCAGAATAAAAAAAATCAAGATTTTATCAGCTAACACTAACCCCTTCTGTTTTAAACTTGGAAAGTCTATTTGCTGAAAAGGTGGAGGAAGATCTCCGGTGTCTGAGCCAATGCGATGCTAGAGTGGCTCAGGGAAAGTGTTTCTCATTCAAAAATGAAAGGTGTAAGTACTGGGAAAGGTGCCAGTTAGACTTGATTAGATTTGTAAGATTAATTAAAACCAGACAGGTTCAGAGTATTGTGAAAAAGACAAATTAGCAAATTAGCAAATCAGGAAACCTATCTTTGGAAAAGGAATTAGAAAGAGTTTGGCTCCTTTATCATAGCTTATCAAAGCATAGTTCTTTCATGTTTTCAAAGATGGCTAAGCAACTACACTAACAGTCCTGCTCATCAACATTTTTGTTGTTACAGGGTAAATATTCCATTTTTCAAGCCTGTGCAGTAGAAGCCTTTTCAGCCAAGGACGGCTCACAGTTTCTTTCTTAGGTGGCGGTGGAGGTTTTCTTGACTAACCTGCATCAGCCCTAGCCTATCTGTCTATTAAATATGTTGGATGGATGGATGGTCTGAAAACAGGCATCCTCCAGTAATGTGTTAGACAAAGGAGATGAGAAATATTTGTAAAGGACCATTGTCTTACTCAGTGGTTTGCAAATACCTTCTGTTTAGGGGTTAGTTTGGAATTTTTAAGGAGTCCTGGCTACACTCCTAGTCAGAGTAAATAGTAAGAAACACAGTGCTCCTGGACTGGAGGAGGCAGGGACTCTCAACATATGCCTAGTCCTAAACTTTCTTTCCAGGTATTATCATAGGAAAAGCTATAAATTCACACGCAGTCAACGCACAGACAGTGTTAAAAAGGCACTAAGTGTTAATCATAACACAATGTTTCTCAGCCTGTGCCCCATGGTTGATCTTGAGATGTGGTTTTCACCATGTCACACTCCTGATATGGTCTTTATCCTGAAACTTCCACTAAACAACCTTAAATAATATTGCCTGATACCCCCCTATATCACAAGCTTTTAATTACATTCAGTATCGCTATAATATTACCTCCAAACTTGAGTAATATTCAAACACTTCCATTTGTAGATACAAAATGAACCTCAGATCAGGTCAGAAAAAATAAGATTGCATCTGCCAACAGAAGGCTAAAATTAAACTTTGAGTAATTTAAGGAACATGAGCTATAAATGTCTATATATGGGATATGTAAATTATAGAGCCAAGTTCCTGACAAATCCTTCCCATTTCAGATCCTTTAGGAAAATCACTGGTTGATCCACTGAGTGGCATTGGGAACTGAAGAAAAATGAGATTATGGACATACGCAGGAGCTGGTGAACATCAGATTTGTCTCACCCCGACAGCAGGCAGTGGCAGATAGGTATCTAGTCTGCAGTCATTGTGTGGCTCTGCCTACCAACAGAGGAAAGAGACCAGGTGATTTCATCCTTTCCAGGATCAGACCTAAGACAGACTTTCTGGAGTTCTACCTTATAGAGAGGTAGCGTCTTTCCATCAGCAGCAGACTGTGCCTTGATGATTTGCATACAGTAGGTTCCTACCTTTCTGGGGGAGAAATCCCATCGCAATTCTCTTGCCATAGACTATTATTTTGAGAAGTACCTTATAACCTTTTAGAGCTATGCCAGGTTGGGCACGACTTGCACTACAATCTCCATTTAGAGCCATTGCCTTTAGGAAACTGAGAGTAAGAGCATGCTTAAATAAAGAAGGAATGCCAGCCTACTGGATTTTTATTTCCAGGTTTGACTGTGTCTCCTGAGACATGATCCTATCCATATGGACACAAATAAAATCCACGAATCCATCTTCAAAAAGCCTTTAATATGAGCTTCATAATGTTGTAAAAATGATAATAGCTACTCAGAAGTATTTCTTGGATGCACAAAGGCCTTGATTTTCATCAAGGACTTTGGGTATGTCCACATTGCTGAATGGCTGGACTGTGAATCCAGAATTCTTTCTACTTTCATGCTCAAAAACATTCCATATTTGATATGCCGTCACATATTAAAACCAACCAAACACTGGCCAGTGGGAAGACAGCAACTAGCAGCTGCTAAGACGTGCCTAGGATGTTTCACTCAGGCCTGGCAAAAATTTCAGTACAGGCTCAAGTTGAGCCAAATTGCCATAGATACTACTTTGGCTCAACACAAGTCATGCAAATGGGATCTACAAGGTCAAGAGAGTGTTAGCAGTGAGACATATCTAAACAAATATCATTGCTAACCCAACTGACTATGATTTTTGTGTGTTAAGCATGCATTGATTAAGGTAGCTTGGTTCTCATGATGCAAGAGAGGTACTGCACTCTTCTTCACACTGAGATTTCTGTTGGCAGATGGACCAACAGCTTTTGTGTCTGAACAGTAGATGAGGTGTATTTCTAGAGGGCTGGCCTATCTGCTGGTGAACCTTAGAAATTGAAATTTGTAGCACACATCAGATGAAGACATTTTTCAGATGAAGATATTTTTCAGTTGAATACATGGCAGAGATAATTGAAAGTGCTGTGCATTATGTTTTCAATACACAGCACAATTCTTTAATCTTTATTATTTCATATTTAAGGTTCACTTTTTAGTTCTTTAAAACCGGCTGCTTGGATATTTTCCTGCCTTTCCATAAAAAATCCAGCCACTAGTTTAGGTTGAACTGTTTGACTTGGCAGCGGAAGGGCCTGATGAGCATCACTGATACCCTATCACCAATGTCAGGTGGAAGATAACCTTCTACCTCCTGGTTACCAGCCCTGGTGAGTATGTAGGCAGTGTTCACTGGGCCTCGAGGACAGCAGTGGAAATCAAGTGCCCTCAGGGTGTCAGCTAAATTATGAAAGTGTAATTTAAAAGTCAGAAGTGATTTAGTGACCTTAGTCATGTCCTCTGAGGGTTCAAACTGCCCAGGCCTGTACTGTGCCTACAGGGAGGGAGGAAGGGCTGAAGGCTTTCTTGCATCTCTCCTTGGCTCACACACCCAGTAGAGCAGTGACTGCAGTGCAGGAGCTGGAGAGCAACAAAGCCAAGATAAATGCAATGAGAAAGCACTAGCTAAAGACCTGTCATGACCTAGCTGGAGTCGCAACGACTCATATCTGGGAACAGAAGATGTGTAGCATACAGCAAGGGTGACGTGAGTGACCGTCAGGTTTCTCCTCGGCAGGTGTGTGTTGGGCCGTGTGTTGCCATCGTAAGCCTTGGGCTGTCACATGGATGAGAGTTGCTTAGTTGTATTCAGGGTCCTAATGAAGGTCCCACTGCCTATTAGACATACGCTGGGGATTGAGTAATCCAGGACCTGTCTAACACTTTGCATCTTTTGTAGCACTGCTGTTGGCCTCAGCAAAGGGTGTATCACAGTCACAGAAATGACGGCTGAGAGGATCGCTGGAGGTCTCTAGTCCAAGCACCTGCTCAGAGTAGGACACTCCCCAGCACCAGCCCAGGGTGGCCAGGGCTTCGTGCAGTTGAGTCCTGCAAATGTCCAAGGAGGGATCCTCCTCACCTCCATGGGCACCTGGCTCTGGGCCACACCACCCTGGAGCAAGGAGGGTCTCGTCATGCAAGCATGAACCTTTGAAGTCCCAGCTTGTGACAATTGCCCTTTGCTATATTGTCTGGAACTACGGAGAAAAGATTGGCTATCATATTTGCAAGAGTCCTTCAAGAAGCCATAGGCTGCTGTTGAACAGCCCTCAGTCTTCTCTTGGCCAGACTAAATGAGCCCGGGTCCCACCACCTTTCCTGATGAGCCACGTGCCCCTGATCCTTACCACCTCGGAAGCATCCACTGGCTGCTCTCCAGTTTCTCTACATCCCTCTTGAGCTGGGGGCAGGGGGGACACTTCTCAACACAGTATTACAAGTGCCCCAAATGCCAAGCAGAGGATGACAGCTCCCCTCAATCTGCTGCCCACACTCCTCCTCCCAATGTAGCCCAGCATGCACTTCATTTTGTCTGGGATGAGCACAACTGTGGGTCCATAAGCCTGCTGGTAACCGGTGTCACCTGTTCCCCGCCTGCACACACACAACTGTCTTGGTGGGGTGTGAAGTGTCTACCTGACCACATCAAGGTGAGTGTTGACATATAGCTGGGGAAGCAAGTCAGCATGTGGAATGGCTGGTATGTGAATCTGCTCGCTAGTGGCCTCCAGCATCCCCAACACCCCGCAGATAACCCTGAGCTAAGAGTACTGGRTGGCCAGAATTCCCCCCTGGATTTCCAGCAGTCTTGCATGGGGTCCCTTAGGCAGGTGCTTCACTTTGTCAAATGCTGTTTTTAATGAAGAATTCAAATGAAAAGCAATCAGTTTGCAATTAAACAGCCTCTTAAAAGCTCTTTATGACCACTTAAATTTACTTCTAAATTTAGTTACAAGAATGGTAACAGAGATTTCTGGCTTAAGGGCAGTATGTGAGTCAGAGCCTTTCACCTTACGTTCATCTTGCTGAAGGCTTGTGTTGGTCCTGCACAACACAAGTGGATCCCTGGGGCTGGGACACTCCAGGAGACATGAGTGGTTAGTTTTTGAAGGAATGAGGCTTCCTGATATTTAGGGAAATATCCACACTTCTTATTGCTCTTTACTGTTGTGTTCCAGTAGCATTTTGAAGCTGTTACCAACCTCAGGACTCCACTGCACTGCACTCTGCCATGTAGGGGAGAGAGAAAATCGACAAGAGATGCTACCTGGCCATGCTAACACTCCGCCAAGACCTGGAGTATGTTGAGGTGCACAAGGCTGTACATCCTCAGAAGCTCTCCTCTGGCAATGATTAGGGCTGCCCATGTCTTTTTGCTGTACAGGACCGACAATGAATCCGAATTTCAGCTTGATCGTGGAAAGCTCTTGCTTTCATGGTGTGGACTAACCACCCCATTTGGCAGGGTGGTGATATGGATTCCCATGGGCCATGCCTGCCTGCGGAAAATGCTGAAGAAGACCTTTAAAACCACAAGATCCTGAAYGCTTGCGGCCATTTAGTTATTGACAGCTGTTTTCATGAGCAGCCACACGTCACCCCAGCATCAATCCTCAYTACCTCTGGCCTCACTGCAATCCCCAGGTGGCTTCACCTACAGCTCTGGCAGACAAGCTTTGACACATCTAGGGGCAGCAGTCTGCGGCATTACCCACCAGCCGCCGGCGGGTGTTAACACCGCTCCAGCAGCGTCAGCAGAAGGCGACGTGTTGTTTATGCATCAGCTCTTGCAGGTCAGAGCTTCACGTGCCAGTGCAGGCTTCTGGTGGAGCTGCTTTGGCTTTGTGTGCCAGACCAGGAGCCAGAGCAGCACCTCTGGGCTTGCATGGTAAGTGCCGTCAGCTCTGTCACTGGCAAACTCCATCATTATCTTAGTCATTTTTCCCCAGAACTGGCTGCATTTTAAGCTGTAGGAAAATTATACGTGGGGTCTTTTTCTTCCTTTGTAGTGCTATAGCAGCTGGATTTGCATCAGGAAATCCACTCTCGTAGACTGACGCTGCACTGCAATTTTATTCCTTTTGAATAAAGCTTTAAGGGCCACATGCCTATTACAAAACACAGGCTACAGGATATAAATGTTTTGAACCTTCAGAGGATGAAAAAACCAAGACTGACGAGAGAATGAAGTCTCCCACCTATTCCAGTAAGGTGAGACACTGAAAGCTAAAGAAGACAAGCTACATGTCACCTCACACCACATCTACATGCAAATGGTTTTCACATACAGGATTTTCCTAATGAGGAAGCTGCTGTGGGGCCAGTGAGAACATGTTTTTAAGTTTCTATCTGCGTCTTCCTAGGGGCCTAAGGTCACTGGGATCCTCAGCCAGCTGCCAAAGCCTCCAGCTTCCCCTGAAAACATTTCCAAGGGATAGAAATAAAATTTAATAACATACAAGGGACAAAGTCATTCTTCCAATTGCCAAGTCATCTGCTTAGAGACCAACAAATGCTGGATGGGAAGATGAACTTGGTGAGAGTCACCATTATGGGCAGTGACCTATTAATACGGTGTCTTGAGAAATGATGAGAGAAGTGGGGCTGAATATTTTACTCCTTGTTTACACCAATGACTCCAAATCTGGCTCCTTTCTACAGGCTAGTGACACACCAGAGGTTTTCAAGACTTCTGGGTGAATGATGCTCATGGAAGAGGAGAGCATTTGGTGTTTCTTCTCAGTTCATGGGTGGAGTTGTCTCCCTGATTGTCTTCTTTAGCCCCTGCACATGTATTAGCATCCTGGGAACGGTTTCTAGTTGTTTCCTGGGCCACAATATCTCTGTTGGCCTGCACTGACACAGCTATGGCCATGGGCTAGATTTTCATCTAAATTCTCTCAAGACGTTACCAGAAAGCTCTGGGCCCACCCATTAGTTTGTCTATACACTGCATTGACCAGTCTTGCATACCTTGATCCCCCTCAACCCCAATGACTCAGACATGTTCTGTTATCCATGCTGTCATGAGGATATCTGGGATTAAAAAAATGACTGGAGATGTGATTGGTGTCACCACCATCCCCTCTGCTGGTGCCTAAAAAGGCTGTTGGCATGACCCATGACTGCTGCCTGCGGGGCTGGGGTGCCAGCCACAGCCTTGCTGCCCACTTTGCTTCCATCCATGCCATCCCTGAAGGGTCAGGAAGAGCAGCAGTCCTGGTCTCCATGGCCTTACCACATCTCTCCATGTCTTCCTTCTCTGCCTCTCTTTTAGCAGCAGAAACCCAGACAGCGTAAGTGTTGGACACGTATCTGAGGAAGCTTTTGTTGGCTTCAGATCCTCTTGTCAGCACTCTCGCAGGCAGCATTTAGATGACCTTTTCCCATCTGTGCCCCATTTGTTCCTTTTCACTGCTGTAATAGGATGGAAGCATGTGAAGAAGTGTTGGACCTATGGCAAAAATACCACCCCTGCTCCCTGCAGGTTACATCTACCGTCTGTTCTACCCGTGGACCTTGCTCAGGCATTGCGTGGGAAAACGCTAGTTGGTCGGGGACAGGATGATGTCAGGGAGTTGCTAACAATCAAACAGGCTGGACTGCAAACCCCCCTATTGGCTTTGCAGCCCAGTGGCTCCATCTTCCCGCTGTCACCAGCGAGCCTGGACATTGCAGATCTGTATTTGCACTGCAAAGTCCTTCCCTTTGCATGCCATCTGTCCAGACTGCTCCCCGTGCAAAGAGCTGACRGCTTGAACCTCACTGCCTTGCATATAACATTCCACGCCTGAGGCCGAGGGCAGGATCCGCCCTCCAACATGATGGCGTGCAAGCTGAAGGGTTGCTGTTGAGTTACTCTCTCTCTAGATAATATAACCAGATGGCCAGCATCCCTTCCTGGCCCCTCAGTAAAAATACAACTCAGTGCAAACCCTCAGCAGCTTCATCTTTTTGCTTTTATCCCTTCCACCGCACTGTCATCGATGTCGTGCTTGCCGGCATTGTCTGACTGCACTGTGAAGCAGCTGGATTATTCCAGCCACCCCTAAATCCATTTACAAGGTGCCGAGACCCCGTTCTCATTGCACTTTTCCTTGTGCGCATTCAGACACTTCCTCCCCACTACAGGAATAAACGTTTTTCCCGTTTATGCCACAAAGCAGAAATGATCTGTTTTGATTTTGCTGCCAAAATATTCCCTATACAGTAGGAAAATACCCAGAAAGGTTGCACCAGCAGGACTGGGAACTATCTGTGAGCAGTCTTGGGGTCCTGCAGGATGAACAGTCTTGAAGGTCTCATATTTAGCAGAGATGGGTTTAGCTGAGGATAAGGAAGCACTGATGATCTCCAGTCCAGCCTGGCCTGGAGGGCTGCAGGAGCCCAGCACAGGGGACTGGGCTGATGTTGTGCCCCATCTTTGCTTTCCTCCCCCTGTTTTGGGGCATGTTGAACCCTGCAAATGGGATCATCTCCCAAAGTCTGCTCTGTGCCTGCCTAAAGATCAGAGGATCAGGAAGACAACTGGAAAAGGATGCTTTTTTAAGAGTATATATATCACATCATGCTAGAGCACACTATACATAAGATTGCAGCTCCACAGAGCAGATATTCAAAGCCTTCAGTGGGACTGAAGGAGATATTTAATTTTATGTGCTGTGGGAAGCATTGTCTCTGCCTGAGCAGTCGGGGAGCCCTGGCCCAGATATTTCTGCCCTTCTGCTCCCTCAGCCTTCAAGAAACCTCTAAAACCCTATGCCATTTTTGATAGCCACTCAACCTTACGTGGGGCRTCTCATCCCTTCAGTGCAGTGGAGACCCTCTGGCACTTTGTTATTGCCAGAATCTCCAAAAAATATGCAAGATGTGGATCTATTGAAAGAAATTCTGCGGATAGCTTGTTCAACTCCCTCCTTCCCCATGAATGCTGCTTGCCAAGCCCCTTGTGTTTGTGTCTTACATGTCCTCTGCATTGTTCATTTTGGGTGAACTTGTAGGGATTTTGGAGAAGACAAAGACATGGGGCAGGCACCTGTCTGCAGCGTCTTCTCCTGAAAACAAGGAGATACATTTTGCTCATGGGGACATTTTTGCTTCACGGGGATCTTTTCATCAAAAATATTTCAGTTCCTCACTCTGAGAGTCGAAACCCTCCTTGATACGGGCATTAAATCCTGATTTATATCAAAGCCCCAGGCAGGTCAGGAGCTGGTGAGACCCTGGGAGAGCTGATGTCGCGGCAAGGTACCGTTGCCCCATGCAGATTTGCCTTTAGATCCAGCCATGCAATTTTGGCCTGTTCTACAACCCACCGTGACCCCTGTTCAGACACACCGGTCCCCAGATGAAGGAGAAAAGGGATGTAAGGAATCAAAGTGATGCAGTCTATATTTCAGTAGGCTCCCCTGCCCCAGGCTTAGATCCTGAAGTTAGGCAGCCACGCTCAGAGCGAGGAAATAATTTAATTCTTCAGGAAAACATGCTGTGATTTAGCCATTTCACAAACCTGCGTAGCTTTTAAATGCTTCCTGAGCATGGACCTCTCATTGTATTCTCAGTCTTTCTCTATTGGAACTGCACATTTTCATTCTCAAAGTCCATGGTAATAAGCGGATTATTAAAAAAAAAATCAGCTTTTCCCTTCTGATTTCTAAATATTCCCAGACATGGCAGTCCATTTCCAAGTTCACTCCCACCTACTTCTTGCCATCTCCATGTTGGCACTGAAAGGATCTAATTCAGTAATAAAAAAAAGACTTTTCTGGAAAGGCGAAAATAACCTAAGAATCTCAGTAGCACCAAATTCCAACATCTCCCTCTTTGCCCTACAGATCATTAGGCTTACAGCCCCTACCTGCCACATACAGAAACTTAACAAGATATATTCCGATGAGAAATCCTACACGATAAAGAGAGAAATTAACTGAAATATTCTGTTATGCAACTGGCTGTCTGCTGTGTTTAAATGACCTGAAATGTTTTATTCTGTATTTTTTGTTCTAAAGTGCTTCTGATTACATTTTGTTAATATAGTTATTTATATACTGTTATATTTATTTTTAAAATAAGTAACTCGGGTTTCTTATCAGCCACATCATAAGATATAACCAATTCTTTTAAAAATTATTTTTATTGTTGGTGCAAGGAAATAAATGACATTTCCATAATTAGAAAGAACAAAATCCATCTTTGAGGAATTTTACTAATGAATGTTTTCTCAGGTGCCATTTGCGTTCTCAGCTTATTTGCCGGACTAAATTCACATGACAGAATACAACAAAAGAACAGAAAGAAGTCCAAAAACTGCAGCAGTCAAAAAGAAAATAGAATTAAATTTTTTTTTAAAGGATCGATCACAGTTTAATGGAAAGGAAGAACATACCTGCTACACAGTCATGCAACAGACAAAATTCCTATTGCACAAGAAAATAAAAATGCATCCTTTTACATCTAAAGCAAATGCCTATTGCTACAGTGACAAAAATGGAGAAATTAAGAGTGGTGGGGAAGACTCCATTTGCGCAAAGGGAAACCTAGGCATTGCCCTTTAAAAATAACCCCCAAACTTTTCATTATTTACCAGTCAAATCTGAAGAAATTATGTTTAGAATCAAGCATGCAGTCATGGCCAGCTCAGCAGGGCGAAGGGTGAAAAGGAAGGAACACGCATACACACAAATCCCATAGTTAATAATTAATTAATTCATTAATCAATCATAGAAAGAGGGAAGGGGGGGAAGAAATCTTACCACCAAATTGGGTAACCGGCTAAGACCTTTGTGCCATTGAAGAGAAAAGATAAAATTAGTCCAAGCAGGTGGTAATCCATTAGTCCAGGCTGGTGCAAGGGGAAAATCTCAGCGAAGTTTTCAGAAAAACATTAAGTACGAAAAATGAAGAATCCCCCTCCTTCCAGAAAAAAAAAAAAAAAAAAAAAAAAAAAGAGTTAAACAAAGTCCCTTGTAGTGCGGATGACTTTCTGGCTTGTCAGAAACACACCTCTCCAAGCCTTTTCCCTGTAGATCATCCAAAAGCGTCTATTAAAAAGTGCAGGGCTTGGGGATGTCAGCAGGCAGCCAATCAGACCGCATGGCCCAAGGTAAGGGATGAGTCTCAGCTCAGGGCTGTCAATCATGCTCTCCTCCCCCTCCACCCCACAACTTTGTTCCTAGCCCTCGCTTCCACAGACAAACCCTCTTTGCAAAAGACTTTGCTGGGGCAGTGAGATTTTTGGTGGGKTTTTTTTTTTCAAATTTTTTAATTTTTGGGGTTTTTTTWAATTTCGCTTATAAACCCAGGATGCACAGACCCTGCTTCTGGCTTGGCATGCCAAGACTTTGCAAGGTAAGGATGAAGGGTGACCATGATTGCGCTTAATCTCACAGTGGGGGTGAGATAGACAACTTATTCTTTAGATGGAGAGGGAGGTGAACATTAACCCTTGCAGGAGACAGAGCTAATGGGAGCACCGAAGAGGCAGAATAACCCTCTGAAAGAGTTAATGTGAGCCACGTGGGCAAAACTGGTTATAAACTGTAAATGAAATCTGCACTGCCCAGGTTTTTCAAAGTGTGTGGGTGGGATGGATGGAGGGGGGAACCAGTGGCAGTCTGGTTTTCTATGGAGAAAAGAATGCCATGTCATGTTGAGAGTGGAGCAGGCAGATGGGAAGATGTCCCATTAATTAATTTCTTGTGAAGTGCATCTCTGGATGCCAAAAGATGAAAATATTACCAAAATACCACACACGTAATAAAAAAAAAAAAAATTGCAAGCATTATCACTTCTCTATAGAAGTTGCATGTTGCAAATAGACCCAACAAAGATTTTCCTTGAAAATCCTTGTTATTGCTTAKAGACGCTGTTTTTACAGGAGCTATTGTGTCAGAGTAGCAGATCTAGAGGATGACTCAACAGAATGGGACAAAGAAATGGGAGAAGTCAAAAAAGGTGCTTTTGCTCATAAAGCATACTCAACAATCACAGCTCTGTTGCCTGCAGTGGAGCTGCCCAGTTTATAACCACCCGGAGATTAGGTGCTTTAGGAGCAGCCAGCAAATCAATTTCTTGCAGAGCAATGGCTATAACAGAGGTCCAAGGTCCTATCTTTGGCAGCCCAATGCATCTCATGGTTTTGAAAGTTATAGACCTTCTCCTGATATTAAGGCTCTGGGTACAAATGCATTCCTTGTTGCTTTCTAATTACTGGGATGTACCTGCCTCATGCTTCTGTCTTTCTTGATTCTCAGTTCTTGTTGATTTTAGTGTATTTGGACACTGAGTTAGTGCAGAGCTGTTCTCATAAGTGCTAATGGGTTTCCTGGCCATCATGCCTCCAAGAGAAGACATCCACCAGCTGCTCGCTCTGCACCTTACCTCTTCATCAGTTTCTGCATCTGCTGCAAGGACTATGAGGCCAAGCTTCTCCAGGCTTAGTCCAATGGATTTTCCAGCTGTCTATGACCCATCATAGATGTTAAACATGGCTTGTTCCTCTTGTGGGATTTCAAATCCCAAAGGGTATACTGGGTGTAGTCTATCCTGGCAAATCTCTTACCTGGCACCCAGCTATGTTTTATTGAACGCAATCACTTGGGTTTAAGAAAGTGTTGATTTTCAAATGAGCATTTGGAGACACATGGATTTAATCTGTTCCACTAAATTAAACACCACCTGGGAATCTTCCCCAGGTCTTGAATTCTATTGTCCATGTTTTTAGCTATGAAGCATGGACCCTGGCATGGGCCTGACCTGGCCAACCTGCACAGCCCTGAAGAAATTTTAGTCATAATTTGGGGTTAGTGTAGAACAGGAACTATTCCAAATAGACTCTTAAGATGTGACCCACCTCTTCTGGAGGTTAAGTGAGTTTAGCAGGATGGATGAAGGCGGTCCTGCATCCCTGTCTCTCTGGTTCCAGTGCCAGGGAATGGTCACAAGCACCTTTAACTTACTGGTTAAAGTAAGCCATGGAGTATGTGAATTGCCACTAAAGAGCCTATAAGTCTATCTAGCAAAAGCAGACCTTACATTGCTGCACAGGTTTGTAGCTCTATTGGTGGATGTTTTGGAGCTGCACAAACAGAATAAAGAYTAAAAGTACTGAGCGAAAGCATTTCCATCATTAAAATGTCAAACTGTTAAAGAAGCAGCAGCAGGAGAGACTGAAGTGAGATATCTGAGGTGATACTACAGGTGACTGACATCCCATGGAAAAGGACAAAAAATTCCCAACACTGAAGAAATCCAACTGGGGAAAGCTTTTGAAATCTGAATCAAATGATTGGTTGGACCATATGTGGACACTCAGCCAGACAACAGAGAAAAAGGATTTCCCCATCATCAAGGCCTTGGTGGTTGGGACGTTCCTGTCCATCAGACACTGGGGAGCATTACAAAGTGCTCTTTATCCATTTCTTGATGCTAGGATTTATAAATCAAGCCAATAACAAGCTACAAAGTGCTTCTTCTGCAGACAGCCAAGTGGGGGAAAGTGACCTAAGACGCAAACCCGAGAGACTTTATTTGCTGTTGTGCATTGGGCAGAGCGCTCAGTGTGGCCTCAGGAAGTTCTGCATTATAAAAGCAGCAGAGATGCTAAAGCACCCACCCACACCCCAGTAACTGCCCAACATCATACTGATGTGCCCACAGACACGTTTTGAAAGATGAACAGCATGTTGGTAAAGATTTGATCCCAAGCAGACTGAAGCCAAGGGAAAGCTCTCTATAGACTCTGACAGGTAWCTGATGTTGTATTCACGAGTTGCCTGTCCTCCCACATCTTTTAACTTCTCCCATCCATTGCTCACTTTTTCTGCTCTGAACATCATGGACTGTTTGTCCCAGCATCATGAGGAATTCATGTTGTCYTACCTTTTGGGAAGAGGCTGTAATTCGAGTGGGTCCGCAGTTGCTTTGGCTTGGAGATCTTGTGAGATCCTGCAAGTAGAAGGTACTTGTTGTCTCTAACCCTGTTCATATGTGACTSATAGTGACTCTTGACTCTGAGTAGAAAAATGAGTAGAAAAACAATGGCAGGTTTCAGTTGTGTCTTTGGTTGTATCAGCCTAGATCCCTGAAGCCTTAAAATGGCAGGCATGTCTCACCAAGGAGTATGACCTGTCTCACAGGGATGAAGACTACGTTGTCTGTGAAATGAACAGACTTACTTTCAGTCTTCTCTGCTGTGAAATGAAAATCTGATGCGTACATGCTAAAATTATCCTGGGCATATTTCATGCTAGCCTGAACAAATATTTATAAGTTCTACAGCAAACATTAATTTTAAATGTAACTTCTAAGAGCAAATGACAGTTGTCCAAAAGAGTGCAATTTCAAAATTTCTCTCATAGATACCTCCTTGTACTGCTGACTGACAGTTTTATTTACTGAGGGTCTTTTCAATCACATTGGTCTGTCTAGTTTGGCAATATTGACTCTTATAGACCAGTTTCAATATGCCCAGAAATGAAAAAATTTGAGGAAGCTAGAGGTTTGGCTGCTCAAGAAAAGTCCTGTTGCCTTTACAATGTCAGTATAAAGGTCCTTCTGTATTGTGCTAACATTGTGGTACTGCAAACTCAACCGCTGTAGGTGCCGAGGCATCCGAAGGGTTCCTTTGGTTTATTCTAATGACATWCCAGCAAAGGAGCATTGTAATCACATTGAAAACATGCCTCCTCTTCCCCTTAGTGCTCTAACTTTTGTCACTTTTCCCTTCTTTTAGCTTTTCTTCCTTTCTCCGTCAGAATCTACCAGCAGGAAGAAACCAAGTGCCTGGGGAAGGTGGCAGGACCATGGATTTGTTCTTATCATGCGTTTCAACATATCGAGCCACTGATGAGTGTGAGCCACCAGGAACTCAAACCCTCCTGGTGCAGTTCAGCTGCCCTTGGTGGAATTACCCCACGGTCAGCGTGACGTGAAGAGGATGACTCAAACCACACAGCGAATGGCAAGAGATGGATGAGCTGGAAAGACCTGACAGAAGGGGTTTAGATGCCTGATTCAGTGTTTTGGGGAAGGSAGGGAACGTACAAGACCTGTGATCCATGGTGCAACACTAAGCAATGGTATCAGAGCACTTGATTTGCAGGTCGACTCCGGTTCAGTGGTGGAGGGTGGCTTAGATGGGTGCTAGATGTTGAACTGCACATTTGAGCACTTCTGGGCATGGCCAGAAACAGAAACTGAGAAGGTGGGTCCCTCAGGACCATGGTCATTTAGGGGGTTTCAATTCTTAGAAGCAGCTGAGTTTGTTGTTTTGAAGTCCTAAATTTTGGTCTTAGTATCTAAAGTGGAGGTAAAATAGTAAATGAGTTCTTTGATGGCTCTAGCCATCAGTCCTAAAGTAAATCACTATCAAAAAGTATGTAAAGAGCTGAAGAAATCGTTCCCCAAAGCATGAATGAGCTGTCCGAGTCCCTTTCATCTTAAACTAGTCAAATCCTGTGTGTTTCTGAAGGCTGTGTTTGCTGCTAACTTATGACTGGTAAAACTAACGTTTCTCTCTAAACTTACTTGTTCCTCAGTTTTCTTGGCCAAATCTGCTTTCTGCTAGATCCTTACGTTCCCTCTGGCTCTAACAGACTGTCCTTCTCTGMTCTTTCTGGTTCTTCATATCTCAGTTCACGTTAGCTGGGCACACCAAGGCAGTCATTAGCTGGAAACAGCAATCCTGTGTTAACACCTGAGCAGAGTGATTTAAAGAAGGGCCTCACTGGATATTACATCACTTCTGATCTTCTTTGGACAGGAACATCTTTGTATATTTCCATGTATCTTCTCGATGTGCTCCATCACCAATGATCCGGGGGGTACGCTCCAGCATGTTGACATTGCATGGACCAACTTAGCATACCCTCACTCCTGTTAGGTGCCTCATCTCCATGTTTACTCCTGGAAAGCTTTAATACTCTCTCCAAGTAAGCTCATGGCTTATGCAGGGCTGCAGGAAGGCTGCCTTTCACATTTGCCTGCCTGTGATGCCCAGTGGAGCACTGCCTGTAGTTGATGTGYAAAGCTGTTAGGTACCTACAGGAGATGCAGCCACAGGGGAAAAGTGTCCACTGTTATAGGAAAACAGATCTTCACCTGTTCAGATGAGCGCCATGATGTTGTTTCTACTTGATATTTTTTTAGAAATTCCACTTTGATGAAGACACAGGTATAAAACAGAAGAAAGTCAGACTTTAGCTGGAGGTCTYGTGGCTGTTGAGAGGATGGTAATAGAAAGCTCTGAGTTTAGCAAAACCCTTTAGCATTGTTTTTAGTGCTTTAGGAATAACCTTAGGGCTTTTTTTTCCCCTGCAAATAGCCTTACCTCATTCCAATTTTTTACAAATTATTCTAAGCTCATGGTATAGAAATCCTGCACTTAGGATATTTTTTGTCTTCCAGTAATGGTAGAAACTCTTTTGAACCAAACTTTTGCTGCAATATCCCAAAAGGTCTTGTGGCTAAGGGAYTGGGACTTCTGGTCTTTTTGTTTGTTTGTTTGTTTAGAAACAAAAGATTACATTTTTAAAACATTGGTGGAGTAACCTGCTGTAGTACCTGTTGTCATATCCAAACTCAGGAAACTTGGGTTGTGTTCTCAACTTTGCCAATGACTCCTCATATGATTTTGATGGCTCAGGTTCCTTATCTGTCCCCGTATTTCTTGCTTATAAAACTTGGGAAATAATTGCTTCTATGTGTATCCTATTATTTCCTTCAGGTCTGTTTGTGCAGACCTGAGCTAGAACATCGAGGGACAGCTAAGAATCACAGACCTAATAATAAAATTATTTATTATTATTATATRTTACTGAACATGTGAGCRGAACTGGAATCYCAATCCTTGTATYTGAAGGGCAGAATGAATGACAAATGGTGCTCCCAGTRGTTTAGTTCTTCTCCTCCTTTTTATTCACATATATCTTGTTCTGTGGCCAGGGGATCACAGGAAATATGTGAAGTGGAAATGCTGATTGCTGGTTCCTCCRCCATTGCCAGTAAGACAGAAATCTTCTAAGGACACTTCATCTCAGTGCCTGGGTGCTACTGAACTGGAGCTGTTACAGACTTTGAACAAAAACATCTTTCTTTCAGTGTCACCTAATTAAATTCCTTTAGCACCTCACAGTTCAAACTCTGGTTAGATTTTCAGATCTTTCCTCTATCTTGCCATGGAGATGTTGAGAAAAAAAATCACTCAATGAAGCCCTAAGACACACGTTTTTTTAGTGACTATGACAACCTGGAACACAGAGAACTAGCARTGAAACCCATCTCAAACTTCAGTAAATACAAATACATAAATATTATGTTTGACTGGCACAGTTTTGCCTGAAATGGTGTTGGCCCACATTGCATCATGTGGGGACACTGCTTCAGCAATGGACATAGAAAGAGACAGTACTTGTGATGAGTTTTAAAGCCTTCTCTGTTAACCTTCTATTCTTCTATCCAAGTCAGCCCTACTCTCTTCTGAAGTAAAGGGAGATCCCAATCTAGTAGAGTAGGATACCTGTCCTATCAGCYATCACTTATCAGCGGGAAAATTATTTCCAGACAACWTTTAGGGTTCTGTTCAGTCTTCACCTGAGCAGCTTCGAGCAGGAGAGGTATGACTAGGATGGTTGGGTATGTGTAGAGCCCTGATTGCCAACGTATGTGTACGTGGTCTACATGTAGGTGAATGTGAGCAAGCGTAGATGGTTGAGGGTGGATAAGCATGTGGTCATAGGTATATAAGGTCTTGCTGGTGGAGAAGCAGCCTTGAGGCAAGTCCCAGAGATTTCTGGGAACAGGTCCATTATAAAAAGCACTGTACAGCTAGTGCAAGTTGTCTCTCTGAAATTCTGTAGTGCAGGGCAATTTTACACCTTCTGTTTGAGGCCAGCCTTGCTCTACGGGAGAGGCAGAGCTGCCTTTCACAACTGCAGTAAATCTGACTAATTGGACTAGCTGAGCATATGAAGAAACTATGCCCCAGGTCTTGGGCTTGTTTGAAGACAACTCTGTCTACCTTGACATCTGGAGGAATGCATCCCAGGGACGGGGAGAAGGGATGGAGAGCAAAGAAGCAGGGTCATTCCTCTCCCTTCCTTCCTTCCCTGGGACTCCAGCCTAGCAATACACTGGAGSCTGGAGAATACATGGTAAAAAATGAGACCAGATATTTTTTGCTGCAGGCTGTGACTTTCCATGACGTTGYAGCTGGAAATCATGGGGCTCTCTGATGCAGGCAAACTCTTGTACTKTTGGAGCAAAAGGAGCCACGTGCACTTATGTCAATGTTGCATATCTCCTGGGCTGTTTGGTCAGCCATGCTGTAGGGTAATGGTAGGCACTGCCACTGCAGCACTGCTAGGACTGGAGACCTTCTCCTTGCTGAGACTCTGCCACCTGCCCAGGCTGCAAGGAGCTCCAAGGAGCTGCACCGCCCATGCTAATGGTGCTGCCAAAGGTAGGGATTGATGGCGCAGATCTCAGTCTTTCTTGCATCTTGGGTTAYCAGCTGCATTCACAGGGTGGGTACGAGATGCATGCTGGATCGGGCATTGCTGTGCGTGGCCAAGACTTTGACTGTCCGAGGGCACTGTGCTCCACAGGTCCCCAGCAGCCCTTGCTGTGCCTGAACACTTGATGCAAGAGGAGGTCTGCTCAGACTTGGCCTGGTTCGGCTATGTGYGGGCACGGCAGAGCAGGGATGCCAGGTCGGGATTGTCCCATGCCCCTTCTGAGACAGCTCAGCCTGAAAGATCAGAGAATCACRATTTTTGCTTGATCACTATGAGGATGTTGGACTGAACTGTAAGAAGATAAAATACTGGGGAGGGACAAAGTGGTGGGGATGGGACAAATGTCCCAATGGGAAGCTGGGCTGGGCTTTGCTGAGCTGGGGATGGGACTGAGCTTTTTTGAGCTGGGGCTGGGGCTGGGCTTTGTTGAGCTGAGGCTGGGCTGGGGCTGAGTTTGGATTGGGCTTTGCTGGGCTGGGTCTGAGCTTTGCTGGTCCAGGGGATGAGAAAAGGCGAAGGCAGCTGGCTGGAGGCAGGCAGGAGGTCTGGAGCGGTGCCTGCAGAGCAGCCTGGTGGGGATTCAATCCGGGAAGTTTTAATGACACAACAACAACAACAACAAAAGAGGAAAGGGGGGAAAGGAAGAAAAGGCTCCTGCAGGGCTGGTTGCCACGGAGACCCCAAGGAAGTTTGAACCAGTCCTGCTCTTTTCACAGCCGCCTTTGAGCCAAGGAGGGAATTATGGCCGGCGATAAAAGGAGACATGTGGCCCTTTGCTCACAGGGACCGGCCTCTGCAGTTACGAGTCTTCGGCTCATTTTCCCCCTTGTCCCCTCCTGCAATTATACATTCGGATCTCAGGAAAAAAAGAAAAAAGCAAAAAAAARAATCTAGGACAAGTTGTGCACCCTTTGCCCTGGGGACCCGTCCCTGCAGGGCAGACCACTACCTCTTTCAGCCCATTATTCCCCACTCCGGAATGTGCCACCCCTATTTCCTCTGTAGTTATGAAATTTTTACGTGTTCAGAGCTGACAAACAGCTTGCGCCGTCTGTCGTCACACCAGCCCCTGCAACGATACAGCCTCCACAAGGAAGGGGGGCTGAAGACCTTTTCGAGGGAAACTGGAGACAGTTTTCTTGCTTGCCACAGCTCTTGGGTTTTTGGGAGGGATTTGGCTGATCAAATGCCAGAAATTAAAGTGAAAAGGATAAATTCAGCTCTGTGCTGCCTCCTCTGATTTCTTCAGTGACAGTTGCATAATGCAAGCCCTGAAGTTGTGTTGTAGTGCTCAGGTTATGCTCTTGGGTCTTCCTCATCGTGGAGTTAGAGCTCGATACTTGCATTTCCAGTCCACGGTGTAATATGCTGCAAAAAATCCTGCTCAGGCCCATTTGATGTCATACACTAGGGACAAAAAGGCAAAGGGAAGGCAGAGGTGCCAGCAAGAGAAATGAGTCTCCTGCAGGCATAGCACAGCGCTGGGAGCAAAGCATATCTCAGCCTGCAGCTCTCACCTCCTGGCCAGCCACGCTCAGCTGGGATAACAGAGCCCAATTCTCCTTTTTCATGTGTTTTCAGGGGTATTGATGTCTTCTCGGACCTTTGGTGCTGAGAGTGAGCTATKAAAGAGCAGGTATGGCTGGGGACATGGGGTGGTGACCGAGGCTGGGCTCTGCTCTCCCTCCTAACCCTCAGGACATTGCTCCAGAGCCCATTTCCCCCTCTTGTGCTGAGCTGTGGTGTTGGATGCTGTGATAGGAGTGAGGCAGAGGGACAGAGGGGAGAGGCTGGGCCAGGATGGGTAACCTGCTTCTGCCTCTCACCCTGCAGTAGTCTTCTRCTGCTGACAGCAGAGCTACTCCTGGAGCCAAACACTGAATGGGACTGGAGGGTCAAAGTACCAATGCAGGGGCAGGGACTGATGGAGTTGATGTGATTGTGCAGGCCTCAGTTTGTTCCCATCAGCTTCTTGCGTTTCTTTTTAAACCCAGAAATCTGTTTGAAGGGATCTTATTACCTGGGGAGGTTATGCAATCTCCATCCTTGGAGGTTTTGGAGACCCAGGCAGACAAAACCATGGGAAACCTTCTGGCATTAGCCTTGCTTTCAGCAGGAGGTTGGATTGGAGACCTCCAGAAGTTCCTTCCCACCAACACTTCTATGATTTGACGATGATGCTGTATTGCTTCACAAGTTAATTAACTATTTAGTCTAGTTTTTGTACATGATAATAACACAAAACACTTAAATAGTCCAGAACACCTTCACAGGAGTCATCCAACCAATGAGTTACAAAGCCAAGATCCTGCTTGCTTGTTCTCCCAGGCTCCACGCAGCAGGCAAGGCGTGTGGCTGGCCAGATAAACACTATGCATGATGCAAGCAGAAGTACATCCCCTGGAAGCTGTCCTGAAAGTGGGCACAGTCCCGGGGTCACAGTAGAAGTTCAGACATGAACCCTGACTGCTCGCCAGAAGCTGAATGATGTCTGGGAAGCCGCCCCGTTCCCAGTGATGAACCTCTCTGCTCAGGAGGAACCTGCCCTTAATGAAGGAAAGTTAATATCATTAAATGTAGAGCAGCTGGAACAATTGAGAATTATTTGGACAAGTGTTTGTAGGCATGTTTTTGCCTGCTTTTGCCAGGTTTTAGTGTTCTGCGTAGCTATGTCTTCCATTCACATCGCTGCTCCCTGGACACAAAACCACGCATCCCATCCTCCTACCACCCAAACAGGCCTTTATTTCTCAGCTGCTACCATGGTCCTGCTTTGCAGAGCAGCTGATAATTTCCAGGCTCTGCGCTTAGTGCTTTTGCAGTGTCTGAGGACACTCCCGCCTGCTGTCTTCAGGCAAAAATAAAAGGAACTTGCACCCCTCAGAGTGTGTGAGCATCATCTTTCCTGTCATGTAGCTTGGCAAGCATGCCACCCTTGGAGGTCTTATTGCCAGGGGCAGCTGGAGCTTCCTGGAGCTAAAAAGCTACTGGAGCCTTGCTTTTGATCCCTGTAAATCCACTTCTGTTCCTTAACAAGGCAAAAAAGCCAACTGGAGCGTCCCCCAGACGGTGTGGTCCTCTTTGTGCCCACCCCACAGCRTTCCCAGTCCAGATGGAATGGTGAGGGCTCCTCAGGCCCTCCCTGGTGACTGCTCTGACTTAAATTTCTCTGTCTCAGTGTCATCACAGCCACATGTTCCCCTCCTGGGATTACCCCCCCAGCTATCCTGGTATCCTGTTTGTGGGACTAGGTGGTGAATCACAGCTGGGGACTGAGCTGCTGTAAAAATAAACTTTTTTTGGGGAGWAATCTCTATTTACATCAGTGCCACCTTCACATATTTCTCCTTTTGTTTTGTTATCACATTTTTGATTGAAAGTACATACAGGAATGCATAGGTTTTGTGTGTATTGGAGCAGGACTGTATGTCTGTATGATCATGAGAGAGTACGTTTGTGTATCAGAACTTGGATGTGCAGCATGTTGTCTCCTGCTCATGTTTTTGGAACCAGTGGCTGATTCTGAATTAATAGTGTTTCTCAAAGACCATCTTTATYTTAAAGGAAGACTGTCCTAAAATGCAATACAGGCGCTGCAGTAACTACTGCTGACCTGCAGACCAGCTGCACCCGACCTATGCTCTCTGTGGTCTGTGATCTGGGGAATAAGCATGATAGGATGGGGGTGGCTTGCCAGGAGAGCTTGGGAGTGTGGGACACAGTGCCATCCAGTGGACCCTCAACAGCTGACCATGTAGCATCATAATGTAACATGCTCATTAGTGATGTGGGTTGAGGCACTGGGTTGTACATGATGCTTTCCTGGTCCCTCTGCAAACAAACCTGGGCTGTTCAATGAAGCACGGGTACCAGATTATATCCCCGAAAACACCTTCCCCAAGGCCTTGGGTACCTGGCAGTGCCCACCACTTGGGTGTCCCAGCTGTGAGGATGCAGGAGGACAACTATTCTGCAAGAACCATACATGGAGGACTGGCCCATTGCACCCCACCTCTCCCTGCTTTCTGGGATGGAGCTGCTCCAGGTGATGGAGGAGAAGCAAAACCCAAGGTGACACTCACCTGTGTGGTTAGTGTCACTGAGGAGTGATGGGAGCTCCCCCTGCAAGCAGACGGCACCCTTGCACTCCACGCGCCTCATCTCAGGAGCACAGGGCAAGAGCAGTTTGGGGAGAAAAGGGCTCCAAGGGTGATAGGGTGAGTAGGTAGGGCAGAGAAAAACAGCGAGCACCTTTCCCAATCGTTTGGAAAGATTTCTCCTGGAAAAGCCCCTCCAAAGGAGGCCTCGCTCCTTGCGCGATCCTTGGGGGCACAGTACCACCTGCTGGCAATGAGACGGTAGCATAGCGAGGGATGGGACACAGGGAGAAAAACCAGCCCTGGCAATTTGCTCTTTTCCAGAACTAGAGCAGGACTCACGCTTGTTATTTATTCAGTCCGGTTTTAAATATATAGGTTGCAAAYTTAGACCTCAAAGTCGAGCCATCCTTGCGAGGGAGAGATTTCCTTCTCAGACAGTCAGAATCAGTAATATTCAGGCTGCAACGCTTTTCCATCTGCAAAACAAAGGCAGTGCAAATCCCRAAACAGAGCCCAGCTTACCAAATATGTGTGATGGGTAGGTTTTTATAGCTTTTTCTTTCGTTTCTTATTAAGCTGTAGCTTGAACAGTAATGTTTTCAACCCCTCCTCTCTTCTTCACTGGGGTGTGCATTACACCAACACTTCCTACCTTCCCTTTCAGTCCAAATTTATTTCTGTTCTGTTCTTTTCTATTCATCTCAGCACAGCGTTTAGSCTCTAACTCTCCCAGGCTCTACTCCACTTAAATTGATTTGCCTAAGAAATAGCAGATGGTTGATTTGAGGCTGTTAGTAGTTCATTCCTGTTCTCAGAACCCTCAAGTCTAGCAGCCACATTCACTTTTTATTTCCTCTTAATCACTTTCTTGCTCCTATGCATTGCTGTTTGTCTGGTTATTTCACAGAGCAGTTTCTGGAGTGTGCAGCTGATTGCAAAAGAAAGCTCTGTGCACTTAGCTACGAGCCCACACAATGTGGCCAGGAAACTGTGGTTTAAAGCAAACCCAGAGGATGGAAAACACAGCTCCTGAAATTATTTGTTAAGCTACGTGGGTTCAAATATGATCTAGCACTTGATCCCACGCTTGGAACGTGGTCCCACTGGTTGAGGATGGGGAAGGGGCAGGACAGTCCCTGGCTGGCTGCACTCCCTGGATTTTGTTTTCCTAAACCTGACTCATCTTTCAAAATGCACCTGACTGAAGAGATGTGTGTTAAGTGCTTTGGAAGTAACAATTTGTTCATACCTGCAAAATTATCAGCTTGTACCAATGCAGCACCTGGAGTTGCAGACACACCTGGGTTAACTGGAAAGAGGACTAAACTGAAGACTATGGAGTTGAATTCAGGATGCTTCGGGTAAGGTTCAGCTCACCTAGGGTCAGATGCTGACAGTGCAGAGCTCAGTCCGAGCAGAGGGGCTAATGCCTTGTCCATGCTGTGGCTGAAGGGTTTGGCTACCAGGCCACACGTTGATCTGCGACTGGATGTTCTCAGGGGAAGCTCTTGAGTGTGAGCTCAGCTAACAGCTAACTACTGACAAAAGGAGGGGTCYGCTTTCCACATCTTTTCTGCCTCTCCACCAAGGGCTGTGTACCCATACATCCCACCTGGAACCAGTTTGGTGCCCACAGAGATCTTCATGGACCGGTTCAGCTCACTGATTATGAATAATATGGCAAAAAAGAGCCTGTGCAAAATAGTGTTCAGGACTGCTGTTGGGAGCAGAAGTGGGATGGAGAAAGGATGGGGTGAGTGATTTCTCTTTGGGCAGCAGTGAGCTGTTAGACTGGCTCAGTTTGTCATTTATTGGCATCCTCAGATTCCCCTGTTGGAGCTCAGCAACTCTACACRGACTGCTTGAATATTAATTATGATCAACAGCTCTTTTCCATCCATCCAAGATACCTTCTTTGAGGCGTCTCTGAGCTGTTGGCCTTTTCCTAGGACCTTAGCAAGACTGACAGTGTTTTGGCATGACCAGGGATGAGTGACCTCCCCTCTACTCTCCTGCTTCCTCCAGGGTGCAAGGATTACCTTCACCCTGCTCTTCACTCCTATGTTGAGCAATCATAGAATCATAGAATAGTTTGGGTTGGAAGGGATCTTTAAAGGTCATCTAGTCCAACCCCCTGCAAGGAGCAGGGACATCTTCAACTAGATCAGGTTGCTCAGAGCCATGTCCAACCTGACCTTGAATGTTTCCAGGGATGGGGCATCTACCACCTCTCTGGGCAACCTGCTCCTGTGTTTTACCACCCTCACTGTAAAAAAATTCTTCTTTAGATCTAGTCTAAATCTACCCTCTTTTAGTTTAAAACCATTACTCCTTGTCCTAACGCAACAGGACCTACTGCAAAAAATCATACAGCTATGCTGTCTCTGCTGGCCCTTCATTTTGACTTCGTTGTTAGACATCAGTCTCACCAGTCTTCCTGGATGGCCCAACGCACCATTTTACCTGAACAAGTAGCACCAAGATAGCACTTCAAACTGGATCTGAAGAACATCTGATCACTCCATGTCCTTGTCCTGGATTGCTGCACAGACACAGAGTGGCAGGACCTGTCACTAGCAAAGGAAGGTGGAAATCCAAGATTTCAGTTTATATCAGGTCCAGACTCGGACTTAGGTTGGAAAATCTACATTGTGTGGTGAAGGTGGGTGTGCTTACAGTGCAGTTCACAGCACCCCTCATACAGTTTCTTTTTGTGGTGAGAGGCAGACCCTGGTGAACACGCACTTCAAGGCTGCAAGCCACCCTTCAGGTCCTCTAGAGCCTTCTGCTGATGCTTTTTTTTATCTGTATCCACCTCACCTGAGAATCCACAGGGCCATTGGATTCCTCATCAGTGTCCCCCTGTGTCATCAGTGTCTGGCTAAGCTTCTGCCCATGGGACAAGCAGGTGCGTGTGGCTACCCACCACCATAGGTGACTGTGGATCCAACTACCGGTCCCTGGCCCTGTTGCCTTTCCAGATAAGACTACAYCAGGAAGCCCCCACCAGCTACTTGGGTGCCCTTAGGGAGCAGTGGGCATTTCCAGAGGAATTTCATCAGTTTCCCTTCTGCCTTTCTTCTTTTCAAGTTTTGCATATTTCTGATCCTTTGACCTGTCCCTTGCTTTCATTTTTCCACCTTTGTAATTTGATTTTACTTTTGATCTGTTTCCCAATTTTCCCAATTTTCTGTTTAGGTTTTCAAATTTGGCTCATGCCCAGCAGTGACATTGTGCAAAAGCAGATTTCTTGGGAAAAGTGCAAGAACAGAATGTGCACGTAGAGACTCTTCCCCTGAAAAATTTCCCAGATGACAAGAATTTGCAGCTCAGGGACTTCCCCAGCCCAAGGTAGTGTTGCTGGTTTTAGTAACAGTGGTTTTTTCTCTTCCATAAATCTACATGGTTTCTCCTTAAACTGCATGCAAAGTTTGGCTTCTGTGAYGTGGTGTAGCCTGCAGTTGCACAGCTCCTGGTGACCATATCTTGGTTGTCTGAAGAATCGCATCTGGTGTTGGTTAATTTTGGTCTTTTTTAAGTGCCACCAGTTGGCTTAATTTAATGCCCCAATAATTGTAAGTTCTTGACCACCCTCTATCAGCCACTTGGTCTCAAAGACCTCTACCATATCCCCATCAGTCGTCTCTTTTCCAAATAGAAGAATCCCAGTTATTCAGTAACTCCTACGATGCCCTTCTCTGTCTTTGATCAGCATTGCTGTAACTCTCCAAACCTTTCCTAGTTCTATTGCACCACTATTTGAGATGGGAGGGGGGCTGACCTGTGCCTGGATCTCAACTTAAAGTGCCATGAAATCAGACTGCTCATCGACAACAGTTGCTGCTTCTTGCTATTCCTGTTTGCATGAGCTAAGGAAGAACATAAGCCATCCAGATACATGATCAGTTGAGAGCAATGCTTAGGTCAAAAAGTAGAGAAGCAGTCAGCGCTCCAGAATATTGCCTGTGATGGGCTGAGGATTTATTTACTTATAGCTGGTGAAAAAGCACCATTTTCACAGGATAATGCAACACAATGGGACATGGGAGGAGAGATCTATCTCAAGATAGCAGGATGTCTACAATGTGAATGTCTGCATCTGAGCTAATTCACTAGTTTCTCTTTATGGACAATGAGTTTCCAATATACAAGAGACACTTAATTAAATACAGCCTTCTATAAATATATAATCTCAAATCTCCTGGATGGTCATCATGGAGAACAGAACATCAGGAATTACTGCTAGAGACGAAGACAGGAAACATATCTCCAATACATGCTATTCTGCTCTCCTTATTGACAGTGAAGATCCAGGAGAATCAGAGCAGGTCCTGGGAAATGTGATGAAGATAATCGAAAGTACTGGCATTGCTAAAGGAGGGCTAGGACTCTTCAGCTGGAAGACCTGGGATCTGTCAAAAGGATGAATGCAATTCTTACTCGGGCAGTTGCCAAGCTGCCCAGGGTTGTAATTCCTAACAGCCATGGAAAAGATCACTCGCAACTTGGGCAGTCCAGACACACTCAGTACACGCCATGCCCTGGAGTTAGAATATTTGGTGCAGCCCAAGTATGTCTACTCACACTGCCGTGAGAGAGGCGTTCAGCAGAAGCAAGAGGATCATTCAACATGATGAGCCAAAGGTACTTCAGGAGAAGTCTTTTGAGGGCTGGCACACCATATGACACCCTAAACTCTGAGGATGTCAGGATATAAGGGAATCACTCAGCTGACATGCCTTATTCCTAATTTTTGTCTTTTGTTACAATAAGCATCCTGCCTAATCCCTGTGAAATGCTGTGGGCAAGCTAGTGTTATTAGCATTAACTGTACTGTGAAGAAGATTAAGAAGTATTGCAGAAGTTGTGACCTGTCTCTTGGGATGAATGAACTTCCTATGAGCATGACAGAAATGTGAAACATCACTTAGGTCTTGAGGATGAGACATATTAACTCTGTGCTCCACAGAAGCCAAGAGAATATTGCATCTGAATTAGAGGAGATGGCTTGATGGTGGTCCCACTTCCCCACCCACCTCCTGTTCTTTGGTGTTTCATTATGCAGTCCCTGAGAAAGGTGCTTGAAAGCATTTGTGCTGGTGCATYTCAAAGCTTTCTTCTGCTGAGAAAGGAAGGAGCTTTTGTTTTGTGGGCTAAGACACATGCACAAGCCATGGTAATTTCATGGGGTCCTAGACACCCTCTCCAAAGCATGGGACCTGCTGCCAGGATATCTGATCAGGATAGGGTTGGATGGACTAATTTATAACTTAGATGAAGAATGGGGTGGGTTTTGCAAAGCCCCTCGATTGGAAAGTGAGTATTGCTTTTGCCAGTACACATGATCAATATCTGAGTATCAGAAATTCCTACAAAGCCAAACTCCAGCATATGGAAACACTGAGTGAGAATTTTTCTTTGGTTCTCATGAATCCCTCAAAATACCTTTTCTCCAAAATCTTACAATATATGCCTCTTTCTTGTGAATCAGATAAAGTGGCAACTGAAATCCACTTAAAAGCTCCTTGAAATGCCATTGATATAAAAAGCTATGTAAACTGTAGGTATGAAATAAGTACTAATATAAACACTTGCTCAAATGGCTATAGGACAGTGAATAGTGCAACAAGAAGTTGACTCAGAAAACTATCTGGTTTAGAAGAAATATGGCCATTGTGCAAATGTCCCTAAAACTGCGTTCAAAACAGCACAGATCAAATCAGCTCTGAAATAAAATATTTTAACTGGAGAGAAAACTACAATGACAAGTCCTGAAGCATCCCTACCAGGAACTGGGATAAAGCAACATGCCAGGGCAGAAAACAACTGTTCTTTCTCCAGCCTTTTATAGGTTTTACTGGCTTACGAACTCCATGACAAAAACTAAGCCCTGGCCTTGCACTGTGCAGTGGAATGAGTGGAGCAGTTAGAACACTCTTCTCACCCATACAGACAGACCCTCTCAGGTACCCTTGCTGCCCTCTTATTTTCCCCAATTTTCTTTCCCCTGATGTCTTGTGCCCTTCTCCTCCCAAGTCCTCAGCATATCTGAGTCTCAGCCCTGCCTCTGACAAAGCCTTTTCCATTCCTGCTGTCAGCGCAAAGCATTACTTGGCCCACGTGGTAAGCCACCCATATCCCTACTCTTGGGCTTGCTTCATGCCCACCTCCACCACCAACTTGTCCTCCTCCAGGTCTGCCCAGCGTCTCTCCTGACACCTTCTTCTCTGCTTCAGACACCAACTTACTCTTCACTTTATCCTCCCTCTGACCCAGCTCTTCACTGATCAGCCAAACTCCTATAGGTTCATTGCATTTTTTCCCAAGAGCATCTCTACGAATGTACTCCTCACTCCTTGCATGAGGCACCTTCCCTCCCCATGCTTGGCTCTCTCACACCTCATGCCCTAGACAGAAATTATGGGAAGCGGCCTTGCTACAGTGGCTTCCCAATAAGCCAAGAAGGAAGAGAGGTCTGGGGACAAGATGACCTCTCATGTTGTCCCCCATGCTGTCCCTTTGACACCTCCTGCTGAAGACTTAATCTCCAGTTGTCCTGCAACTGTGGCTTGGGATGAGAAAAGCAATAGGTAGAGCTAGGGTTGTCCTTCCTTAGCCCACCACCTCTCTCAGGTTTCCCTTTGTTGGCTGAAGGGGACAGGACCAAGAAGGACAGGGTGCCAACATGAAAGACCCCCT
The DNA here is from genome assembly GCA_030449065.1 of Oceanodroma leucorhoa. Classification (NCBI taxonomy): domain Eukaryota; kingdom Metazoa; phylum Chordata; class Aves; order Procellariiformes; genus Oceanodroma; species Oceanodroma leucorhoa. The sequence continues at coordinate 2,751,677 of JASVER010000116.1, forward strand.
GCAGGGTATGAGAGCATGCTCAGCTTGCCCAGAACCTTGACCTTTTCTCCTGACAGCTCTCCACTGTGGACATTGCCTCAGCAGGATCGTAATGCACACAGTCAGCTGTGACTTTATGGCCCCAACTGTAACACCATGGAGCATGGCTGCTCCCTCCATCTGCCCTATAGTTCCCACCTCCTCCCCAGATGCTTACATACCATTTGAAACTCCCTCCTTCACAAAGAAGGCAAAATGTCTGCTGCCAATCTTAACTCTCACAATATAAATAGATACTGTCAAAGATGTGAAAATCTGGCTGTAGTTGTGGCCTCCAAACTGTATGGGAAGACACCTTCCTCACATCAGAGATACCTTCCAGGAGGCACGAGACGTGTTTTTGTCCTCTTCCCCACCACTGCTTGCCTACCTCCCTTGGCAGCCCTCAGTAAGCTGGTCCTTCCTTATGTCTAGGATTGAAAGATTTATACATCAGAACATAACAGTCTTCTGCTGGCACTTCATCGCCTGGGTCCTGGCCAGTCTTTTTCATCCTTCCTTAGCAGGTCTCTGTGGGGTTGTGTAGTCCTGTGGGGTCTATATCTCTTTCCTTTCTCTACTAGGCTTCATGGCATGCCTGGGAAGCTGTCCATGTGTGTTGGATAGAGAAGTACTGGACTTCCAAGAACTGCCAGAACTAATAGAAGCACCTTATCTGCCACAGCTTTGTCCAGGAGCCACCACTGATCTGTTGGCAGAGGTGCTGCGTGAACTCTGCTCTGCTCACCAGCGTTCATGGAGTGGACTTCCCCAAGCCAGTTCACTCAGACTGAAGCAGGACAGGGAAGAAACATCCAGGGAGTTCCTCTGATACCCTGAGAGCTACAAGCAGAGCTGAACACCTAGGAGTGGCTTAATGGTGTCACAGCTTCTCCGTGAGTCTGGGAGAAGGGACCTTGGCTGCTTTAGTTCTCAAAGGTTTGGGACTCTGATGCACCAGAGCACCTGAATTTGGAGAGCAATTCCCAGCAGGAGAACTGCAGAGGCTGCACTGTAACCTTCTTTGCCRAAGACATCAAGACTTGATTGTGACAGTGGTGAGCATGGCGTGGTGTTCTCCATGTCTTTCCACTCTCAGATTTGGAGGCAGGTGGCTGCCTTCTTCCTGAACTGCTCCCACGGTTTGGTGGTGTCTGGCTGGGGACATCTTGGCACTGTGGCTGAAGACTGCATCTGAAGCATATTCCCAGATGCAGAATTGCATTCCCTGCTGTGCTCTCAGCACATACTAATATCCATGCTTCCTTGATGCCCAGGCGTGTATCCTCTGAATGCTGTCATGGTAGCAAGAAGTGAGTCAAGAAATGAGAGGGTTATCAAAAGCAACCCCCAACTCCCAGTCATTCCTATGCAATTTGGTGAAAAATAGCATCAAAAGACATTCTTATACAAATAACCCTAAACAGGGGTAACAAAATCAGCAAGTCTCTGTGTCGCACCTAATGAGMCCTGCTAAGAGCAGAAAAGGAGAAAAGCTTCTCAGAGGGGTRGGCAAAATGGAACTTTGCTGCCCCTTGAATATTTGGGCAACAAGATTAAGATTTGAGGCTGCAGCAGAGCRGGTTCAAAGGGAAGGCCATGGGGAGCCAGTAGTGTCCTAGGACAGTGAGGAGTACTAGGTGTTAGGGAGCTCTGTAAGGGTGAAGACAGTTGGGTTGCCCTTCTTCAGCCCATTTTTCATGGTATCTGAGACTCCCATCTTACCCCCTTCTTGAAGCCACAGACTTTTCTGACATGCAGTCACATACCTTCTTCTGCTTCCCTTCCCTAACAACAACCCTGTTCAACCTCCTGTGCCTCCATGGTCCAAGACAGAGCATGGGAGGAGAGCAGGGCTTTCTCTTCTTCCTGTAGTAGGACTGGTGTGAGATGGTGACTGTTAATGTTGTCCCTACTTACCTTAATCCCTCACCTAAAACCACCAGTCCTTGCAGCAGGGTTGTGCAGGCAGGAGGTGGGACAGTCCCTCTCTGTCATCCAGGCAGAGGCATGGTTATAGAGATGCTTTGCCCTGGGAAGGTGCCATGAGCCCCTGTGTAGGAAAACAAAAAGAATAAGCCCAAGTACAAACTGGAGAACAGCACTGGCCTCAGTAGTAGAGAACAGGTCTCGGTAGTACCCTCTCCATCATGGACATTTGCAGATACTGCTGCAGGGATGGGAGTAATTACAGATTCAGCTGGAGTTCTTTAAGTGTCACTAGAAAGTGCTGCAGTTCACAACCTTGCACACACCTTCACACTGTTTGCAAAGCAAACTTCCCAGATACACAACCTGATGGAGGAGGGTGTGAAATGCAGCAGAGCACTACCAGCTCGGCAAAGTTGCCGTTCTCATTTATTGGCTGGGTAGATTGGTTCCAGACCTCTGTATCTGGTTATGTGCCTGTCTAGAGCCCTGCCACATATGTATCTCCATAGTCCTGTGATTTTATGGGAGTGTTTCCAGAGCATGGGGGTTGCACCTTCCTAACATTTGTCTCAGTGGCCACTATTGGGTTCTGGAAGTTTGTTGCTGAGTTCCTCTATGAAAGTTTGTGTAATTGCACTTGGGAGGATCAGGCTGGGCATTAAACAACCCTTCCCCTGGAGGGTTGTGCATCCACAGGACAAGCACCCAGAGAGGTGTGGGGATGTGCATCCTTGGAGGTCTTGCAAAGGTCTGGACAAAGTCACAGCCATCCTTATCTAGATTTGACAACAACCTGTGTCGGGACAGGAGGCTGGTCTAGAGACCTCCAAAGGATTCTTCCCACCAACATTTCTATGAGATCTCTGTTTGCGCAATGCATGTTTGGTTATCCGTGTCTGTGGGAGTATGCTCCAGGCCATGCGTTGGGATCTACCTGCCATGTCCATGGACATTAGAGCCATTGGCAGTCAGCCCAAGCAGAAGAAGGAATGTGTTGGGTGAACGTCGGGTGCCTGGGCACAGCAGGTTCTTCTTCATCTTTTCCCTGATGCCTCCGTTCACTTTCCTGCACAAACAGCTGCCCACAGCCGTGCTGCAGCACCAAAGGCAGCGGTAAGGCTTGGAAGTGGGATGTCCCCCTGCTGCATCCACCGTCATTATTCCATATGGCACCGTCGAGCATCCCGGAGCCTGGTACGGAGACTGCTAATGCCCTGCCGTGGTTTGCGAGCCCACAAAGCCCCAGGGGCTGCCCTCGGAGCCCGCAGGGATGGAGGGACTTGGTGGGACGCGACCCGGCACGGCATGCCCGAGGGCTCGAGGGGCCGGCGGGTCCCCACGGAGCCCCGGGGGTGCCCGGCGCCGTCCGCCACGGCGTCGCCGGCGGCTGTGGGACGGGACGGGACGGGACGGGACGGGACGGGACGGGACGGGAGGAGGGGGCCGCCCCGCCTCCCGCTTAAAGAGCCGCGGCGCCGGGCGGCCGCGCAGCGAGCTGCGGAGCGGCACCGCCCGGCACCATGCGCTCCGCCGCCGCCCTCTGCCGCATCCTCCTCCTCTTCCTCCTCCTCCTCCTCCTCCTGCCGCCGCCGCCGCCCGCCGCCGCCTACTTCGGGTCAGCGCCGCCCGCGGGGCTCGGCCCCTGGCGCCGCCTCCGCGCCGGGGCAGCCCGGGGAGGGAGCGCGCAATGTCCGCGGGGCAGCGCTGGGGGACCCCGGGAGGGAGCGCGCAGGGTCCGCGGGGCAGCGCTGGGGGACCCCGGGAGGGAGCGCGCAGGGTCCGCGGGGCAGCGCTGGGGGACCCCGGGAGGGAGCGCGCAGGGTCCGCGGGGCAGCGCTGGGGGACCCCGGGAGGGAGCGCGCAGGGTCCGCGGGACAGGGCTGAGGGACCCCGGGAGGGAGCGCGCAATGTCCGCGGGGCAGCGCTGGGGGACCCCGGGAGGGAGCGCGCAGGGTCTGCGGGGCAGCGCCGGGGGACCCCGGGAGGGAGCGCGCAGGGTCTGCGGGGCAGTGCCGGGGGGCCCCGGGGAAGGAGCGCGGATTCTCCGCGGGTGCTTTGCTGAGAGGAGGCGCGGAAGCTCCGCGGCGTTGCTGGGCCCTTGGGCAGGTCCTGGCCGGTGCGCAGCGGCCCGCTGCCGCTGGGAGCCCGGGGCGGTGCGGGAGGGGACCCCGGCCGGGCCGCGCACCTGCAGCGCCCGGCGCATCCCCGCGGCCGCCGGCCCGCACTGGCACCGCGGGCACGGTCCGTGCGCTGCGGCCGGCGGGGCACTGCGGGGGAAAGGGGTGGGAGAAAGGGGCGAGGGTGCTGGGTGTCGGCAGGAGCCCTCGCCGTGCTCCCGGGCACCCCGGAGAAAGGGGACTGGGGGAGGATCAACGTGTGCAAGAGTGGGACGGAGAAACGGAGTGGAAGATGCTATTAGCTGGGAGCAATAGGGAGAAAAACTGGCTTTCTTATACTCCTTGAACTATGTTCCGTTTCTGTTCAGGATGTGAAATCAGCCCTGGACAGTTGCTGGCTTTGATACCTCTTTCCAGGCTGCTTCCCTGGAGGGGAGAAGGTGGGAGAAGGGGGCTGGCAGAGTGAGCCAGGGCTCAGCAGTGAGGTGTGGGTGACATGCGGGTGCTGCGGGGCTCCACGGGGCGCAGGGACTTAAAGCCAGCCGAGGGATGGAGGGTTTGCTTGGGCGCGGAGAGGTAGAGCTGATGCTTCAGCCTGGGATACTGCGCAGGGTCACTTGCGCTCAATTGTCCCTGAGTGTGTGTCCTCCCCTCACATTCTAGCTTTCTTGGGTTAAAGGCGAAGATGAGTTTTTAACAGGTTAGATCAATGCAGGATTTCCCGTGAAATGTTTTGTTTTGTTTTCTGAGTAAGCTGCTGCTTGGACAGGTTTTCAGACTTTCTTACGGTAACCAGAGCTGTTAGTTCATATATCGCAGTGAGTGCAGGAAAGACATAAACAGTAATACATTCAGACACTGCTGTGAGTGATTGTAACACTCAGGATTGTGCTGACTTACACTTGTGGAGGGTCTTGGTCCCTCTCTACTGATCCTCCCATCACATGCCAGACACTTCCTACATTTGCTTGCAAGTGTCTGTGGGCTTGGCACCGCTTACCTAGGACAACGATTTCTGTTGGAAAGCTCCCTTAAAACAGCTGGATTTGAAGTTGATTAATTGTATCATTTAGCCTAACTCATATCCAAGCACCTGCTGACAGGGGAGGACTTTATCTTTCTTGGTCATTCATAGTGTGTCTATACACATACTTTCTAAAGGAGTTGGGTTGCAGTGAGTGTTTGGTTTTCCAGTTACAGGGGCACGTGCACATGATTGTACTCGGTGGAAGTGAACGTATTTGTGCTTCCCTTTCAGATAACTAACACAAAGCAGTTACTGACTACTGCTCAAGCTGGACTCTGTTGTTAAAGCAACCTGAATGATTCTTCATTTTGTGATAATGATCTGTTTGGTATGAGCTGCTTTCTGGGCATATGAAATCTGGATGTGCTGCCTTTTGATGATGCATAGCTTAGGATCTGAGGCTGTAGTTTCACTTTTTAATGTTTTTTTCCTTGAGGGCTTTGACACAGGCGTGTCCTGCGTATTCTCACCTCTTCATTTAAAAATCACAAGAAGGAATACAAGAAGGAAACTAAAGTCTAAGAACTCAGTGAATGTTTAATGGTGGTTAATAATGCGATACATGGGTGCTTTCAAATACAAATTGGAGTCGATAGACTAGAGAGGAACTTGAATATTTCAGAAGTCCTGATATGAATGCCTGATATGGCTCAGTTTGGGAGAAAAATGATCTCACATCGAAACTACTACTGAATTGGAGGGGCCCTTAGACCCTGGTTCAGCAGTCTACCTCTAAGCTTGGCTGAATAGGAGAGACTTAGGCACGTGAACCAGATCTTTGCTTTCCAAACACTTAATTGAGAAAACCTTGCAAAGATGTAATAAAAAGTGAAGGAGGCTTTTGGGTGGCTACCTGCAGAGAGAGGACCTGAGTCCTTTCTGTTGCGTACAGTGGATTTTGCACAGGTGAAGTATTGGTGGTTGACAGTGGTGAAGAAAATATCAAGTTTGATTCTATCAGGACAAAGGTAAGGCAAGAAGTAATCTAGCAAAAATGGTCCAAGGGCCCGGGAAAGATGAAGATCACCTATAAACATACAAAACAAAGTCTTGCCAGAGTGAGCGCAGCCTTACAATGGAGAAATAACGGCAGCAGAAATAATGGAAGACCACATTCCCACTATCTGGGGTTGTTTGGCTATCTGGTGTCAGTGCATTGGCAATGCTTGAATAGACCTTGAACCGCCAGTACTGGGTCCAGAGAGGGGTAAATTACAGCCTACTTTTAAGAGAGGAGGAGAAAATAAGCTGTGCATGAAATGTGGTCCGGCTGTTGTTCAGGTTATGTTGGGCTTGCCTGGCTCATTAGATGCAGGAATCCAGGAGTGGCCGTCTCCCTTGCTTGTTTTGTTTCCACCTTTGCTTCAATCTTCCCCCATGCTGCAGCCTCCTGTAAGGTATTCCCTCCTCGTCTTAGCCATGCTTTTTCTTTCAGGACATACAACCCCTTGGGTGGGTGGGAGTCTCTCTAGACCTCACTGAAAGCTCTCAGCCTCCTGTTACCTTCTTAGGGACTGTGTTTCACAAAGTGAAAAGTCATTTGGGAGGTGTTGGAGGGCAAAGAGCTCCTCACAGGGTCTAAGAGGGTCTCCTTCTAGAATTAGGTCAGGGCAAAATTCAGAAGAGACCCACCTCAGATAGGATGTTGTTGGGTAGGCAGAAGCAACAAACTTGATTAAAGCCTTCCCCTGGGGAGACCTCCAGGGAGCGGGCTGCAACACGTCTCATTCATGGGCCAGTTTGGCCTGTGCTCTGTGGGCAGTCGGATCTGCTGGAGCGTTTCTTTATAACTCATCCTGAAATACCTGTGGTAGGTACAGAGGCGCCAGGCTTCCTGGAATTTCACATGATGTGCTGTCTTGAGTCGCAGCTCCTCTTAATTCAGCCTACCTGTGTCCTCTGTCTTTACTGCTAATTCTGCTCCCACCAAAGTCAGTGGCACAACTGTTGCCCATTTCATGATGGAAGAATTTTTTTGGGCCCTTAGGGAGTAAAAGCAACATGTGACTTGCAGGTCTATTGAAGCTTGGGCTTGCATAGTTTTGAAAATAGCATAACATGTCAAATGACATCTTAATGTAAATATGAGTACCTGTATCTTTATACAGATGTCAAGTAAGCTTTGGTTTTCATCCAGTTAGCCCAGCTACCTACATTCCTACGTTTTCTTTGGTAACTTTGTTATTGCAGCCTTTTCCTGATAAATCTAATGGACCAAATCTACTACAAATAAGGACGCTCCTGGAAAGATTTCTAAAGATGTTTCTCTTCCTTTTGAGCTGAAAAATTAAGTGCCCATATTACTTACAGGTTGCATAACCATTCCTCAAAGTACAGTATATCAGGAGGGCTAAAAGGATCTTTTTTTGCATTGTCAGTCACAGAATAATGGGATATTTAAAAGAGTATATTAGCAGAAAGAGAGCAGAAATGGAGAGGAAAGGCAACTTTTAGCTGAAACTYGAAAAGATGGAGTCCGTAGTGATTGCCACAGCAGAGATGATGTGGGACTACAGATGCATTGAATAGGTAAGGCTTTTCACAGATGCTTTTTGATTATCTTCAGTTCCCAGATTCTCTTTAGTCGCTGTTTCAGTGTATCATATTTTCTAAAAATCATCTCACGGGGTGTTGAGTGTTTCAGATAGGGAACACTCCAGGGAATGTAGCCAGTCCAGAGTTAGACTGAAAATCTGATCTCCCACGTAATGATTGACTGGACTGCTGGCCTGGGTTGGACGGTCAGCAGCAGGGAGTACACTGCCCCTGAAATCAAGAGCTACATGGGGAGATTTCATATAATTGAGTTGAAAGGTGGAAGGATTTAAACCAAATATGTCCAGACTGTGGGCGCCCAGAGCAGATAASGATGAAGAACCCAGTGCAGTTAGAGTGACCCAAGTCAACCAGTGCATAGGCACTAACTGCAATAATTCCAGCTAAATCCTCACACCAGGTTACACACACCTCTCATCCCAAAACAGCCAGCTGTTCCGACGTAAGGTTTTTATATGCTGTTCCCTGTGGAAAATTCTTTTTAAAAACCGAATCTGTATCTGGACACATCATCTGTTGCTGTTCCCAAGAAGGGTTTGCAGCAAGCAGAAAAGCCCATTTCCAAGGATGCCAACTCAAAACCTCCCTTAAACCTCACTTGAGTTTTTAATTCAAGCTCTTTTTCTTTGTGAGGAGCAGAAAGCTTGACAGAAAACCTGGAGGATAACAGTATAAAAACACCTGCCAGAGGGTCTGAAATGACAACTCTGATGGAGAAAAGTAAAAACCTTTGAGATCAATAGTTTATCCAGAGATGCTGCTTTGGGGATTTCTGCCACCTTCTCTGTAGACAGTGGTTGGTACAAAGCATGAGAGACCATCCCATTTAGTCAAGACCACACTGCTGTTGGCCATCCATTTGYCCAGGGACAAATATTGAAGATTAAATAGTGTTGCTTCTGAAAGGATTAAAACTCTMTTCCACTGAGCTGCCAGGGAGAGAGGAAAGTTGAGGACCTGTTGTGTACTGTAGTGTTCTTGATTTGATCTGTAATTGTCCCATATTCACTTAGCCCTTCCTGAATGCTTGTTGCAGCTATCTGTGGGGTATAGATATTTCTGTGGAACATGAAAGGCCCGTGAAATCAGATATGGAGTACTGTTGTGGCTCCCTTTGATTTTTCTCCCTACTTGGGAGAGGTAGAAAAGGCATATTTTTAGGGGTTTTTAAGACCTTTCAGATCCAGAGGACATTGGGCATTGCACAGAACAGGCTCTCATTAAAAGTCTCTTAAGCAGCTGGAATGTGGCTGGAAGGAGATTAAAGGAAATAGATGAATTTAGCAAAGTGCTTAGACAGAAAAGTAGAGAGAAATAAAAGTTTGAGATCCTTATTGTTCTTTCAGATTGCTAGCAGGTGTGCATTAATTCAAAGAGTTTACTTTTTTGCCATATGATCTGTAGATAATGAACTCTAAATCATCTAAAAATGATGTGCATTTTGCCTAACTGCAAATATCTGCATATTTTATATGTAATCTTGTAAGAATGTTCTTATACTGTGATCTTGATCTGATCAAATGTTAGTTTTACCCTAATAAAACACAGTTATAGTTAGCATAGTCAGAGCCTGCAAGCCTCTACTCATATGGGTAAACTTACCTGTGTCTGTCACGACTCTGCGAGTGACTTCTGCTCCCAGCTGTGCCACTGGTCAACTGCATGTCCTTGGGAAACTCCTTTAATTTCTCTGCCTACTTATCTAAATTGAAAGTTATGTGAGACACTAGTTTTGAGAGCTGTGTCTGTGCACTAATCTTATGCAATGAATCCCGATCTCTGTAGGAGCCTCCAAGCACAGCGTTATAATTTTTCCATGCTGACATTCACATGTCTTAGGTAACAAGTGTGATAGTTCGCATGAGGGAGACTTTCAGAGAAAGGTATATTCCAGGTAGCTTTAGTCACATGCCTTAGATTAACCAATTTATTGCTTATTTTGTTTACTCCTCAATGCATTATTTCCATCTGGTTATTTCCATCCTCCATTTCTAGAGGAAAACCAAGTTACTTTTTGTGTTGCAACTTTAGAAATTCACAARTAATAATAAAAAAAGAAGTACTAAGTAAGTTTGCCTGTGCAACCAGCTATTTATGTAGGATGCTATATTACCTCTGTCAAAATTTAAGGTATTGCTGGATCCAATTTTAGAAAGTGTTTTTCCCACGAAGCTTTTGCTTTGCATAGTGTAAAAGAKGAATTAGACTTGGTATCTTTGCTCTGTGTGTGGTCCCAGGCTGTATTTGCTGTGCACTATTGAGACTGCTCTGAAAATGGAATCAAATTCTTCAAGGGTTGTTTTCATGGTCCCTATCATTATTCTAGYTGAGTTTTCCACAAATATTAACATCCAACATCCTTCAGGGTCTGGAGAATGGCAATACCACCTTCTCCCAAATCTCATTGGCCACTGGCGGGTCATAGGACATCCTTGAGATAATCCCTGTCCAAGATTGTAGGAACAGCTGTCCTGGGTCAGACCAAAGGTTCATGTAGCTTCACAGCCTGGTTTCAATGCTGGGTAATAATAAGCATAAAAAGGAATAGGATAGCAGATAGTGATGCTTTGTCAGAATACTCTCCAGCTTCTGGCAGTCTGCAGCTCAAGAATTTCCTGTGTCAAAGTATCTTTGTGTTTAGTGGTCCCTTATGAATTTTTCTTCCATGGTTTTGTATGAATGCATGTATACTTCAGCACCCCTAGTGTCATGCATTAAGAAGGGCTGCAAATTTAACTACAGCCTCTGTACCCCATTTCGTTTATTTTTAGTCTATCAATTAATAAGTTAATATAATACCCCCTGGTTCTTGTATATTAGAGGTAGGAATAACCTTTATTTATTCACTTGCAGGTCAGTCATGATTTTACAACCCTGTGTTCTCCTAGTATTCCTTTTTCTCCTAGTGGAAATTGTGGAAGTTATCCGTTCTATCTATTTGTCTTCATACACAAGCTATTTTGGAAATCTGATAACTTTACAAGTCCAAGTAGACTGTAACATCTGGCTTACGCTCGGTCTTTCTGTTCAATGGCTCCTTCAAAGACCTCTAGTAGGTTTATGAGGCATGACTACTTTCTACAGAAGCTGTGTTAACTCTTCTCTACTGTTCTGTATTTAACCTATGCCCACTAATTCTACTCTATTCTTAGAGTTTCTAACAACTTGCCTGGTACAGCTCTCTCCTGTGCTGTGTAGATCATCACTTCTCTTACAAAAATTTGAAGATCCGTTTGCCACCTTTTCTCCCTTTTACACTCATGCAATTTTAAGCAAAATCTTTTGCACGTTTTCCTTCCTGAGTCAGCACTCTGATGTGAATACTTTGACATCCAGTCAGCTACAGAGGAGCACACCGTCTTGACTTTACAGTTGCTACTTGAGGAAATGCATCAAAGCTCCTGACAAACCTGGGGGAGCTCAATAGCCCTTAGTTAAATTGTGTCTGCTTAAGGTCCGAATTTCTGACTTTAGCTTTAATCCTATGGGTCTTGCTTTGCTGTTTACCACTAGACTAAAGCACTGTCTACTATATCTTTTCCCCATGAGAAGGGATTAATGGATTTTAGGCCAATATCCTAGACCCTTGGGATGAGCACGTATAATGACAAGAACAAAAAGTGAGCAGTTATCTTGCAATTCTCTGTTTTATCCCCACYTGAGGTCATACTATTGGACTCCTTTGGAAACAGAGCCACCAAGCCTCTACACTAGAGCTCCTGCTGCTTCTGAAGCCCCCATGAAAAGGAAGGGCTGAGAGCTGATCACAGATTTCATAGGAAGGAGATTACTAGTCTAAATAGTCAGTGAAGCTACTACTGCTGTCTCAAAAATATCTGACAAGGGATGAATGCCAGTTTAGCTGGGATGGAGGACTCTAAAATGAGGATGGAGACTGGCAGGAGGGGAGCTGTCTTTGTTCTGAGAAGGGAATTTTGGGAGTTAGGATGCTTGGCATGGGTGGTAGTTCTGTTGGTATGTGGACAATCAGTAGCTTGGTATACAGGAGTTTAGTAAAATTGCATATGTGGCTTTCCAGCAGTGAGCAATTTCAGTGTTGTTATATGAGGCTTTTAAACTCTTATTTCCASTGTCAGTTCCCTTTTTCTTATTTCTTCTCTCTGTGCCATGAACTTGGGAAACTTTGCTGCATGGGAGCACAGATACTGCATGGTAAATGGAGAACAACCACATCTCACATTTAACTTGTTGATGAGTRCACTTTCCCGGCATTTGAGTGCTGGAATCCCACTACCAAGCAAAGTCCAGGTCTGTGACTCTGGGTGAGTGTTGTTCCTCCCCCAACTGATGTAACTGCAACACCTCTTCCTGAACCCRGCATTGTCCCAGAGAGTTAGGTACAGTCTGAACATCCCTAAGAAGTCAGACTTTTGCTGACATCTAAGCCTCTCCCTGCTCATGCTGGTGTTGGCATATCTTGATCTTCTTGATCTTCAGAGCTTGTGCAGAGCATGTGCTTATGCACCCAGGGAAATATAACTCCAATCAACACGTATATCGGTTTTTAAGCACCACAGTGAGTCAGGCAAAGCAGTCAAGCTTGCTCATCATGTGCTGGTCTCACTCACTTGGGTGCGTCTTTTGTCCCTCACCACGGTTCCTCCAGCTTAGGACTGCCATGTCCCTTGGGCACCAGCTGTTGCTGCCCTCTCTGTGCAGTGTTTGGTGCCAGATAGGGCTTTGAACTGTGCAGTCTGAATTGCTCTCTGAAGCTCATCAAGCTGTGTTAATTCCATTTTCTTGGGCTGAACCTGACCCCAAATATCTGTCCCTGTTTCCAGTATTGCTTGTTTATCTCTTGGCTCTCACTGGAACATCTTGTGTTTCTGTCCCCCSGTTCAGCAGTGACAACGGGATTAAGAGATTGTTCTCACTCACTTGGTTTCTAAAATTTAATACTTGCTGTGTGATTCACAATGATTCCTTGGTTCTTGATTAGTTTGCAGGTCTCTGGATGATTTCCATGTGTTAGTTAATCACACTTGTGCCTACCTATGGATGTGTGAGTGCATCTGGAGGTTGTAGGCTGCTGTGAGAATGAATGCAGAAGTGCTGTGGGGTTAGGTCAGCTGAATTGTGCTATAACTCCCATGCCTGGGTAGRCTGGATTGACTACAGAGAGATCTAGACAACTAGCTCAGAAATAGATGTCTATAAAGTATGTGGAGGACTAAAATCACATCTGCAGTGCTTGACTTGCATCCTCCATAATGAAGATTATATCCCTTATAAGAGTATGGTCTTACTTGAACAGTTGAGTGTTAGAARTGTCTGTCTTTTGTGGAGCCAGGTAAGTTTTCGTTTTGGTCACCTCCATTGGTTAAAATTCTTTACTTGTGAACTGGACTGTGGTAGACAACGTGGACACTTGTCATGYTCACTGACACAGACTTTCCTCTTCTCTGTCTGCCAGCACAGACTGGCATTTGCTGTGCAGAAACATACACCTGGGAACATGACCAGTCAGACCTGGTCAGATAATTTAGCTGCGAAAGAGCCATGCTTTTACAAGGATCCCGAAAATGGTGCAGAGGTGAAGAATCTCACTTCCTMCACTGCTGTGGGGAATTGCTTGTTTGGCATTGTACCAGCTTACTAACGAGTGTCCATCTCCATCTGGCTTGGTTTGCTCAAGCACTGAGCTGTGCAGGGAAGATGCTGGAGAGTCGCTGCACCGCTGGTGGGGGTGCTAGCAGCCAGACGGTCTTTGTAGACGTGCTTCAGAGATTGCTCCTGATTGCATCCCTCCCTATCCAGATTTGCTTGTCTGACTCCCACACTCTGTGGAGCAGCGTAGCCCGGTTTGCCTGACTGGGGGAGAGGAACAAGAACCAACTGGCTCATCTGTTTGTCCAYGTTCAACTACCTGTGGACTTGCAAAGAAAACAATGGGTTTTGGGGGAGGGGAGGTGTAGTTTGCAAATGTTAATGTTGGGGCTGAGATGTGTCCAAATGTAAAGGTTTAGGAGGTTTCCATTTATCTGTCTGCTTTTGGTATTTTTCGGGGTGGGGGAGTTGATGCACTCTGTGATTCTTACCTGTTTGGTAATCAGGAGTGTCACTCCTGATCAGTGTTGTGCAAATGCATGACTCTTGCCAGCTTGTTTGCAGCCTCAAATCTTGCATCAATGTAAAATAATTTCTGTGTGTTTTCACGCATCCTAAAGATATTAGGGGAGATAAATTTTGCAAGAAAAATATTGTCTTGCCATGAAAAGTGAAACCATTTGTCTCAAAAATTTGTGAAATTTGTCGGCTGATTCACATATAAACACATTGCATTTGGCAATACATTTTTAGTTGACCTTTCCTTTATTTTTTCAGCAAGAAAATGTTTTCCTGCAAAAGTTGTGCTTGCTCTAGAAAGGTGSTCACTGATAATGTCTCCCTATTGGTCTTTCCTAGCTATGTGTAGTGGTATGGCAGCAGGGCACACAAAACCCTGGAAGGATGTGGTTAATGCTTTACGGAGTTAGCACAGAGCTGTGACATACAGTGACCTGCAGCACCACTGGGTAAAACAAATCTCTATATGTGGCGGTGAATGTGCTGTGAAGGCAATAAAACTGCAGGGCTGTAAACATGTCCTCTTCACGAAGTCGAGAAATCTTCCCACCCGAGGTTGCTGGTGACAACACACATGCGTTTCTTCTTTCTCCCCACAGTCTGCTACTTTGCCTTGGTGTGTGGTGGAGATGGGATACTAGATCTAATCAATCTGTATTGATTAATCTTCTGAGCTGGTAAAGTACCCTGACCAGCAGCTTTCTGAATATCCTTCCCTCTGATCACCTTTTCTCTTCCATGACTGCCATCTTCCATAACTCACTCCTTTTTCCACTTTCTTTCAGCTTGACCGGGAAAGAAGCTCTGACCCACTTCCCATCCCTGGGACCCTCCACAAACTCTGCCCAGGGGAAGGTCCACGTGAAGCAGTGTGACTTGCTGAAGCTGTCCCGCAAGCAGAAGAGGCTTTGCCGGAGGGAGCCTGGCTTGGCAGAGACCTTGCGGGATGCCATCCGGCTTGGGATCATGGAGTGCCAGTACCAGTTTCGCAGCGAGCGCTGGAACTGCAGCCTGGAGGGACGGACCAGCCTGCTGAAGCGAGGTACAAGGTAGTCTTTTGTTTGCAGTATAAAATCTCACGTGGTGCTGTAGCCCCTGGGACATGCATCTCAAATTAAGCGAAGTGGGGCAGTAACCAGGGAGTGCAGAGATCGTCTGTTTYGCCTAGGAATGGGAGCTGTGCAATTTGGGCCCTTTTGCTACAAAATATGCCTTATCCTCATCTTCCCTGCGCGATTTGTCACGGATTGAAAAGTAGAAGGAAGTTCATACCCTTGGCTTCTGGATTTTTGTCCGAGACCAGAGCTTCCTAGGCTGGCAATCAGGGGTSATACTGTGAAAAGTAAGGGTTAGTGCTTTATGAAAGGGACATTTTAAGAAAAGACTCTTTTTAGCTCTTTGGATATTTTCGTATGTAAATCTCTGTTGTTCTCAGATACAGAATTTAATCCTAATTTACTGTTTGAAAAAGCTATTTATCAGCATTAAGGMATTTCAGTGCACGTTTACAAATATCTCCTAATATCTTCAGACTGTCTGAACTTCTGCAGAAACCCCAAATATACATGAAAGAGTCTTAGGAGATATTTGTGAGCCACTGGCTTCTGTTTCACAGAAGGCTTTAGAGGAAGAAAATGTTCTGTAAATTCTGTATTTGAGGTAGGAGGGAGCATAATAAATCCCTTAAATTAYAAGAGTTTGAGAAAAATAGAATGAAGATAGACCCCAAAGCTATTTCTTACTAAAAGTTCCCAGAGCATGCACGTACAATCTGCTGAACCTGTCCTCATCCAAACATGCCTGACCAGCCTRTTACTGAGTTTCAGCCCTTCAGTAATGTTTAGTAGCATTTACTGAGTTTCAGTCTTCAGTATTACTGAGTTTCAGTCCTTTGATAATGTTTAGTAAGTTAATGTCTTAAAAAAGGGGCTGAATAAGCCAATATTAACTTTGATGAAATTAAATGTTAATTTTAATTAGCATTGGGATTGAAACTTTTAACATTTCCATTTAAAATTATCAAATTTTATTAAAGTAAATATTWAGTTAATATTTTAGTAAACCAGCACATACAAGATCAGATTTACTTCATTGCAAGGCTCTATTGTGAATTTTTTAGCACACTCTGGAAGAAGCTGTTTGTGATCATTTTGAGTGACTTTCTGACATCTGTACCTTCATCAACCTCAAAAAACTTGAAAATGACAATTGAATAATCCTCATCTTCAAATAGCTGGAAAACATTTAATTATCTCGTGGTGGCATGCCTCAACATTTCCATGGACTCCTGACTGACAAAATAAAATATCACCTGTAATTTAAAACCTGTTTTGGCAGATGAGGATAAGTGTTTGAAAACTTTTATTACACAATCTTAAGGATCAAATGATGATTTAATACAGAAAAGTATGCTATATACATCTCCTATATGAAAGGACARTTGGCTGGAAGCAATTATTAGTTCTCATTTTCCTTTAACTTGCAAATAGGTTAGTTTCTTGCACAAAGAGCATGAACACCTTCAGCTGCCAGTTTTCATCTGTTTCTCACATATTCCTACTGCTGTTTTGTTGCTGCCTTGGAAATTGTTGGTCAGACGATGGACTATGCTCCTTTCACCCAAGTAGTGATGAAGAGTTTTAGAAATTATTAAATCATTTGATATTGCCATGGTCCTAGAGAAACCGTAAAGAAAACCACACACTTTTTAAGTGTCTTTAATGATCTTATGAGTGCAAGAGGGGGAAAAATATCATGTCCTGGTGAGATGATTCRTTTTTGTATATAGGTGAAAAGCCACACTTCATTTGCAGTGACAGCTGAAAATCTTCTGTGACTGCTGGGGATCACCTATGCTTTTCTTGCTTCTAYAGATGCCAACGTATTTTTTCCTGTATTTACATACTTTTAGTAAGTAAAAAAAAATGTCAAGGGCTTTCTGGTTTTTGAAATGCCAGATTTATTTTCACAGTCTGCACCATTTGTTGTTTTACATTGACACTCCTCTGGATACAACTGGGAAACTGCTTTTGCATAACCTACAATCCCTCTGTGACTATTGCAGTCAGTTRTGATGGCTATTACTCTTCACTGATCCATGCAAAATCCTTCTGCATTCCTTCTCCACTTCTTTAAAAATCCATGAAAATAGGTAGATTTGAAATTATTCTGGACAGACATTTCAAGCCATCTTGTTGCACGGTGGCAGTTGGTGTCTTTATATAAAGTTTGTAAAGCAATGATGATCTTTTGATTTCCAAGGTTTGCCCTAAAGGCAGTCCAATTGCTGCTGGAGGTCAGGTSAGCAGTATTTAATCTCAAACAATGTGGTGATTTGGGGAAGATAAATACCTATAGTAAAGACAGCTCCATTTCTTTGCTTCATGTTGGTCAGAGTCTTTGACCTTCAAGCCATGGTTTAATTGATGTCATGAGGAATCTAGGAATGGTACAGCACAGGAGGGGTGGCTCAGAGACGTAAAATTTCCATCATTGGAGATTTTGAGAACTCAGTTGGACAAAGCCCTGAGCAGCTTTATCTAGCATTGGAGGTAGCCCTGCTTTGAGCAGGRGGTTGTAATAAAGACCTTGAGAAGTCCTTCCATCCTAAATCTTTCTACAGTTCTATAGCTTACTGGTCTGCTCTGTTTTTTGTTTGTTTGKTTGGTTGGKTTTGGGGGTTTAATTGTTTGTTTGTTTGTTTGGGTTTTGTTTGGTGTCCCCTCCCCCGAGAAATGTCTCTTCCACTTGCTCTCAAATGCTCACATTATCTTTATTGTAGGATTGAAAAATATTTGACCTTGAGCATCTTGCCTTTGGCAGAATCACCACATGGCTAAACTCCTCCTATTATAGTTTTACTTGTGGTCTAGAGCACACCACACCACAGAACAGTGCCTTGCCWTTGCAACAAACTTCCTTCTGTATTTATAGGCTGCTGAGCTAAGAAATGATTCCAGAGAGCTCAGGGGAAGACTTGGACATGTGTAAGGTCCTACCAGGGGGAGCTGGCTTGCTTCAACGTCTTGAAATTCAACTCTCTGCTGGATGTTTGCAACCAAACTGACAAGCAAAGACATCTGCATTTAGATGTCCCCCCTTRCATCAAGTGTTTAAGATTTCGTTATAGTCACTGGCAACTCAGTCAGTGGGCTCAGGAGATTGACTCATCCCTAAACCAGATCCTGACAGCCTGGGCATTGGGTCCAGGCTCCACTGGCTGTGGTGACAAGAGCTCCACTGACATAGTGGGAGGATAGATACCCAGGACTCATGGGGAAACCTCCATTTAGGTCTTCTCAAATCATGTTTGTTGGAGCTGATCTCTGCTCATTTGTGCTATGTCCTACTGAAAATCCAGCTYCTACAGCTGCTCTGTTCCTCATTGTTATTCCACAAGGACTTCATGTGATTTGTGAATTAAACAATTAAATGGTGATCAGTCCCTTATAACAATAAATAGAAGGAATCATCAGACTTTTCAGACAAGCATTTGACAGCTGGTGACACTGAACCTTTGCCATAAAAGGAGGTGGGRTGGGGGGAGAAGAAGGAGACGATTTGAAAGTATGCTCGTTATCTTCAGTTACTGCTGTCTGCAATGGCCTGACCACAAGCAATGGTCTCTGATTTCAAGTGGGTTGAAATCTGGCCAGCATTTACGTGGAGTGCCACAGAAGAAACCAAACCATCACTAGTCAGAAATAGCAGAAGCAGTGTGGTATTCCACAAAGTCAGATTTAGCAGGGTATGTGGAGCTGACTGGTACTGCTAGCTTTATATGGTATGGGAAAGTGTTTCTAAAATGCTATTCTCTTTTCTGGTATCAGTATGTCAGATAGGATATTGGGAATCTGGTAAGCAATTGGAGATTAGCTACCGGAATTATTTTTCAGGTTTAGGATCTCAAATGTATCTTATCGTCTCTTATATCGTTCTTTTGGGTTAGCCGCTGTTTGAAAACCTGTGAGCATCATGTTGCTATCCATAATCTGTATTGACTGTGTCCCATATCAGCTTTTCCAAAACTTTTGATGGATTTGGTGACATTTTTTCATTATTATTCCAGTACCCTGAGAGATTTTATAGAGCATCATCAAACAGAGAGCTTAGTTGCAAGTTACTTGYCCCAGTGATGATACAGCAGCTAAAATGGTGAGGTAGGAAGCAGTTTGTTGATTGATCGCCTTGATCTCCTCCACATTTTCTTGATTCTCTCATCCACATCCATACTGTTGCTAGATCTTTCATCTAAAATTCTGGAATTCCAGCAAGCTTCTATGAAGTTTATATTGAAGTTGCTAATGCAGCCTCTCCATTATGTTMATGATAGTCAATTTTTCATTCTTCTCACTGATAGCTATCAGAAGAACTCTTTGTCCTGTTCTTTGGTCAGATTTATGGTGACTTCACCCGGATTTCAGCAGTGGTCTRATCTATTATTACAGCTGGATGGGAATTCTTTGAGGGAACAAAATGATGGAAGGATTTGAGGTTGGACTGGATGAATTCTAGAGGTCCCTTCCAACCTGTTCTCAAAGCAGGGCTAACTGTGAGACTAGATCAGGTCTCTGTGGTTCTCCCTCTCTCTTCCATTTCTGAGGGAAACAGATTTGTTTCCTTCTGACGTGGAAGGAAATTTGGCATTTTCCAATGTGGAATGTTTGCTTCAGTGTGTTTCCTTCCATGAAATGTGAGAGTCTTCTATTTTTCATAAACAAAATGTTCCTATTTTGGCCAATCTTATCCATTCCTGCGCTCTGAGCTATTGATCAGTCATCTGTCTTTCTCTTCCTTGCTCTACTTCCTAAATTGTGTAGTTGGTAAGCAATTTCCTATTAATAGCTTTAATTTCTGCAAATAAACTCTGAGGAAATGTTAAGATTTTCCCCTGGATTAAATAGGAGAGGAAAGAAATAATCAAACCAAAATATTTCGGGGTTTAGGTCAAGTTTGTGTCAACCAGTGTTTTCTGGAACTTCTGTGGAGCTCATGGGTGCCATATCAACATGCTCATTCCTATCTGATTCCATGTCTTCAGACTGAATTTCTATTCAGGCATTGTACTTTCTTTCCTGGTTAAAATGTCATGGTATGTCATGGTCACATACCTCAGGGCAAATGTAGCCAAGCTGAGAAGCCTGCTTTAGAATGGAGAATAGCTTCAGAAAGCATCACCATAGTCATTGGGAGTAGATAATTTACAGGGAAGTCAGAAAATCCACTCATGTGCAGGAGAGTTCATCCTTCTTGCCCAAGATGTCCTTCAACATAGAACCTTTCCCAATCAAACTACTTGTGATCTTTCCATATGAAATACTACTATACTGTGCCAACACAGTCCCAGGTAAAAACATTTTAAAATAACGGGTCAGATTTTTAAAGTGTTTTTTCAGTCTCTACTAAATATTTCCCAATTTTAAGCGACAACATGATTTCAGTGACAGTCTCTATTCACACCTGTCAGCTCTGTGGTGAGGGGGAGRACAAATGGAGTTTCATGACTGTCGCTTTTTGCAGTTGAATATTTTCCCAGGGCTGTTTGGCTGTTGCCACCCATCCCTTTATTCAGGAGTGATCTCCTGTCTCCATATTGAATCAGCCACAGCCACCAATGAGACTGCCATATTACTACACCAGTTACTTCAAACTTGATGTTGAGATTCTCTGCTAGGAATGGTGTGCAGGTTATGSAAGAGTTTTGTCTTTTTGTATTTCTAAGTATTGTGCTTGGTTTTAGTTCATGGACAGTCAGGAGAGCCAGTGAGGTGGATAAACACCTTATTTTGCCTTTCCTGCTCCTACCCTCTCCTAATCCTTCTCCTGTGCAGGTTTTAAGGAAACTGCCTTCCTCTACGCAGTGTCCTCCGCAGCTCTTACCCACTCCCTGGCCAGAGCGTGTAGTGCCGGGCGCATGGAGCGCTGCACCTGCGATGACTCCCCAGACCTGGAGAACCGCAAGGCCTGGCAATGGGGCGTTTGTGGAGACAACCTCAAATACAGCACCAAGTTCCTGAAAAAATTCTTGGGTCAGAAGAGGATTGGCAAAGACCTGCGGGCCAAGGTGGACATCCACAACACCAATGTTGGTATCAAGGTGAGGAGCTGCAGCAGCAGCAGGTCTAGAAAGAAGTTAGGACTCAATGCAAGTCTTCTAACTCATCCTCATCTGAGGCTGTTTGTGAGAGGGGTATTCACTGCCCCTACTCACAAACCAGACCTGTTTACCGGTGTGTCGTGGACCTTATGGTACGGAGAGCTCCCTGGAAAGTCTCCTGAACTCAGTGTGAGGAGTTGCATGTTGAGTGGCAGAGTAGCATCCTGTATCCTCTAGTGATATCAGGGGCTGAGTGACAGCAATATGCAGCATGGTAACAGCTGTAAAACTCACTGGCTGAATTATTCCATGGGTTATGCCACGGCCACAGGGAGTTTTGAGAACAGCTAGAGCTTCAGAGCTGGTGGGACATATGAAGTAGATTAAGGGTTGACACTCTTGAGATCAATTATGAGTCTGCTGGTGATTTGCTGTGGAACTAGTCATGTCACAAGTTTGGGTCAGGAGACCATAAGATAAAGCATTTTGGCCTGTATGTTACAGGCTACTGACTTACCATTGTTTTCCATTTACTGAGTCCAATTACTTGTCTGATTAGAGCACTATCTTGATTTGAATACACCAAAGGGAATCCACCATGCTGGAGATGCTCATTTTCATGGTTGACTACTCCTGCTATTCCAAATAGGCTTAGTAAGAATTTGCCTGGCCTCAGTATTCAGCCATTTGTCCTCATTCAGGCTTTCTACTCTCTGGCTCACCAGTCAACTCTGTAGCCATTCCCCTGTTGTGTTTGGGTTTTTTTTTCCCTTTTCCTCCATAAAATAGGAATAATACCAATAAAACTGAAGTACTTCCAGGCTGTCTGCAATCTGAGGTGTTGCCTCTACCCAGAACTAGGCTCATGGTCCTGGCAGATAATGACTACCACTTCTCTTCCTCATCAGGCTGTGAAAAACGGTCTCAAAACCACATGCAAGTGCCATGGTGTCTCTGGCTCATGTGCTGTCCGGACATGCTGGAAACAGCTTTCACCTTTCCATGAGATTGGACGACTGCTGAAGCTGCGCTACGATGATGCCATCAAGGTCTTCAGCACCACCAATGATGCCGTGGGACACTCGGAGCTGGCTGGCCCACAGAGACACAGCCATTCCCCCAAGCACCCCGCTTCGCCCCGCTCTACTGACCTGGTGTATGTGGAAGACTCCCCCAGTTTCTGTCGTCCCAGCAAATACTCCCTGGGAACTGCTGGGAGGACCTGCTCTCGGGAAGGCAACTGTGACAGCATGTGCTGTGGACGAGGCTATAACACCCAGAGCCGTCTGGTTACCTTCTCTTGCCACTGTCAAGTGCAGTGGTGTTGCTATGTTGAGTGCCAACAGTGCATGCAGGAAGAGGTGGTCTACAGCTGCAAGCAGTAAAGTCAGTGCTAGAGGGTCAAGACAAGTCCTAGAGTACAAGAAGCAGTAGTCAGAGAGACATGATTCTCTGCTGTGGGGTGAGGGCAAAGGCAAGCACCAAAAACGTCCAGTGCTCCTATTATCTCAATGTTGAGATCCTCTGATCTGGGGAGAGCCCCTGTATGAGGGGTGAAAACCAGAGGTTTTGTCAGGTATCAGATCAGGAACGAGGGACAGAGAGTGGGGGTAATGTGGGGACAGCAGGAACACTGAAGCAGTCAAAAATATCTCTCTTGAGCAAAAACTTGTACTCTCATCTGCAGGAATATCTCCCTCCTCCATCCCTCACTTGCACTTATGTAAATGTGTTGGGGTGGTGACATTGAAATACTGAGGGCTTGCGCCCTGGTTCCTGGAGAGAAGATAATTAAAGGACCGGGGAGGCAACTAACCAGAGACTGGATCCTGATGGAGCAGGGACAGCCATGTTCCTGCACCAAGGCAGAAGGACTCTGGCAGCGCGGGATTTTCAGGGCTGTTCTCTGGGAGCTGGTTGAATCCTTTCTGCTTTGAACTCAAAGACACACTGTTGAGTAGTCTCACCTTGATGCAAGAATTGTGCCTCAGAAATACCAGTTTACAAACAAATGGAGCTCATGCCCATCATCTCCCAGGTCTATAGTTYGGATGTTAGACTCCAAGTGCATTTTAACCACGTTTTAACCTTGCTGTACACAGGAGACCTGGAGTTGCCTGTTACAGTGCACGTATCACAGGAACTCAGCTGAGGTCTGTGAAGYTACCCCTCTGCAGCATGCTGCCTCGCAGGGGGTTATTTTGTGGTGGTGGATCCAGGGTGATGGTGCCAATTATGCATCTCTCTTCCCCCGTCCTCCCAATCAAACTATCAGTTGCCTTTTTGTGTTATGGTGTATCACTTTTTGCCCTGGTGCCCAAGGTGCATCACATCCCACAGTTCTGCCCTGTGCTAATGACAGGTAAAATTTCTGAAAGGGAATTAGGAAGCATGGGAACTGGGGCATCTTAAAAATTTGCAAGTCATGAGTGACAATTTCTGCACTGAGAAGTTCGATATATCTAGACAATGCAGGCATGTGGCATGAGAGCAAGTGACCTGGGGGAAGGAGCACAGCCTGTTGCAGAGTTGTGATCCCCTGACTTTGAGTCATGTTTTTCTAGGTAGCTTTAAGTTAAACACGACATAAACAGCCTGTTTTGTTTCTCTGATTGTGTCTTAGAGAGTAGTCTTAGGAATGCAGTGAGGCAGTCCCTGGCCTGGCCACCAGGTACACACAGAGGGGTGTAGCACAAGGTGTCTGGGTGTTGAGCTGTATTACAGTGCCTGGCAGTGTATTTGCCTGCTCCAGGGCTCTTCCTGGTTAATCCTGCAGCGGCAGGTAGAGCGTTTGTACTGCGAGCAGCTCTGGACGGTCCCCGAGATAACAAAGCTGCTGTATTTACCCAGTTTTGGTAATGGCTGTAAACCATTACCATCAGCAAGYAGGATGCTGGTGTGGAGATGGGCTGGTGCTGAAAAGAATATCTTTAAGCTCAGATCAAAATTCATTGGCAATGTAATGGATGAAGATGCTGGTTTTGGTTGTTTAGATGGACTGATCCATAGGCTGAACTGGGCAAGGTTTCAATGTGATTGAGTTCTCCTAACAAGCAGTAAAATCTCACCTGTGTGCTCCAGCTCTTGAGTGTGGRTGTGCTGAAGTCAGGCAGCTCATCCGTTCATTTACATATGCTTTGAATAATTACTTTGCAGTGATGAGTGTGTACTCGCACTCTCTTTATCTTGACCTTGTTGCCCTTTGCTTTTTGCAACTATTTTTGATTTCTGCTTCATAAAAGGATCAGAGCAGATCTAGCCATTAACTGGCTGTTTAGGGGCCACTAACACCTTCTCTTTGGCTAGCTACAGGTCTTTTAACGGACTTATTCCTTTTTATCCTTTTCCTGGCTCAAGTTGACTTGAACTGAATTAAAAGGCTTACGACAGACATAATACTGCAAATTGGGTTAATTGGCCTTTTTTTTAACCTCCTAAATACCCAAGAAATTAATATTGAGCAGACCATTATTTACATGTTGCTTTTAATCTTTTTGGAGTTGAAATCTTCCCACGAGTCTCAATGTTGAGCACTCAATGAAAAAAACATCCCAATGAGTTAAAATTGTTAGGAACAGGCATCACAGGTGAAGTGACAAAGGAACTAGCTCTGCTCTACACTATTAATCCCAAGCCACCTGTGCCACTGACCTCCTGGCTTGTCCAGCATCGGAGAGCAAGGGAGTACCATGTCACAGGAGGGTTATTCGGGGATCCCATGCCATTGCATGGAGCATTCTCATTTAAACAGGGATTGGGACTTGGTGGGAGAAGAGGGAGCACAGCTTTGGGAAGCAAGTGGAAGACACACCACTCCGTCCTCTTGCTTTTTTCAAAGCTGCACTTCTCAGTTGTCCACTGGCCAGTAATTTCTGGGCATGCAAAATCCGTTCTCCACACCCAGATGTCATAATCTGAGGGCAGCTAGGATGCTCCTAGGTGGTGGAAAGTGTTCTTGATGATCTTGTTTCTTTTTATTTCCTCTTTGGGCTAATGTTGACAAAGTGAACTAAGGGGGTTCCAGCAGACACATCACTGCAGGTTGGGATTCATGCATTGTGCAGATCAGGCAACAGGACTTGCACAAGGTCACTGCAGGCAAGAACTCAGAATAGAACTAGTTTTCAATGGCTTAGTAAGTTCTGTCTGCAGCTTTGCCATGAAGTTGGTTGAAGAAGAAGAAACACTTCTGTTACCTCCTAGTAATGTTATTTGGGTCAGTGTCACCTGCTGACGGCTGCATCCCAGTGAGGGGTTATGAATCTGTTCTCTTGTTTCTCAAAAGAGCGGGCTGTTTGTGTCACTTTGGGTGTTAGGTCTTCTCTTAAGAACTTTGTTTTCACTGAACTCCAAGTGATGCTGCTGAGCAGCATTGTGTTTGACTCCTGCAGTAGGAACTGTCAGGCTGCACACTGGGAGCAGGTCTATGAAGTTCTGATGTACTCCTGCCCTCCAAACTCAACTTGGACCTGTTGGAGAGGATCTACCGTGCATCTCACACATAAGTGAAAATCTGTTTTCTCCCCTTCCCAGTGACTCCAGTAACAGTAGAGGTTGGAGCTTGGCTGAGGTGGCTCTTGGGCCACAGGCTAAACAGGAGCCTCCCCAGAGCTGGCTGGTCTTTGTAGGGCCCTTGGGGTACTCTCCAGGTACCTGCAGAGTGCACTCATTTCAAAGTGAAGCTTTTTGTCTTGCTCAGACTCACTCTTCTGTACTATTCCTGTAAAAAAGAGAGGAGAAAACCACACAAGAACAGACAGGTAAGTCTTTTAGTCTTCTCCAATGACCTCGTCCTGGTCTGGAGTGAGCGTGGAAGGAAGTACATGTTACTAACACCTTTCATTTTCCTGTCAAGAACATTTCAAATCTGTAGGCAAGTTSTCCCATCCTAAAGGCAAGCCTGGCTTCCACAGAGTAGAAAGTGTTATTTTAATAACATCCTTCATCTGGCTCCAAATGTTGCAATGCTTTGAGCAGTAGGTGAACGCATTTCAGAGGCATGTTAGGTGTTTTGTACAACATACTCAAAAAGGATGGTAAGATGATTATTTACGCAGAGAGGAATAGGGTCAGACTAGTAGAACTTGCGACTTTGGTTATTTGTGTCCTTTGCAGCTGAAACACTGACGTCAGTGGGAACTGAAGGACAGGTTGTGGCAAGGAGACTAGACATCTTTATTTGGGCAACTAGATCAAGCCCCTTCAGTGTGGATATTTTGGACTTAACTGGTCCTTTGGCACTCTTTCAGGCAAAGAAAACACATTTAAGGCAGGATTAGATACTGCTTTGCAGCACTTGAAAAAAATCTTGTTTTTTGTGTGCRTAGCTGGTGTTGTATGGACATTCATGCTTTTGAGGTGGTGTCACCAAGTCCTTTGCCACTGAAAACACTGGCATCTGTGAAATGTGCAGGGATTATCTCTAGCAATGGAGATTTTTAGCAGTGATCTGTCTTATCGTTTGAGCTGTGATCTGTTGAAACTGGCAGCGTCTATGCCATACCATGTTTTTGTCCAGTCTTGCTGCCAGCAACTATGAGGTGGAGCTCCCTTTGTCTTGAGTGTTGGGTTAGCACAGTCCCATGGGGATCTCACAGGAACTTTATTAAAGTGAAAAATAATGTAAACAAAGTAAATTGAAAGGTGAGGTTGTGCCTGGAAGTCCTGGCACCACACAGGAATTGTTGAATAAGAACTGGACAAAAAGATATTTCAGGGGAAAATTAAATACTGTTTTTTTCATGTACCAAAGGGGACTTTTGTGCCTGCAGCTCCTTGCTCTGCAGGGCTCAGAGCTGCTTGAGAAGTGGTGAATATGGAGAAGATCTGAGGAAGAGATGGTTCATTCTCTGGTATTCCTGGGATGAGTTTGGGCTCAGCTGAATGTGGAGGTTTGGCATTTGGCTGCTGTTAAGCCRAGTCTGGACAAGGAAGTCTGATGTCCTCTGGCTTTGCTCTGCAAGCTTAATTCAAAGCCTATTTCAACCCCTCCCTGTCACAGCTGAAAAGCTTTCTGTTCGACCCCTGCCAGTTAGAACAGACAGCCTCTCTCAGTCTGGAAACCAAACAATGAGAACTGATGGGAAATAAATAATTTAAAATGCCCCATATGAGGTCTGGAGAAAAGATTTGAGCATATTTTGAGTTTGAGGCAATGTTGATATCACTCCTTTTGCTATCCTTCAACACTAAGCCTTTTAGAAATGGTGCTATGGATAAGGGAGTGAAAAAGTTTGCTTGAGGCAGATAGCTCAGATAGCTTGTTTTTCCTTTTTTTTTCTTCTTTCCCATTCAGTTATCCAGGGTTGTTTTATCACCCAAACTTGWGGTAAATTGGGTTGATATTCAGAAATGTGATTTACTTCAACTAACAGCAATGGGAGTCTTTGTGTGACCAGGAAGCAAAACTTGGGTCTGTTTGGCATTCAGTATTCTTAGGCTTGAATTGTATTTTCTTCAAGAATCAAGACCAAGCATCATCTTGAGCAAAGCTCTTCCGCCACCTCCTGGAGATATGGGATGTGAAGACCTGGGCCTCCATTTGAGCTGTGTGTGAGCTTTTTAATTTTGCTGCACACCTTATGATGTACTAYAAATCCAGTGGATGTCCCGCCTTGCTGGTTACATGTGCAAAGAAGTTACTGGAATGACAGGCTGCAGATATAAGGGGATTGCACTTAGGTCTTTACATGGAAATCTTTTCAGCAGCAAAGGTGAAAGCTTATGCYCTGGCTATAAAACAATTCTTTCCCAAGCACAAATGTACCTCAACTTGAGTATCAATGGTAAAAATCTGAGCTGCACATGCTTTCCTCTATAKTTTTTTGATTCAGGATGAATCCTTYCCTCTGTACCTAAGATCCAAGTAACCTAAGAACAGTGATAGCTCTAATACTCCTAGCTGGCTGGGATCCTCATTACCCACACGAGGGCTACCCCGCAGACACAGGTTACTCCCTGTCCCTGTGTGTACTTCCTAGTCCAGTTTTTATTGCCTCTCCTGGTGTGTTGTGGTGCTGGGTCTGGTAGTAATGGATCTAGCATGCTTATTGCAGGAGGGAAATAACAATCCATCAGAAAAGTTTTACTGAAGCGTATAAAGTTCTGGTGTGGATGGAACCCACCATCCCCAAGTGAAGAGCTGAAGCTGCTTGGGAAGAAATCACGTATCTGGAGGCTGCCCCATAAAATGATTAGACACCAGTAATTCCTTGAGGCTTAACCAAGGATCCATGCAGCACTGTTGCTGTGAGGGAAGGGCAATGCAATGCTGGGGTCTGGGGTGCTTTATTAAATCAACAAATAGGGCCATGTAATCCAAGAAACACTAATGAGCAGAGTAACAAACCCCACTCATGCAATAGCCACTTCTACACCCTCAGACACCTTGTATAAGACTGGAAGGCCAATTTGCGACAATATAGTATATCACTTGAAAAAAAAAAGGCTGTGCTTTAAGGGAAACAAAACATTTGTCTACCTCAAGATGTACAATTTTTGTGACAAGAAGTATGGATGTTATTTATATTTCTTATATATCCTCTAGGAAGAAAATGGTGCTATAGGTTTTAAGTTGCATAACAGTCCTGCTTGTACCTTCTCCTAATTTTTATATAATCCTTTTGATTAAAACATGCATATTTGTGTAGCTGGCTGTGTTGTCCAGTATTGCACTAGTGTCTGCACTGCTGGTGTTCTTGTCAGTCAATAAATACCAGTTGTTTTCTAAGAATGTACATTTCTGCCTTTCAAGGAACATCCCCGGGAAATAACTTTGAATAACTCCATTCCTCCATTGGCACATTGACATTATTCCTTTAGTTCTCCTTTACCTGCACCCTCTCCAGAATATAACTAGAAATGTCCACTTCTGCCCACCCAACAGTAAGGGTTGGCCAGGTGGGCTGAGCTCAGGTATGTTTGTGTTAAGGAGATGTGACACTAGTAAGCCAAATCTCATCAAGGACATGTCGGTGGCATATTTCCTGCAGCAGCAAAACAAACTGGATGCTCATGTACCTGGTTGCTCTGTTCTGCTGATGGTGCCTCTGTGTCAGCTGTTTGGATGTGACTATTTATAGAACTTGGCAACTGGGCTGATGCAACTGGTGCAAAAGTTGCTCAGCCTCAAAGACATGACTCCAAGGTGCCCTGTGCTCCTCAGACTCTCCCTGGGGACACAAGGGTGGTTGCCTGTGGACATGTAGAGGAACACCAGAGCATAGTTTTTGCAAGGAGGGATGATGGAGCTGGCCTTGTGCTGAAGTGATGACACCAGACTAGTAGTGGCTCTTCTTGCCCTTCATCTTGGGCACATGGGAGCYGCCGGCTCCAGCAGTCCTGAGCAATGGCTGAAAGTGGGTTTACCAGGTGATCCCAAATAGCTCCCCCAGAACTTGGTCTGGCACCAGGCCACCACAGCATGGTGACACCTCATCACATTGTGTCAGTCAACAGTGACCACACAAGGCCAGAGGAAGGGCCATGGCCACAGGCAGTGTCTGATGCACATGCCAAGCTAAGCCCTACAGGAAGCGTGGTTAACGGCTGTGTCCAAGGCTCAGCACAGTCCATAGCCAATGTATGCAGCTGCCCAGGCCCAGAGCTGCCAACTGTGGGCCACAACAGAGCCACTTCACACTGTGGTTTGCTTTCTSTTGGGATCTTGTTGCCCCATCCCTCTTTCCCGCCCCACCAGCTCACTCCTCTGCTCTTGCACATAACTTCGGAGTTTCAATTCTGGCCTGTCAGAAGGGAGCAYGGTGCTGCCCAGCCCTAAAGGTCACACAGAGCTGTCCAGCTCCTTGGCTGAAAGTGGCTACCAAGCTGAAAGTGTGTCAGAAATACCATTCAGAGTAGTTGGGTTCTCCTGGGTAAAGCATGCCAGTGCAGTGGGGATGATAAGTAATTCAAGACACTCATGGGTCCTCTCTCAACCCTCTGCCCTAACCTACTCTTCTGGCAGTCCCTGTTGTCTCCTAAGGTCTGCCTAGCTTGTCAACTGGAGTAGTGCAGTCTGTGCAAAATCTGCTTCCCAGGAAAGACAAAGCAAGCAATATGTCTCCATGGACAGGCTTCACAGTCAGTGGCATTTTCTTGGGGATAGGATGAGACAAGGGGGAGCAGATCTAGCACTGGCCTCATGCTAGGAATGTCTGTCTGTCATAAGCCCCATCATGCCTCAGGGCTTGGGTCAGCTTGGTGTCCCCAGGAATGCYCTCCCACCCCAAACAGCACTACTGAAGTGGAGTAACCACCGTCCCTGGAAGATCAGGGACAGCMACACAGCTCTCATGTATCAGCCTCTTTAGCTTCATTGATGGGCAACATATGGCTTCTTGGGGAGATGCCTGTCTTAGCCTTTCTTGGGGCTTGTTTTGCAACCCCAATTGTCCCCAGTTAATGCTTCCCCTGCCCCAGCGAAGCTGTGGTATCTACTTAACCTCCTTGGTGGATGAGGAGTGCTGACTCTGGGCATTTTTTGGGCAGACTGTCAGGGTGTGTTAAGAGTTCCTGCCCAGCTTGGCTCTGCTGTCTTATGAAGCAGCAGTGGCTACCGTGCTCTTCTGGATGCTCAGCAGCRCAGCACAGAGACAACAAGAAATCAGCCCTCAGACAGATCAGGAAGAGATGCTGAGGAGAGGCAGGCTTTGCCTGYGTGCTGTTTCGAGTCATTTGCAGGCTGAATCAGTCCCAGTGTGTCTCCTTAGGCATATCCTAACAGGCTACTTCTGCCTGTCAGCTGTTTCGTGGCACCAAAAGGCAGCAGGGCTGTTAGGCCCGGGGCCAGAGACTAAATGGAAACCTCAAATCTTGCTGTGAGAAGAAACGGTCCTARAAGAAAAGGAGCATTGGTGGAGGACTGGGTGGCAGAACGTGGTGAGATACAYCATCCTCCCTCAGCCGTGTCAGGCAGCACAGAGCCTGGGCACACAAGGGACCAGCCAAGCCCTTAGCAGGCAGGTAGTTTYCCTGAGATCATCTGTTCCTGGGCTAATCAGGATGTGAGGTATTTGTTTTCTCAGTCCTATTGAGCGTATTCAGTGTGGAGGGGTTGTGTATGCACTGGGTGGGTGCAATGAAACCTCCTCGTGCTGCTTGTTCCTGTCGCAGTGGGATTAAAATGTCATGGGAAAGAGCTTCTGGCAAATGAGGCAAGTAGGATGCCTGCTCATTTGTGCGGCCATGCTGAAAATCCCCCGCCTTGCTGGATGGAGAAAAGCTGGACCATCGGGGCCGGGCAGGCCTCCTGGTTTTTTGGGAGATGTTGTGGGTTTGGGGCGGACACGCTGTGRTGGCTCCCAGCCAGCCCTTCCATCACTCTCCCAGGCAGCGGAGACCTCCAGCAAGCTCTTTGAAGGCACAGCTCTCACTAGGCARGAGAGCAGCAGGAGTCCCAGATGCAAAAAGCACAGGGTGGTTTGCAAGTCACATCTTAGATATAGGAAATGCTGGAAATACCTTCTCTTGGGAGATTAGTGTCTTCTAGGCCAGATTGCTTCTCTAAGCAATCATCCACCATGGATGGTCAATGTCCCATTGCTTTGGGCAAGCAGCTCAATGCAAGCAATTAATAAATAGCACAAATCAGATTCCTGCTTCATGTCAAGGGTATTACCATCACTGGGTAGCTCTGGCAAGTCCCAACCAAGCAATTTTTCCCTCTCATCCACAATTGCATCTAAACCATTGTGCAAATCGAACATCTCCTACAGTGACAGCTGCAAGGTGTGTGAGCCGTGTGTCCTTAGCTCGGCTTTGCCACTGATCACATTTTCAACCTGGATGCTGAAATACCGCTCGATGGTCTAGCTTCTTCAGTGCCAGCATTTGCTCTAACACGGAGGGGTAATGGGAGCAACCCTGTGGCTGGAAATCAGCCTGTCTACACCCACCTAGAGAGCCTTTGCTGACCTGTACTACTTCTGCAAAACCTC
This sequence comes from Oceanodroma leucorhoa, assembly GCA_030449065.1. Classification (NCBI taxonomy): domain Eukaryota; kingdom Metazoa; phylum Chordata; class Aves; order Procellariiformes; genus Oceanodroma; species Oceanodroma leucorhoa. The sequence goes on from JASVER010000116.1 coordinate 2,783,447, forward strand.
TTTTTGTACTCTGGTTTCTGTAATGGCAAAGCACATCCTGCCCAGGACTCAAGACATATTTTTGGGCATATGTTTGTATGTGCTTCATGTTCTAGTTTTCTAAAACTGAATGCTTTAGGGGTTTCTGACCTAACTTTAGATGTCTGAAAGCTTAAGCTGCAAATATGAGTCAGTCAAGGGAAAGAAACAGGCACCTCCCAGAGCAGGCCATCTATATTAGAAGTTTAGGGCAAATAAACTCTGCTAGCTTTTTCCCAGCTTATGCTAGTTGTAAATCCTATAACTGTGCCGGGGACAATAGCCTCTGCAACCTGTGATGTGTTTGCTAATGCCTTTCTTCTGCAATTGTCTGAAACGCTTTGTGAAAAGTTTCTGCCAGGACTCATTTTCGAAATGTAAAAGGCATGATACCTTCTGCAGACATTTCTGGACCTAGCATGACTCTCACTTCCAACACCCACGTTGTCCCAAGGCTTTGATTAGAAACCTGAGTTGACAGTGTTGGATGGTATCATCTCTGTCAGCTCCTAGCTGAACTACCCATTCCTATTAGCATCCCATGTTATACAGCACATTTTAAATATTAATGCCTATAGACAAGACATTTTGGCAGCCATACCAGATAGAAACTATCCATCAAAATACAAATTTCTGAAAGCTTTTTATCCCTTTTGTCTGTGGGTAGAGGCACATCAGTAGTTTTCTGTACTTACTGATACTCCTCATTTCCTACCAAGGTGCGTGTTTTCCCCTGAACTTACACGTCTCTGCTGTTTTTTAACCCAGTGTCACAAATGTTTTCCAGAGCATTTTGGAGATGCTTCTCCTTTTTGTCTCAGTTAGTATAATATCAGGTCTGCAAATGTTGATGCCTTGGATCTATCAGATAGTGGTGATATTGTCAATATCTGTTGGTAACACATTTTGGATGCAGTAGTAAGTCCCAAGACTACATGGGAACGGTCCCTTCCAAATGGTATGTTAAAACTGCTCAGCTGCTAGCCCTGTTTTAGAGACCTTGCAGAACCGAGATATACTACCTACAGGGATGCTTTTAACTGAATGTGCAACAGGGCACTTAGATTTTGTCACCTTTGCTCTATCTGCTGCCAACTGCTTCCCTATATCACTACAGGCAGCTGGGAATTGATATTAGATGTTAGACCCTAGGCCCAGCATGTGTTGAGCTATAAGACATTTGCTTTAGTGCCAGGTGCAGTATCATTTGTAGAGGCATCTGTGTTCTCACATTTCAACTGCTTTGCACCTCGATAGACCCCTGCTTATGTAGAGAAATTTTAGATGTCTGTGCAAAACTCTGCTTAACAGCTTTGTTGCATTTCCTCCCGCTCCCCCACTCCAGATCACCTCCACAGATCCCCAGCTACACACACTGCTCCAGGTGTTTGTTCTTGGGAGTTTTGCAGGTCTCCTGTCTCACCCTGATAGGTCTGGTGACACAACTCTGTGTATGGTCAGGATGAAGAAGCTGACCAAGACAACACTATGTGCTGCTGAAACGTCCCCAAAAGGAGGTCTTCCTGGATTCAGCTCTTACCTATTAAATCAGTTATTCTTCTGAGTCACCTGTTGGAAGGTGTCACCCTTGGAAGTCACCCTTGGAAGGGCTCTGCTGTGAATCTAAGCTTGCCTGATCCTGTTGTAGAGATACAAATCCATGCCCTGTAGTTGCCKTGATACCACCTTCTTCTTGACTGCTGCCTGACCTGATTTGCTGGCTTTCCTCCAATGTCCCTTACCTCACTTTGCTTTTTATTCAGTTTCTGTTCCCTCCCCCATCCTTGATTCAACCCAGATTCTTTATCCTTCCCTTTGTGCTGCTCTTGCCAAAACCCACCCGCCTCTTCATTTCTCCATCCCCTCCTGCTTTTAGTAGGAAAGTTATTCATGGCATTGCACTGCCCCAGGCAAGCTCCACTGGAAAAATACCTTGGGAGCATGGGGGCATGGCTGGGGTTAGCAGGGTAGGCAGGGCCAAATCCAGCCATACCTTGTAAGCAGGCTGCTCAACCATGCAGGTAAAAGACATATTATATGTGGAAAGGGAGAACAATTGTTGGTCTCCCRGCAACATGTGTGGCTACAGATGTGGTTTATGCTCATCTGCAGGGCACTTCTCTCCAGCTTTTGGGACTTGGGCTTGTCCTGAGAAGTGCTGTCAGCAGGGTGTGAGTTGGAGTACTCATACAGTCACTCCAATTCCCGTCAGAAAGTCACCTGGTCTCTGAGAGCTGCGAGATGTGAAAAGGTACTTGTCCCTTTTGCGTATCTCAGGTACAGTCCAAAATCAGGGCTTGTTTTGATTTTCCTCTCTCTCTTTCAATTTTGGGGCAAGTTCCCCCAGTGTTAAATCCTTTTACCCTTCCCTGAATTCAGCAGGTCTAGTGATGGAGAGAAGGAAATGGAGGAAGGGAAAAAGAGCAGCAAGAACATGAGTAAGAAACTGTAGTGTCACCCAGCTATGGGCACAAGTGACCCACAGGGAGAGCAGAAGCCAGGAGAGAAGTGCAGATGAAGTGGGAAACCCTTTCCCAATCGCATTTCCCAGCAGATTCTTGCCTGTTTGCCTGGACAAGCCCAGCAGAATGGAAGACAGAGAAATAAAGATCAGCAGCTTGTGATGATCCAGGTTGTTACTGTTGTGTTACTGACTTGGGAGAGGGGRAGAATGATCCCCTCCCTGCTATCCAAAAACACCCCGAGGTCACCTGAAACCAGCACACTTTTATTAAAAAAAATCTCCTTAAACATGTTTTCCCCTCCTCTGTGCTGAGCTGCTCTCCGGCTCACCCTGCGTGCCCAGAGGCTCTGAGAGCCACAGCCCGCGCAGGTGTTGTGGAGGACGGAGAGCTCTTCTCCCACCCTGGCTCCGGAAAGGATGGGGGAATTGCTGAAGGGGGAGGGTGACACACATCAGGAACCAGAGCTGCCAGCATTACGTCTCACGTTTCCTCCCGCCTGGGCTGTAGAAAGAGCTGGGTCAGGTTTGAACAGGAGGTTTAGTCTGTGGCTCATAGCCCAAGGTCAAATGAGATTTCTGCAAGACAGACAGTGGCATGTCGTATTAGATTGTTTTTATGGCGATAACCCAACGCCCTCCCCAACCCTCAACCCCCGGCAATCAAGCAAAGGTGTTCAGGGAGACAGAGCAGCATGGCCATCCTCTCCTCTGACGCATGACTCCAACATCATCTTCCTAGCTCCTGTTGATGTGTCTGTGCCTGTGGGCAGCTCCCCAACCCTCTCAACTATTACATTTTGGGCAGCACAGTACAAAGATGCCCAGGCTGATACTAGGCCTCCAGATGTTAACACAAATATTAACTGCCATTAACATTAGTAAGTAAGGGCATGCACATTCCTCGTGAAGTTTTGGAATATGAGTCTCAGTTCCAGACAAAGGAGTGATGTTGTCCCAATCTACGTCAGTGCGGAAGTAGAATTCAGTTTGACCTAAGAGCATCCTGGGGCTTGGGAAGAGTAAGGAACAGTCTAGGAGCATTTGTTCCTGGGCTATCTTCCATTGCCATTGAGTGTTTTCCATCACTTCAATGAGAATTCATGTAAACCTCCAAACAGCTCAGCTTCCAGAGTGGCTGAAGAGATTTTGATTGGGAAAGAAGACCAGCTTTAGAGCATCACCCATCAACTGTCACTATGTTGCGAGCCAACTCCCCAGCCTGTGAATGAGGTGCAATTTTCCAACCTCGTCTCCCTTGAAAGTTTAACTCTGGCTGGTCTGGCTTGGCTGCTGGATCCACCATGTCATCTGCTTCTGATTCTGCAAGGCAACCCTTGAGAAGATAAAGCCTGTCACATAGCTGCTTACAAACTTGTGGCTGTTCAGGTTACTACCCTGGCTGCATTGCAAATCCCAACAGATGAATTTAGTTGTTTAAAGAGAAAACAAATGTAAGAAAAGTAAGATATAGATTCTAATACATGAGACCAAAGAGGTTTGGAGTGACTGGAGGCTAGTCCTTAATTCTCCTATAGTTCAATTTCTGCTTCTTTGATATGAAGAGAAGTAAATGAATAGACTCACTTCTCCTAGACTGAAATTCTCTCATAGATTGAAATTCTCTACTAATATATGGAAATATAACAATTCTACAGCCCTCTTAGAGGCCAAAGTTGCAAACCAGTGATATGATGATGCAGTTATGTTCAACTGCAACAATTAGCTCCTTCCTATCCCATTGGTTTCTACACAAGTTGTTATGTCCTTTTGTAGTGACTAGGTCAAATAAATTTCAGCTGTGAAGTTAAAAGGAATTGGCTAGGAAGCTTGGAGTCATTAGCAATGATGTTTAACAAATCTTGGGTTACTGGAGAAGTTAGGGGGAGGAGGGGAAAAGGTCCTGTTGAATTGTGGACTGGTTTCATTGATGCCCAGAAAATGATGGAAAAGCTGACATGAGATATAATATAAATCTGCCCAGCTTTAGCTGCAAACTGCTAACTCACATTGTCCATTACCTATTAGAATAAATGGATATCTGTTCTTGGAATTCTCTTCCTTCCATGTCTGCCATTTATCTCCCTCTTTGATAAATTAAGTAGGATATGCTTCTCTTTCCTAGGTATGAAGGATACTTTCTGTACCTAGAGTTATTAGTTTTATGTAGTGACAGCATATATTCTGTTTTAAAAATCCAAAATAATTATTGCCCACTCTGAATCAATATAAATGAAATGGATAAAGCAATTGCAAGGGAATTATTTTCTAATAGGGACGTTCATAGAGGGGTTTGCTCCTGGCATAGCCACGTTCAAAACATGCTGGTGATTGGACTAGTGTAAATTATTATCAGTAAAAATTGCAGAAGACCTAAATAATCTTGTGTAATTAAAACCAGAAGCCAGGTTTAAAGAATACTCTGGATTACATTGTAATCAAGCTTATTTAAATAGCATGGTTGGGATTCATGCACGTCATGCAAACACTGTGCAGACCCCTGAATATGAGCTTGTCTAGGTCCCCAGCAGAGAGGAAGGCACTTCTTGAACTCAACTCCCTTATTTCTCAATCAACTGTAAAAAGTATTTAGAAGCAGGTTTTATAAAAGTGCATGGGTGTATAGAGTGTAGAGGGGGAGTCCATCTCCAGCTGCAGTATTGCAATGTTTACCCCCTCTCTAACTGCGGAGTGCACCATCCACGTATCTAGCTTGGCATATCTCAGCTCCCCTTCTAGCTGAATCAGGACCTAGTCCATACAGCGATGGCACAACCTGCTACTGCAAACAGCAAGACACACAGATCCTAAAACTACATCCAGGAGAGCGCTGTTAGGAATAGGGCCCTGTACTGGTAAAAAACCGTACTAAGACATTTTGAAAAAAGTGCCTGCCCCCCCTTTTCCCCAGTGATCTGATCAAAGCAATAGCATTCAGGCCAGGCTCTGAAGAAAAGCAGACACTGGGAATGGGTGTGCTTCAACACTGGGTGGTCTTATATCTCTGTTCCTACTATTGCCTTTGGGGACTGATATGGTGTCCTCTAAGCGAGAGGCTCTGCAGCCCATCCACAGTGCCCAGAACTACCTGGGAGCCCCCTCCCAACACGATGCCATTTCTTAGATTTCTGAGCAATCTGCTCTGCTCAGCCTCTTCTTCCCTGATTAATAATGTTGCTGTCAGTTTGGATTACAGCCCTCTACTTTCTTTGTCTCAGCTTAAAATACTTGTGGTTTCATATTCCGTCAGAAGAGATATATAAGAGAGGTGCTTTGCTCAAAGTGCAGATGATGATGGAAAAGGAATGTGTTGCTACAAATTCCTGCAGGAGTCTTTATTGGATTCCTCGGGACTTATTGAAAGGCAAAAATATAGGGAGGGAGTGAACAGGATGGGGGGAACGGAGAGCTCATAGGAGCTGCATATTGTGGCATTGTGAGAAAGATAAGACAAGCCTGTGGCTTGAACAGAGATAACAGTGAAAGGGGTTCTACAGTTATCTAGGCAATTTCTTTCATTGCTTCTCTCTTTGTCCTGTTAGGGGGAAAAATCCCCACAACACCCAAAACAAAACTGAATGCCCAACTGAACCTGCTTTTGTGAAGTCCCTTGTTTCTTACTGCGTTTATGATAGGAAGAAATTTCCTGTGACTGGTTGACTGGACATGGTCCTTCCCATGTCACAGAGATCCTAATTAACTTCTGCTGGAGCAACACCTTTTTTTCTGCCCTGACTTCACAATATCAGCTGCCACTGTAACTCCTGCAGCTCAGCAAACTCATTTTTAAAAAATTAAGACCCCAAACTTGTCTCAATTTGTAGGCAGAACCAGTCCTTTATAAATCATACATCTTAAGAAGTACCCACTCCACATATATCTCATGGGATTTATATCTTCTAGCTTTCTTGAAGGAGACAACATGGATGTGTCATTCATTTTTTTAAAACATCATTTCCCTTCTCCTTATTTTTTTAGATTATTTCTCAGTCTCTCAGACGTATTTCCACATGAAGTGCTGTTTTTCATTATATCTGCTACCCCTCTAGATCTCTGTTCCCTATAAATGAGGGGTGTTGGTCTTAACTCCATTTCCGTTTGCCTTGCTAACTGAAACAACAGTTGTTCCACTTATTAGTCTAAGATTTTGATATTGGCTTAGACTGGACACCCATGTCTTACATAGCAAAACCACCTCTGATTTAAGCTAATATCTCTGTATTCATGCTATTGCATTCTTTTTGTAATGGAGATTAATTTCTAAGTGGTAAATATTTGATGATTCAGTAATTCTTCAAAGAAGATCCAAAAGATAGAAAAGTGTTACATCTTCTAGGAATAAAATATGAAATGTGGATTTGAGGCTGACAAAAACCRTGGTGGGGCATAGAAGTATCCATCACTGTCCTTTGCAATGCTGGGATGGATCGAAGATGCTCCTACCCAAGTAGGGCATACCCAGACAGAAATGGAGGTGGCCATAAACAAAATTCTTCCTAGTTATGGGAAGAAGGGTAAGTCATGACAATAAAATCAAGGTCAACAGCTAATTTCAGAGTTGACGATGTGAGAATGGTTTTTGACATTCCCCCCTCAGGATGCATTTGTTAAAAACAATTTCTTTCTAGTAGATAAATCTACCTGCAGGGAATCCTTTTGAGCTGAAGACTAGCGTAACTTAGAAAAATGTCAAACCGAGAAATGGAAGAGAAAGTTGGGAGATTCTTGTGTGAACTCCAGATTTGGAAGAGACGGTCAGATAAAGGAGGATAAAGCAGTGGACAAGTTACATCACCTGGGTGAGCAGGTGGAGAGCAAAAGTAAGAAAATTCCTATGTTGATGGACAGCATGGTGCTGTGGGCAATATGGACAATGAGGTAGCATTCCCTTAACCTTCTTTCAGATAGAGCTGAACCCCTGCCCTACTTGCTCCTCTTCACTCCCTTATCTCCATTATCTACATCCAGGAAGACACTTTATGGAGCTGTGCTGGTCATCCTAAATCATGCTAAATCTGAGTGGTTATATCACACCACCATTCAGTTCTTATCAAACTGTCCTGCATGCCTTGAAAAAAGCAGTGCCTTGGAATAAAAAGGGAGAGAAAAAAAGTGATGTGAGTGGCTGTAGGTTTGTATATTTGATCTCAGTACTAAGCAAAAGATTTTGATGGAACATGTAATTGAAGAAGTGGGATTTGGCTAAAAGACTGGTTTATCAGAGGACAATTGTGATAGACCAGTCAAACAGTTTGATAAAGCAACTGTTTTCCTAAAAAAAAAAAGAGAAATCTGAACTAATTTGAAATGAGTTGTCTTTTTGTCTTTTGTCTTTTAACATGCAGGAAGACCTTGCTTGGTTGCCATCACCTATAGGTTTAGAAAAGGTATTCTTTATTCCAGTATCCTAATCATTAACTAATGCAAGTTCTCATAATACCAGAACCAGGACTGAACCGGGGCTATTGCACGAAGTTTTATAATGAAACTTCATAATGACTCCTTGGAGACACCTTATTGTCATTGGAGGTAAACTATGTTTTTCTAACCCACTTCAGTGACTCAAGTGAAAAAAAGATATATGAATCCACTTGCTTCTCAGCCTCCAGACTTGTTAGCCTCACACTGGCACAGAGCTGTTTTGGTGTGATCTCTTCTTGGAAAGTCCATGTCAGCTGTGTCTTAATTTAATGTGTTAATAGCACAAAGCTGGGAGGCACTGCCAAGACAGAATAGTGATATCCTGGGGCATGTCTCTCTGTCCCTGACAACGTATAATAGAAAAGAGACGTAATTCAGGAGTATAGAATGGAAAGATGTACATGTACAAACTCCTTACAGCATCTTGTGTAAATTTGGAGTTTGTCTCTGGAAAGCATCAGGGGAGAAGAAAAGCTTATGAGTAGAGTCAGCCACTGAACAGATCTGAAACTTCATATGATGCAGCCATGAAAAACAGAAGGGAGATGGTGGGAGGAGTTGGGGAGGGAAGGAGAGGGGAATTGCACAAATGTAGAAGGCTTGTCGCCATCAGGTTGCTTCAGTTCTGGTAGTGGCTAGTGGTTAATAAATTTGGCACCCATAATAGTGGGATTGAGGAGGGTAATTTCTTACATGTGGCTACTGCCCTCTGGTACAAGGAGAGAACTATAAGCCTGAAAGAAGTTTTCTGAGCATACTGATTCTTGCTTGTCAGAAATCACAAAGAACAGACCTAAATGTTTTTAATCCAGTATGGCTGACCCTCTGGGCTGTAATTGTTCATGTGTGTTGCTGGATGACAAATGAGAGCACAGCCATCACCAACCACCCTTTCCCATATGGAAACAGAGGAGCAAATGAGAGATTAATCTGTGACCAAGCACTAGTGTGGAGAACCTGAAGATTATGGAGCAAATTAGGGGATACGTCCTGCATATCCTCAGAGGCTTTAGTCCCTGCCCCTGGAATAGGCACTAGCCTCATAATAAGTGTCCTCTGTTGGGTCTGACATATATTGAAAATGTCTACCTCCCCATCCCAAGCCTGTCTGCCTAAGGCTGCTTTAAGCATGAAACTCATTTCTGTTTCAACAGCCAATTAATTGATTCAAGTGTTACTGATCTTGGTACTGCCATGCACGACTACACTAAGTCTCTCTCAACAAAGTTCTTGTTACTCCAGGCTCTTGCACTGGTATCTTGAATGATATTTTCAACTGGGTAATTTCTTCCTGCCATGCAAATCTATTCTTGTATCACCACTGAGGCTTCATTCATACACAGAGCAGTGCCCACCATATGAACCCTGGATGGAACCTGGGCAAACCACATTTTCAGTATTGCTAACCAGTTGCTTTCTCTTACAGAAATTATTTCCCTTAGGGGAATTTATCTTTATTCTAGCCTCTAGGAAGCCTTTGCACTGATGGTGTCTAGCCCATGGGACATGATAGCAATGGAGCTACCCAGCTGTCTTCTAAGCTCCCTCATCTCTTGACTTTCTTTCTGCTTTCTTCTTCCACAGTTAGGTTCTCAACCCCTTCTTTTGTTCTCCCCAAATGATCTTTTTATTCATTGGTCAGACAGAAGTTCCCTTATTTTATGTGTTGGCCACAAAATCCCTTTCTTTTGCTGTTTTCTGTTGTCTTTTCTGGTCTGAGTCCCCTCACTGTTGGTAATACTTGGTTGTTGGCAAGTCCACCTTGTGTCGTATATGAGGATCCTTGACCTTAGATCTTGGATTGCTCCAGCTTTGAAGAAGTTCCTCTTTGGTGGGGGCCAGTGACTCTCTCGATCCTTTTCCCTCCTGTGTGTATTTCCATTCTAGCACAGTCTTTCATCAAAATTGAGCCCAGATGTTAGGGGTTGGGTAAGCAGTGAAATGCAGTTGTCTCCAGATTTGCACCTGGAATTTCTGGGTTTTTGTGTTAGTGACTGGGTAGATGTAAGGGGTTGTAGACAGGTTGTAGATAGGACAGTTGTCCTGTTAGTGCAAGAGGTGGTTCCCTATGGCACAGGATGGGTATCACAGGAAAAAAAGGATCTAGGCAAGCACCGAAGGGGCTATGTACAGGGCATGCTTGTTCATCCTTCCCCCATTCCTTATTACACCAGATACCTAAGGTTAGCCAAACTGAGAGTCAGGGGAGCGAGAACAGGTAGGACAGGTCTGCTGTGCCTGTGGCTTTTTCATGTGCCTACACCCAGGAGAATGAGAGGTATTGCATGCCCCTCCATCGTAAGCTGCTGCTAATGATTCCTTCTGCCCGGAGGACACAGTCGGGATCGATGGAGGGTCAGCCGTTAGATATACATTTCCCAATGCCCAGCATAGCACGCGGGGTCAGGGAGCTAATCATCACTCCTATCTTGCCTGCCTTGCTGCAGTGTCCAGCCTAGGGCAATTGGAGGTGCATTAAAGATTAAACAAGAGGTGGGAGGTCTAGTGAGTGTGTTGGAGTAATTCCAGGGTGGGTGGGCAGTGGTTGGCCCAAGCAAGTGGATTTCTGCTGCAGCGGCCCCTACTTTAGATCTTTCAGCCGAACAAACCGGCGGCATCTCTGTTGAGGCAAAAAATGCCTCTAGCTAAAATTCCACTATCTGACCTCAGAAGGGCTCCAGCTGTTTCTGCCACCAACATAGCAGCTAGAAGAAGAGTTTTAAAGAGGTTGGCCATGCTGAAAGAGAAACCCACTTCTTCAGAGGGCCTGGCAGGACCGAGCCATCCTTTTCCTGGCTCGCCCCTTTCAGCCTAAGTGCGAACACAGTGTGGCCTGAGTGTGGCTATTCTCAGATGAGTGTCTGTCACTTGCCAGCACCATGCCATGTAGATTTACTCCAGGACCTTGACACCACTTCTAAGGTGGGAGGACTAAATTATCTCCTTGCTTGACATACTCATTCCTAATGCCTCCAACGTCTAAAATCAGTACATTGCAACTCCTGTCCCTACTGAAATAAAAATATTTTCACGGGATTAGGAAAACACCTTCCATTTGATGCGTGCTTCGTGGCACAGGGGCTCATCCCATGGCTCTGAATACATTGGTGTCAGTCTCGGAGATGATTTAGGCAGGCAGTTCACACACCTTCCTCCTTTGCAGGGCTAATCTGGGCGTCTAGTGTTAACGTGTCTATTCTGACTCCAGTGGTCATGGGAGTGCATTCATATCTGTCTTGGGTACCTATGAGTCGTCACTGGTAGCTGTGCCTTTAGAGGCTGACTGCAATGCTTGGCACTTGAGGGAGGTAGGAAAATGGTACGGCTGGCACTTAGCGATGCTGTTGGGAGCTGTGTGGGTTCAGGAATCGGTGCTGGCTGATTGCCATCCTGCAGACCCTGCCCTTCGGTTCCCCAGATCCACAGCTTTTCTTTGAGCCTCGAATTCACAGCCATCATTGTGTAATTAGCAAAAGAAGAGCAGAGGAAGAGATTAATCCAGAGTAACGTGCTGAGTCAGAGTTATAGACATGAGGAGAACGCGGGACTCCCCATTCCTTCTTGGCAAGCATTAAAAACTTTCCACTTCAGGGATAATCAGTTTCAAGGCTTGCCATCTAGTCAAAGATCCTTCCTAAGGAGTCCTGACATGGTGAGGGCACTTTGTCAGAGCTTCCTCAACTAATAATTCTATGTCCCCAGCTGAGCTAGTTACTCTGTGCTCCCTTTATGGTCAGTGGAAGAATCAGGCCCTCAAAGGATGAATGCTCTCTAAGAAAGGAAATGAATTGCCCTGAGCCTTTTTTCTTCACTGAGTATGAGCAGAGCCTAAGGTGACTGGCTCACACTTGCCATCTCACTCTCCAGCTCCAGAACTGAGATGAATCCCATCCATGCAGTCTCAGGCCCTGGACACTCACCTGCATGCTCCTCTTGCTGATTGGGGGTGATGTTTTCAATGGCATTAGATGACATTAATTGAAACAATTTTTAGCTGTGCTGATCATCTAGCATTCCTTTTGACCATGGAGCTTCATGCTCTTCAGCTAGACTCAACTGTAAAGTGTCCTCTCAACAGGCTCCCATCCAGGTTTGCCATTGTCAGAAGAGCTATTCAGAACATGGGCTGCAGTTGCTATTCTTATAAGCTGAGCATTATGTATTTTGTGTGATACAAGGGAAGTGTTATTCATTTACTGGAATTATCCTTTTATCAGGTCAGTTTCCTATTGCATTTCACCCTTCAATGCACTGGCAGTTCATTCTTTTAACAAGGCTATTTCAATTCTTGAAAGTATATTTAAGAGGTTTTGCAATTTTACCGTGAAATACAGAGCATTTCCTTTTCTTTTTAAAAATGTGTTCCAAGCATACTTACATTCTGGAGAACTTGGAGCAACAATGAACAAACCTATCAAGAAATTAAAAGATAACAAACAGGGCCTCGCTAGAACTTTCCCTAAATTTTCTCTGAAAAGAATCTATTATTGTATTTTAATTTTAAGCATGTTTTACTTGTCAGATTTTGTTTTCTGTTTCCTGTTGTAGCCTTTGTTTCCCCATGTCCTGACTTGTGCTGGAAATCTGATCCTGGGTCCTTTTGTAAACTTCTGGTTAGACTCATGAGAGGGATTCAAGCAGTGGTGACCAAACTCTGCAATGCGCGATTCGAGGTGTTTAGTCACGCACAACCCCAAGTACGGCATTTGTGAGGAGTGGATTGCCTACAAAGCAGGATAGCACAGGGTAACTAATCAGGCAACAGGCGATGCTAGAACAAAGAAGTGAGGCTTAATTCTGCCTCTGTGGGGGTCATAGGCAGACCATGGGGACAGCATTGAAACCATGAGCCAAGTCAGGACAGGAGTCGTGAAGTGGGGTTGAAATCCAAGAGTCAAACCACAAATTATCTTGCCACTTCCCGGTAGCTCATTGTGAATTAGCAGCAGAAATGCCCCTGCTGTGGGTGTTTGTTAATCAAGCATGGAGATAAAGTTGCAGGAAGGGCAAATTTGTCCCTGGTATGAGTGAGCCCTCAGTAGCTCCACTGGCTCTGCTGGGTTGCCTCTGAGCAGGCTCCTTTGCACACATGTGAAGAGATTTCTTCATCACAACTGCATGCTTGAGACTGAAGTGTTCAGCTGGGGGAGAGTCAYGACACGATGGGCTACTAGCTTGGTTCTTGAGGTGGCAGCTGCCAGATTAGCTTCTCATCATTAACTTCCACCATACTGAGGTACCTTACCAGAAGAGGTGTCTCAGGGGTGGACAGGCCAGTGCAGCTGGATAGTCGTCTCTTGAAACAACCACATGAAAGATRTGGGAGCTTCTTATGATATGCCAACAGGAAGTTTAATCTCAGTGCAACCAGCCAGCTCTCACTGTGTTAGTTCAAATAGGACTGTATCCACCATGCAGAGTGCCCCATGGGGTACATCACATAACTAGACAGCATCATGTTTGGTTCAAAACACTGGGACTACCAGTTCTTCTACATGGGTATTTCATGAGGGATGAGGTCCTGTCACCACGGACAGATAGGTCTCTGCCGACACATGGGTGACCCTATTTTCTATTGGTCCTTTCTCAAATACAGATTCCCTGGTAACCTCCTGCTATGTAAGTGCCCTGGTGCTTTATTGACTGGGCTTCATTCTCAACTCACCCTGTTCCTCTTCACCTTCCTTAGAGATTTCTTCTGGCCACAGCCAGGGACACAGCACAAGCTAAAAGGATCTTGGACTTGATTCAGATTTGACAATGCTGTGTCCTCAYGTCTAAACCAGGAGGGCTCTGCACAGTCTGTTCATCTCTCAGCTATGTTTAGGTATACTGTTCACACTTCATGTAGTTCTGGGAAGAAACAGACAGCTGTCTTGCTGCTAAGGCATTGAATGAGAATGGTTTATAAAAATATATAATTTGTGAGGTAGTTCAGCAAGCAAAAACAGTGACCAGATGAAATATATTCCACTTTGTCTAAATGAGAGTGAATGGCTAGTTGGCAATGAAAGTGAAAGACAAGAGAAGAGCCCTTCTACTGAATTGTACCAAAATTAAGAGTTAAAGAGAAAGTAGGTTCTTAGACAGCAAGACAAATTGAAGATCCCACATCTACATTTCAAAGACTTCATTGTCCCAAGGCAAGATAAACAAAATTATATTTGCATATTCACTGACACTGAAACAGTATCCAAAGGCATCAGCCAAATGGAAGAAACTGAGAGAAGGGAGGTAAAATTAGCATACAATGTATTTCCTCAAATTGAAAAATGAGATGGAAGGAGTAGGAGGGGAAGCTCATAAAAGACTCCTTTGATGCTTGTTTTTCCCCAAAGGAAGAGTACATGGGGAAGCTGTGATTTAAAACTGCAGTTCAGTGATATGCTAAATCTAACTTGAGGGTTTTTAGTGCTACAGCAGACATACCACAGCCTCACGACTCATCGTGCTGATCTAGAATAAACTTTTTGTGCCAGTTCAAATTTGTTCAACTAGGGCTGATTGGTTAGCTTTGTGCCAGCATATTTCATGTCAGATATGCCATCAGCATGCAAACAGAAGTAGCATTTTGTTAGACCTCCCTCGGCTTGTCTGTAGGCCTTTTCATCAGTCCCTTTTTGCTCTCTTCCCACTCATATACTCTTCAAGTCACTGCCTCCATGCATCAGCACATCCTCCATAAGTAGCTCAGGGCCTTATATGCTTCTTTCCACCTTGGACATTCAGTGTCTTTGGTCCTGTCTTTTGTCATGGACCTTCACATGGACCTTGCCTTGCTCATTGCCTCCACTTCAGGCTTTATTGTCACAACAACGTTGACCTTCTGAATCTGCAGTTTAGCATCCTCCCCAAGCCAGATTCACACCCCCAGCCATAGTGAGATCCACTGCAAGCAATACGTCCTTCTTTTGTCTCCTGCAGACATAATTCTGTTCACTGCAGTTCTGATGACATCCAGGCAGAGTGTCATGTGGGAGAGCTGCTGTGCTGCAGGATTGGAGAAGTGCGGAACCAAGGTCAAAGCCCTGGAAAAAGCCTATAGGAAGGACAAGGGTACTGGTGGTCCCTCATTACTGAAGAGAAATTCTGTCTGTGCAACAAGGATCTTAGCTGGAATTTGTGACAGGGCAGAGACCTTCTATGGAGTGTGTGTGGGAAACCTTGCAAGAGTGTTAAGACAACTTCTTCCCCTCCGTGAAGGAGTGGCAACCTGGAGAAGAGAGTATCTCCATGGGAAAGCAACTCTCAAAGAAATTGAACCACAGGAATCACAGCAGTGCTGGTGGAGAGAGACCCTTGGAAGTCTCCAGCCCAGCCTTCCCTGGAGCAGGATGATTCCCAGAAGTAGATCAGGATAAGCAGGGCTTTGTACAACTGAACCCTGTAAATGCTGAAGGATAAAGGCTCTCTTGGCAATTGGCCCAAGGCTGCATCACACTCCTGGAGAGTGTTTCCTAATGTCTAACCTGAACATCCTAAGCTCCAGTTTGTGTTTGTCAACCCTTGCTATATTGTCTGGCACCAGTGAGAAGAGTTTGGCTCTGTCATCCTTGTAACGGCCCTTCAAAAATTTATAGGCTACTCTTAGACACTGCTCAGTTTCTTTTCAGCCAACAGAAGAGATGGAGCCTTCTCTCCAGCTCTGCTAAATCAAGCCTGCTCCCTTTGCCTCTCCGGGCAGATCAYGTGCCCCAGGCCTTGACCATCTTGGTTGCCTTGACTGGTCCCTCTCCAGTTTCTCCATATCCTTTCTGAACTGGGAGCTCAAAACYGAATACAGTGCAGCCTTCCCAGCACCGAGCAGAGGGACAATAACTTCCTTCTATTTTCTGGCTATGCACACCACACATAGTGCAGCAAGCAGTTTGTCTGATTTGCAGTGAGAGTGACTGCCAGCTCATATTCACCCTGGCACCCACCCTGCCACCTCATATTCACCCTGSCACCTCATATTCACCCTGGCATCCACCATCACCACTGGTATTTGGCAGCAGGATTGTTGCTCTGCCAGTTTGCTCACAACCTGTAGCAATGCAGGGGATAATCCTGGCCCTGGTGCAGAATGAGTGAAGAGAAGGCTAAGGGGTGACAGAYAGTATAACAACAGTTGACTCTTCCTCTATTAACCTCATGAAGTTTTGCTTGGCCCAGTCTTGAAGTTTAMGGTCCTTCTGCACTGAGGTTCAGCCATTCAGCTTGTCAACCACCCCCCAGTTTAGCATCATCCACAAAGTTGCTGGAGGTTTAAATTGTGGTGCAATCTGGTCTGATCTCATAGCTGGTGCTGCTTTAAGCCGGACGTTGAACTAGAGATCTCCTGAGATCCCTTGCAACTTGAATGAYCCTGTGATTCTAGATGAGTTCAGATCACAGTGGAAGTCACCAGTAAAGTTTCTGAGCCATATGGGCCCGCGTATCAACCCCTGAGGCGTGACCCCAGCATTGCCAGCCACCAGTTGGATGTCATGTCATTGATGACTATCCTCTGAGCCCAGCAGGCCAGCTGAATTGTCTGCTTTTCCAGCCCGTATTTTCTCAGCCTGCCAGTGAGACTGCCGTGAGTGATGGTGCAAAAGCCTCTTTAGTTTTTCATGGCTAGATGTGTTCTTCTGTTTCATCATTTTGCATGCATTCTACCAGTCTTTGCATGTTTTGCTTAAAGGTCCATTAATGCTGCTCCCAGAGTCTGTGTCAGGCTGGGAGACTGAGCTTCTGTGCCTGCCCCTCCTTTGGGCTTTGATCAGGGCTGTGTCACCTCCTACTGCTACCCACCACAATGAGCAGTCCCAGACTGAGAACCCTGAGAACTCTACTGGGAGCTTTACTTTCCATCCCTTTCCCAGAAAAGCTCCTCTTTTCTTTTCCTACATGTGCACACCCATGTATATACACAAATGTAGGCGTGCCCACACACGCACGTGTATGCACACTTAGTTGTACACATGCACGCACATATATTCACACATATGCACATTTGCAGTCATTCACATGTACACATGCGCACAGGTACACGCACATATGGATACACAGCCACTTGCATACATATGCATGTATACACGGGCATACATATGCATGCACATCGGCACGTACACCCACTCACACAAGAACATATACATATAGATGCATACATGTGGAAACAGCTCTATACAAATGTGCATCGCCATGCCYCCCACCATGCACACATGCACAGACAGAGGCACGTGTGCACACGCACATGCACAGTTACAGTGGTAGTTTATTGCCTCACCATCCTCTATATTCATCCCACTTGGTGTGAAGGGCATCAGCTGGATCCCAGTCTCCAAATAATCATCCACCAAGCGTCTGACCTCTGTAAATACGCCAGGACTTAAAAAACTGCTGTGAGACTTAACAGCGTACAGCAGCAATGCCAAAATGATTCCTGGCCCAAGATACATTCTTATCCTGGTCATCTTTTCAACATGCTAGATATTAGTTTGGACCAGTGCCGTGGCATCCAGCCCCTAGGGTTGCCTGAAAAGCAGCAGAGGTGTCAGCAGCAGGGCACTGGGYGTGTGATGACATCTCTGTCCTACCAGGGATCCATCCTATGACTCATCTTGCAAGCACAGGTCAGAGGTCCAGGCCAGGTACTGACTTTCCCTCACCTGACCAAGGTCTACTCGTTTCAGGGACATCCCAATAGGACCTACTACCACCACAGCTGACGAACAGTGCAAAGAAGGTCATGATGAGGAATCTGTTGACTACCTGGAGGGAAGATTAATTTTCCAAGCTGTGAAGACACTAGTGACTAATTTCATTCTCTTGCTTAAGATCTATGATACCTGTGGCTGGACTCTTGAGGATACAGATACACTGTCCCAGAGTGGATGCACAGCCTGTGGTGAGAACATCTGAAAAGTAAGGAAGAAGCTACTTGTGATGGTGAGTCCATGGGAAAGAGAACATATGCCCTTCTGGAAAAGGTGAAGCATTTCAGAGATGTTTGAATAAGACTCAGCTTGGCCTCTGACTATGATACAGTCTGAAGCATAACATATGACCAGGTGACCCTCCTAGTGGATGAGGGGAAGGCTGTGGATGTGATCTACCTGGACTTTTGTAAAGTCTTTGACAGTGTCCCACAGCATTCTCTTAG
Source organism: Oceanodroma leucorhoa (assembly GCA_030449065.1). NCBI lineage: Eukaryota > Metazoa > Chordata > Aves > Procellariiformes > Oceanodroma > Oceanodroma leucorhoa. Next base: position 2,801,473 of record JASVER010000116.1, read on the forward strand.
AGAAGCTGGCAGCTCATGGCTTAGACGGGTGTACTCTTCCCTGGGTCAAAAACTGGCTGGACGGCCGAGCCCAGAGAGTTGTGGTGAATGGAATTAAATCCAGTTGGCGGCCGGTCACGAGCGGTGTTCMCCAGGGCTCARTTTTGGGGTCGGTCTTGTTTAATATCTTTCTCAATGATGTGGACAARGGGATYRAGTGCACCCTCAGTAAGTTTGCAGATGACACCAAGTTGGGYGGGAGTGTTGATCTGTTTGAGGGTAGGAAGGCTCTGCAGAGGGATCTGGACAGGYTGGATCGATGGGCYGAGGCCAACTRCATGAGGTTCAACAAGGCCAAGTGCCAGGTCCTGCACTTGGRTCACAACAACCCCAGGCAACACTACAGGCTTGGGGAAGAGTGGCTGGAAAGCTGCCTGGCGGAAAAGGACCTGGGGGTGCTGGTTGACAGCCGGCTGAACATGAGCCCGCAGTGTGCCCAGGTGGCCAAGAAGGCCAACGGCATCCTGGCCTGTGTCAGGAATAGTGTGGCCAGCAGGAGTAGGGAGGTGATCGTGCCCCTGTACTCGGCACTGGTGAGGCCGCACCTCGAATACTGTGTTCAGTTTTGGGCCCCTCACTACAAGAAGGACATTGAGGTGCTGGAGCGTGTCCAGAGAAGGGCAACGAGGCTGGTAATGGGTCTGGAGAACAGGTCTTATGAGGAGCGGCTGAGGGAGCTGGGGTTGTTCAGCCTGGAGAAGAGGAGGCTGAGGGGAGACCTTGTTGCTCTCTACAACTACCTGAAAGGAGGCTGTAGAGAGGSRGGTGTTGGTCTCTTCTCTTGAGTAACTAGCAATASGACGAGAGGAAATGGCCTCAAGTTGCRCCAGGGGAGGTTTAGATTGGATATTAGGAACAATTTCTTCACTGAAAGGGTTGTCAAGCATTGGAACAGGCTGCCCAGGGAAGTGGTGGAGTCACCAACACTGGAGACATTCAAAAAACATGTAGATGTGGCATTTCGGGACATGGTTTAGTGGGCATGGTGGTGTTGGGTTGACRGTTGGACTTGATGATCTTAGAGGTCTTTTCCAACCTTAATGATTCCATGATTCTATGATTTTATATGAGATATCTGCCATGGGACCCATCACCTACTATCTTCCCAGCATCTCATGTTCCTCCTGCAGTCTGATCTGGGTTGGACTCATAAAGGACTGAGTCAGGCAACATGAAGCTCTGTACGTTCATTACAGTGACTCTTGTAGAGTGACCCTTCAGGCACTCTTTTCTCCTCTCCAGTCAACTTCTGCACATCACTAGCTTTGGTTCTAGCACTTCARTGCCAGTAAATACTTCATTTCTCATGTGAATTGAGATTATTTCTGTGACTGGGATTTTAAAAGTCACAGGGGTTTGGTTGGCAGAACCTGCAGGGTTGATCCAGGGGCCTGCAAGGGAATATGCCACCTGCCAATAAGAAATGTAGCAAAATCGCAAGTTTGTTTCTGTCCACTCTCCAATGTCAGGTTATAGCAAACATTCACCAGGGATTCTATGTAAATCAATCATGATGATTTTCCTTCCTGGTTCTCAAAGTAGAGACACCCAAGAACAGCTTGTGTAGTTATTGGTAGTTTCAGGTGACCTCCCTGGCCCTAACCCAACCTTTTCTGATAAATGCTCTCTTTGCTCCCATTGTCATGCGCAGGCAAACACTACTGGGGTAAGAAAAGGACGATCAACCTCAAATCTGACACTGAAGGCCTTCCATCCTCCCTTCAGATAACCATGCACACTGCAGAGTCATACAGAGCGTCTGAGGTGATACTTAAGGAGGTCCAGGGGACTGGGGCTGCTGGTAGGCTGGATGACGGGTGTTGAAAGAAGCATGGTGGATCCATTGATCTAGGTGGGCTTAACAACAGTTGCTACTCGCATGACACCCCATTTGTAAGGCTCCGTGACACACTCATCTTACTTGATCTCATAAGTAGGCACTCTGAAGAGCTCTGAGATATTTACTAAGCTGAAATATTCTTGATTTGTTATGCAGTTTGGTGGCACTTCAGAAGATTTACAGAGCCTCCAAGCTTCCCAAGACAATGGGCTGGCAATAGGATCATGAAACCACATGCTGATCCTGTAACCACAGAGGCAGGGCAAAGCTAGTATTTGCTTCAGGGGGTCTCCTGATGAACTGGCTCAAGGCCTGGAGCCTTTTCTCTGCTGCTTCCTATTCATTTTCCTCAATTTTCCTCCAAGATACATTATCATGGAATATAGTGCATTCTTTCCCACTCATTTATCCCTAATGAGCCATTCAGAACTCCCTTTCTGTAAAATAATTTTCCTGAAATTTTTAGTAGAAGATACTGGACAGAAAGCCATGCAGACTGCTGTCCTATCAGTCCTCAAAGCAGACCAGCCATAGGCATTATAAATGGAGACATCATTGCTCAGTGGACAGTGCATGGYAGTAAGAACGAGGACTCATTCTGTAGCAGCTATTACTCAGCCTGTAACAGCTATTTGCAGCCTTGTTCGAAAAACCTTGTTCTGGCCATGKCAGTAAGAATGAGGACTCATTCTGTAAGACCCTGGCTTATCAGAATGATTTTTGGCAAGCTGAAAGTCTCTTGAAAGTGTTTAAATCTTTAAAGAGGGAAAAATTTAAATGTCTGACACGGAAGACTAGTGAAGAGAGCACTGAAGYATGGCTACTGTGAGCAATGTTTTACTTGGGGGCTCCAGGAGTTTCCAGTCTGACAAAAAATGTTTGTGCAAATTTCTGCAGTGAAAATTTTCAGGGAATCAGCACATGTGTCTATGCTGAATGTCCTCAAGTGCGAGATTCTTGGGGGAATTTGAGCCCAGTGGCATATGCTAAGAACGTGGAAAGCAAAATGTCTCTTTTCAYGGCTTCCTCAGAAAGACCAAGACAGGATCCAAGTCCCAGACCCTTGACTGCTTGCTTATTCTTGCCAGGAGCAGGTGAAACTACTGACAATGACAAGGGCTGAAACAGGTTTGGCTCCTTTCAAAAATCAGGAAAAAAMCATTTTTTGAGGCATCCAAAGGTATTCTTGTATCTTCTCCAACTCAGCATGGTGCTCTGGACCACTTTGATGGTTGTACAGAACAAGTGCAATCCAAAGCCAGGTCCAGCCCCCTCAGTACCTGCTCAGTTACCACTTGACAGGCAGAAGAGCTCGCTGGGGGTTAAGCAGCAAGGTTTGACAGTTATTGTCCGCTAAAGTGAGCAGCCGAGCCTAATGCGTGGTCATTCATTACAGACTTTCTGAATGGTCAGCTGCAGTATTAGAGCTGGTCAAAGGTCTCTCCAAACATTTACGATCCATTAAAAGCTAACCTTTCTGTGTGTATGTTTGAGCTTTGAGTTCTTGAATAGCTGCGGGCTATGCATAAGACTCGGTGCTTCTCTGGGGGTCTATTACACTGTCAAACACAGCTCAGCCTTCCGAAACGCCCGAGCAGCATTCCTGAAGTGGACTCTCCCTCCCCGCCTCCCATCACTCCTCCAGGAGCCTGAAAGCCGTGAACAGCTTGCTGGCAGCTGGACATTCCTTATGGGCACTGTCAAGTTTGCTGGTCTTCTCCCTCCAAAAATAAACAGCAAAACATATTTGAGATCAGAGCTTAGTAGGAAATGGTTTTCTTTCCTTCCCAGGGCAAGTTTTCAAAGATTTGGAATTTTTCCCATCATATATTGTGATCAAAGCAGAAATTGTGGAGTGTCAGGGTGAGCTGACAGTCTGATTTTTCAATGGAGTCAATCAGATTTGTCATTTTGGGAACATTTTAAATGGAATGATGAGAACTTCTTTTCAAAACCTGGAGAGATGCTGTTTTAGGGACAGTAACTTTATCAAAGCTTGTGCCTTCTATGCTCTCAGATGACACTTGGCTATTGATGCTGTGTGCCAGAGCCAGGCAATCCTCCTACTTTTCTCCAAGTCCAAAATTTACTGTGAAAAAGCCAGCAGCCTCAGGTTCACCTCTCCTCTCTCATGCACTCAGCTTTGTGTTGTTTTCTTAAATCCTGTGTCAGAAAGCACGCTGTCCTCTTTTGCTTTGCAAATGGGATTTCTTACGTCTTTTCCTTCCTTCAATTTCTCCCCTGTTTTCTAGTTCTCCCTCATTTAATCACCTCTTTCCTACCTCAAGGCTTTAGAGATGCTTCTGRCAAACAGCTAATGTGCCTTACTTTGCAGGCAGCCTTGTGTCACCTGTGATTTCATGGCTTYTAGTTCGGAGCTAGCTTGCATTTGGTGATTTTGGCTTGAAGTATTAGTGTGATGAGCTGGCATTTGCCTGAAAATAAAGCATAACATATCTTTAGGAGTGCTTACATGTGAGAAAAGGGATTTTCTCCCTGGCACTTAGGAGTGCTCAAATTATGGCTGCCTTGGGAAGGACCAGGATACTGTGAATTCACACATTATCTGGTGTGCAATGATTTTCTTATGTAGATAGTCCTCAGACCTTTGAAGCTGGTAGTTTTGGGTCTGAGTCTGAACTGATTCATTCTTTTCTGGCTTTCAAAAATTTGAGACTTAAAATGAAGCACTTACATCTATAAATAGGTACAGAAACAATGTGTTTGAGTTTCAAAGCTGCTGAAGGACTGTTCCTCACACTGCTGCTGCTGGTTTTACCCTCACAAGGGGAGAAGACAAATATGCATACTAAATTCTTCTTACAGGTTTATGTTAATATTGCTCTGATGAAGTGAGCTACAAAGAGTTTAAAAGACGAAGAACATGGAAAATGAGAGGAACAGAAAGCGTTTCCCTATTGAGGGAGGTTCTTCCAGAGGACTAGCACTTCCCTGAATAAAGGAGGCATCAGCCAGCACTAGCACCTATCCAAGGTCTGGCCAGGAGAGATCAGCAGAGTTCAACTGCAGGGACAACCAAGACAGCCACAGCATTAAATCAGACTCACAAAATAAGTAGAAAGTATCTCAGAATGTCCCCATCAAAGCCTAATTATCTGCTGACTTCTTAGACATGAGAGAATTTTCTTTGTCTATTTAATTTCATGCTTATCATCAAACTAGTCATTAAATGGCTGAGTATTAGGGGAAAAATTCAAGGCTTTCTGGTCTGTCTTGTTTAATCCTTCAGCCCATCCCTTCCCTCCTCCCCGTCCCACTTTCTCTCCGGCACAGTCAGGCAAGGGGAGAGCAGGCAGGGTGTCGTGCTGGGCGGTGTGGCACAATCTCTGCGTTGTGGTCTTGACATGGGCAGGATGTGAGGGTGCACAATCCCAGTGAAGGCTAGGATGAAAAATCCTCCAGTGCCACGGCAGAGCTCAGCAGTGCAGCTCTGACTGCTGGCAACATGCACTGCGCATCCCACGGGATGCAGCAGAATTGCAGAGGGCTCTAAGAGTGGGATGAGACCCAGAGGTCTGGTCATTATAAGGAAAATTAATTGTCTGGGAGTCAGGTAAATTGTTAAAAATATAACCAAAATGATTGAACAACAAATGATACTGGGCTTTCCTGTCTCATAACATATCATTGGGGGATACTACGTGAAATTGGAAAATAAAGAAATTTCAGCCACTGAAAGGCTTTTGTATGTAGGACAAATCAAGGATGTAGAATTGCTGCTTTGGGATATCTTTGAAACCAGGAACATAGAAACATTTAAGTAGAGATCGGCTATTTAAACTGATGACAATACTATCCCATTGGAATGAATTACTGCTTTAGGTCTCAGCTGCAATTCAGCTAGACTGTTTGGAAGCAAGAGGGGTAGGATGCAGCCTGTAACAGCTATTTGCAGCCTTGTTCGAAAAACCTTGTTCTGGCCATGGCAGGATTTTGGCTTAGATAGACCAGGACCCATCCAGTTAGGTAATTCCTAGGTTCACAAGTATTTGTGGCAATGTCCTGTCTACTTCTCCAGTGCGATGTATTTCCTTCTGAGGGGACATGACTGTAACACTCGCTGTCCAATAAGACTATACAGCAAGACAGTCCCATCTACAGGATCCTTGATTAAGTGTTTTGCCGTGACGCCAACTACTGCTGCTTTCTGCAGTTTGGTTTCTAACGTCAAGGAGGAACCATTTCCCCGGCAGCAGTCTCCAAGCCTTAAACTTTTGACCTGAGCTAATTACTGAATTCACTTTATAGAAGTAATGAGGTTCTGAGCCTTTGCAATGCCTTGGAGGCTCTAGAGAGTCCGAGCCAAAACCTGAGCTCCCTAATCAGTTCTGACTGTGTTTTTTTATTCATTTACTGAGTGCCCTGAGGCACTGCTGCTCCTTGAGCTCTCTGGGAGGAGCTGCAGTGCTGCTTCTCCCCAGTCCGCAACTGGGGAAAACATCCCAGTTCAGGGCTGCAGGTATACTCAGCACCTTAGTAATGAAAGGAGGAGATACCAGTGGGGACCAGTGGTCAGACAGCAGGGACAAGAGGGTTGTGCTCTAGTCTTTTCTCAAGTCTACTATTAGACAACTTGGGTCTCCTCCTTCTGCCTCAAATTCTCCAACAAAGAAACTGATAGCACTTTGATGTCTGTGAGTAATATAATGATGAAAGAAGGTGAAGTGTTGCTGTACAGGACCGTATATGGACACAGGCAGCAAGACAACAGCTGGGAACAGGCTCCCACACTGCAGAAATGTGTTCCTGTGCTCTGGTCAACCTGTGCAGTCACGATCTCCCTCCTTTTGCTGAGTTCTTCCCACCCAGTATRGATGGGCCTTAACCAGCGCTCAAAAACCGATCCTGTCATGTCTTTCACTGGGAAGATCCAGGAGCTGTCAGCAGCTGAAGAAGAGCTGGAGACCTGTGCTGAACCCCTCGGTCTCCAAGTCCATCAGTGATCTYAAGTTGCTCACAGAGCTAATGGTCCTGGAGTCCCCTCTCAAAGGATTGCTCTTGCCCTCGTGCTTGCTCTGTTTCTCTCTCCAACTCTTATATGCAGTAGCACCCACAGGGCTGAAACCGTGCTGAGTGGCAGGAGAAGGTGTCTGTGTCAYGCAGTTAAGGATGCTGCTGACCAAGTTCTAGCTCCAGCCCTCAACTCCAGCAAGCAACCTCCCACTCTGGGGCGGTGCGTGGAAAAGAGCATCCACACTTCCCAAGAGGGTGATGGAGAGGGGAAGGCATGCTGTCACTGGCTACCCTCATGACCATTTTGAGGGAAGAAATAGCTAGTGGTTCTGCAGGCAAATGTGACCTCCTGATACCAAGTCAGCTGTATTGCCATGGTGGTCTCCTGCTGAGCCTCAGTGAGCCTCATCAGTGGGCAGTGTGGGACCCCAAGCTGAGCCATGTTCCACAGTGGGCAGTGTTGGACCCCATGCTGAACCACCCACAGCCACATCCTTTCTGCTCACGGCCGACTACAGGCAGAAGGAGTTTGCATCTGCCTGACAAATACTCCAGCCCTTATGTGTTTAGGCCTGCAGCATGGGCAAGAGCAGCGTCGGCTCGAGCACACAAAGGCAGGGCTCCCAGAATGCAGGAATGGACCTGATGCTGCTGTAGATAGAAATAAAGCAATCCTGGTTAGGAGGAGGGAAAGAGATTTACATTGCAAATCTGTACAAGGTTGAGCGTCAAGCACTCAAGGCCAGCACACAGTCGTTAATGTGGTCTTGGCAAACACAGCTCCCCTTGCTGAGAGTGGTGTGGCTGGTAATTACATAATGATGCCACTTTTCTTTCTGCTTTTCCTATGTCTCATTTCAGACAGATGGTTAGTGATTCAGAGAAAAAGTGGAGACTCTGTGAGCATCCTTGTGTTCAGCCTTACAATTGAAATAATGTTATTTTAAGACGCAGGTTTGAGAGATCACCTTACCTGACACAGGCCAGAGGAATTAACCTCAGCATTTGCAATAAAAACAATAAGATATTTTTATTTCTAGTATAAAGATTCCTTAAAAATACATGTCATCTTTCTAGTTTTAACTCAAAAACACGGAAGTGAAGCTTGTGGCATTTGAAATGCACGAAAAGCAGGTGTTTTACAATAGCTGTAGCAGGAAAGAGAAGTGGGCCTGGGGAAGCAAGAGTGGTTCTCCCAAGCAGCCTGTGATATGGACACTGGGGAGAAGAGTCTTGGCAGGTGGAAATGCACCAAAGTCTTTTTCTTCAGTGGAGACAGGCTGATTTTGCATCACTTGCTGTGAACAAAGAACTTATCTGGTTTGGAGGCTTCAGGGAAGTGATGCAGAAAGATCCGTGACTGGACAGGTAGAGATAAGCTGTGAATGCCTGTTACCAACATAGTTTTATAATATTCTATAATTATATAATTATAGTATATAATTTTATAATGTTATATAATTTTTATAATTCATCAAATAATCCAGCAGGAGTTAAAACTGTATCTTGGGAAATTCAGATCCACAGGGATAGTAAGCTACCACCAATTCAGTGATGGATATGACCAACAGAAAATGATCTTGAATTTCTGGTACTTTTCCAAAAACAGGAAGAAAACCCAATAAAAACCATGTTAAAAAAATTAATCTCTTCATGATGTGTTGGTCACCTTTCACTCCAGTCTCCTTTCATATTCAGCCCCCCCCTTCCTCCATGAACTCCCACACCTTTCACTTGCACCTTGTGCTCAGTTTCGCTTGCTGGGCGCAATGCTCGCTGTCAGCAGAGCAGCCGTGGGCAGCGTGACCGGGGAGGTGAGCACCCCTGGCCAGTCTCACGAGACATTGGTTTATCAGGGACTAAAGTGATTACAGATTCCTCCCAACATGGGCAATCCAAAATCACTTGAAGAGTGCAACGAAACCTGGAGCTCTTGTGCCACCCACCATAGCCCCAGCTGCTGGCCCGTGCTGCAACTAATTGCACCATGATGCTTCGGTCACTGGAACAGTGTTGGAGAACTTGAAGGAGCAATAAAGTAAATCCATTTTGTTAAAATAGGGAAGACTGGTAAATGTAATTTTGCAGATCTCATTTGTTGTTAAATAAACCTGCCTTGTACTGGGGCAAATAAAACACTGCTGCCAGTGCAATCAATGACTGGAGTGGGCAAACGCAACTGAACCTGGAAGAAGACTGAATTGTAACATAAGAGGTGCRAGGTTGGCTGCTGGAGGTAGATTTTTTTGCAATTAGACCATCTAGTCTGGTCAGAAAAAGCAGATAAGCTTTAGGAAAAACAAGCCCTTCTTTGAATTTGAAATAGAGGTAGCAAATTGACAGATAGCTCAGGATAGTGAGCAGAGCAGTACAGCAGGGCCAGGCTAATCACTGGAGATAAGATCTCCAACACAGTGATGCGACAGGCAGTCTATCAGCTCCTGCTGTGGCACCTTCCCTCTCCCTGCAGACATTCTGGCAAGCGGGTAAACCCCACCGCACCGGTGGAGTAACCTCACTCCCAAGGTGACATCTGCAGCTCCAGCTGCCTGCATCAGTGCCTGTCGAGGAAGCCGGACCAAACTGATGCAAGCAATGCTTCTCAGCCTGTGATGTGTGCTTCGCTCTTAAAGAATATAAAAGCTAATGAGACACAATCTGCTTCTCCATCCCTTTTCAGGTATTTTCCAGCCCCAAAGAAATACGATTTATGTTACTTACAGGTACCAAAACCGTCTTGTGAGAAGACAGCAAAAGTAAATTCCCAAGGAGAAAGTTTGCAAAAGCACCAGAAAAGTCAGCATTAGGGTCAGATTTTCTATATAGCGGAGTGTGTTGGATGATGAGTGCAGACTTGGTAAAAAGACACCCTCCCCAAAGAGATCCCTGTCTGGAGCCTACGCTATACATTCCTGAATGCCATTATAGTTCATAGTATACTGGACTATAAGAAACTCCTGGGACCCCTCTGAGTAGAGCATCTGTCTTACTTGGGCATAGGAAAATGCCCTGAAAAGCACCACACTGTTGTAATTACACTCTATCTGAGCAACACCCAACCAAGCTGACTACCATGGACTCTGGCACAGGAGCTACCAGGCTGGACCGAATGGTGAATCGCACCTTTTATGTCTGCATTCAGTCCTCACACTTTCTCCTGGCCCCCGTTAATGGCAAAAGACTTGGTAAGGTTTTGTTCAGATTACTGGAGAAGGTTTTAGGAAAATTCCTCTATGACATTCTTCAGAGGACTCTCCCCACCCTCCCCTCATACAATCCAGTTTTCCCTCTTGGGGGACTCCAGCTGGATTGACAGAAGAAGACATCTATCCTGTGGATGCATGCAGCTCCCGGGGCCTCTTTGTGTCAGGATGTTTTAACAACAAACATATCACAGCCCCTGGAGCATCCAGTCCAGCGTGTGAGAAGCAGGGAGAGGTAGTCCGGCACGTCCATCTATTTATGCCTGGATTACCCAGTTGATGAAACGTGGATGAAAATGATTTTTACATTTTTTTTTTTAATTTTGAGATCCCCCATATTGACAAAATGTGAGGCAGATTGACATCCCAATTTGACTTGGAAAGCAGTTCAGAATAAACCTATTAAATGAATAAAGCAGTACAGTTATCTGGATTGGTTTGCCAAAATTAAACCTAGCAAATGGGTGTTTATTCAGTGGAAAAGAGTAGCACATGAAAGATCTTCGCCTAAAATTTCCCAAAGCAGCTGATGATTTTGTCTAATTCTGATGGAATTCTTAACCTGACACATTTCAGAGAGACTGATTGTCAGGGAACTGACCCCTGGTAAAAGCAGGATAATAGCACATGGTTTTGCTCACATATTTTAAGATTTTCCTATGTAAGTGTTAAATTATGCATACAGTTCAGGGCTACATTAGCGCCAAAACAGAATCTGTCCTAATACATTTATGTGTCAAACAGGGCTGCCCAGTAAATAAATTCAGATTTTCAAAGCCAGAGCTTTTAAGGCCTGGACCCAGAGATTGCTATGGGATTTGGGATTAAGGGGGGAATGCCATCTCAGTAGAAGGCAACTAAGGCTCCTAACAAGTTCCTGATGCTGGGCAAATGGATGCAAGGTGCTACATTTCTAGGATTATTGTAATTTCATCTGCTCACTGACTGGGAATACAATGCCATTTCTTGCCCCTTCTGCCTCCTTGGCTTTGTTGGAGGAAGCTCTTCTGTTTCTGTTTTCTGAATTTCAGTGATAAGCTCAATCTGAGATGTGATCAGCAGGGAAAAGGCACAAGGATCTCAGCCCTGCATGGATAACTGAGCCATSTTTAATCATTATTACGATAATGTAACACATTGTACTGCAATGAAGGTATGGAGGTATCAAACACACCCAATGTAGTACACGTACCAAAAATCCATCGAGGTCAGTATTTCATCTCCAGCAGTGATCTGTGGCTGTCACCCAGGGAAGAATAAAACCATGAGGCAAATATACTTGCCCAGGATATTCTCCGAACCTCCAGCCATTTGTGTCTCAAAGATCTCTAAGGCTGGGGGATGCTGCAGTGTTTCTCACCCTTGGGTGATTTTTTTTTTTCTTCTATTTCTATCACATCTCCCTGGCGTCATTGCAGAAGGGAAGGAACTAGTGAAATGGTAGAGACGCTGCATGACTTCTTTTTCCATTGGCCTGACCTTCCCCACCCTTGCCGTATCCCTTTACCTGGTACGTTTATGAAGAAGGGAACGACGGCCCAAGGATTTGTGACTCTTCTGGCCACAGATCAATCTCAAAACTGACCGTGATAGTAGTGCAGAAACTTTCTTAATTTGTTAAGATGAGAAGGAAGGCGCAATGTGTCTTTAAAAAGCTTACTGCCCAGGAGGACCCGAGTCCAGCACATCACGCAACAGTCCAAGAAATTTGATAGATGAGTCTCCGACATTCTTGTCATGTCTCCCCTTCTCTTTTTCACCACTTCCACAGCCTCGAAATGCTGAGAGGCGTACTGTGAGGTCTGGCTTGTGTAAGGGAGTCTGTCAGAGCTGGGACATGCAGCCCTATGGCCTGCAGCTGGACTAAGCAAGGAGTCTCCATCAAGCATTCATCTAAATGTCTTGCCTCTGCGGCATGCCCTCGGGTTCGGCACTCCTTTGTTTTTAAAGCCACAGTTATTAGTATCAAGAAAGCATGCAAAGAACTTTGTGTGCCCAAAAAAGAGAGGGAGGGAGGGAGAGAGGAGGGGGAAAGAGAGTTTCTATGCCTTGTTGGGATCATGCTTAGAGAAACAGGGAGAGTCACATTATTAGGGTCTGGTTTTAAATAAAGAATCAGGGTCTTCTTTTTCGGAGAGAGAACAAAGTCCTGTAGCTGTGAGGGGGAAACGGGCTGGTGCGGGCAGAACAAAGGAGACCCTACAAGGATCCACTTTTCCCTTTGGTGCTGCAAGGCTTTAAAGTACAAGCCGGAGGAGAGTAATGGGGACTGCACGGATAGGGGTTTGAACGCCGCTGTTGAATGCACATGGTGTCTGTAGATTGTTTGATAGAGAAAATCCCCACAGTTGGCTTGGGGTTTCTAAGAGAGCAGTGAATATGAAATCCTTTTTCTCCAGTAGGTGCTACACAGGAATGACCTGGGGACACATTAGACAGTGATAAGTGACTCTCTCCATCCCCTTTTATCCTGTTTACAATACAGAGGCTTTCCTTGAACAAAACCTTTTTTTTTACTCTCCATGCTCCTGGCTGTTGTGTCTAAATGAGCCAATTTGCTGAAGGACTCCTCCTGGAAGGACTTGAAGTCTAACAAGAACAGACGTTTGGTTGCAGCATGTTTCTGGCAAAAATCAATTTCTTCACAAAAGAAGAGAAATTAGTTCTTGTATTTCAGTGCTTGCCACTTCATCAAAACTCTTGTGATACTTCTTAAAGCCCTGGCCAGGAGGGAAATCCCAGCATCTATTTTCATTCAACCTCTCTATTTCCAGAAAGTGTTTGAAAACAGGTTATAATGACTCAGATAAGGGAGAGCAAAGAACAAGGACTGAATGCATTTGTTACTACTGCAGTTAATGTTTTTTATTGATACACTGTTTATTCTTAGACTGATGTGATTTCTGTGGCTTGAGTTACTATTAGACATCCAGGAGATAATCTTTTGCCAGAGGCCTGGCTTGCTGCATGGCAGGGCAGGGCAGACAAAGAAAGTTTCATGCATCACCTGAGATACAAGGGTTGGATCCACAGGAACAAGAATCTTTCATTGATTAAAGATGTGTAGTTATTTCACTCATTTATATCTTTATGATGCTCAGCGACTTGTTCTCATGTGACTAGACTGTATTCTTCAGGTGCACACCCTCAACTGTAAATGGGCAACAGCAGAAAATACAACACTTTGGAGACTGTTCCGGTCTCAAGGTTTCACATTTTGCCCAGTGTCACATAAGAAGTTGTCCGCCTTAAGCTTCCCCACCTCTTAAAATAATTTCTGGTCTTTCCTCCAATGTTTGTCATCCTCCAGTATCTTTAATTTTTCCTGTAAAGTTATTTAGGCTTTGCCTAAATGAAAAAAAGTGCAGAATAGGGCTGAGGTTGCTGAAGACTGGTTGTGATTTAAAATATCGTATTTAACTCTATCAGAGCATTTTTATTTGGATGGACCCAGTTTACTACATTATCCTTTGTGATACAGCAGGTTTCTTTCCATACCACAAGTGGGACAGGTAGCATGAACCCAGAAAAGGGAAGTATCAGCCTGAATTCAGGGGGAATTCAAAGCCTGAGGAACAACTGTAAAAAGACAACGTTTCAGAGAGGGAAGAAATAGTGGAGAAGGAAAGAGATCAGTACCCTGCTTGCCTGGTTCTACTAATTTTTAAATGACTGATCTTGTGGTATTAAGTTGAATGCTTTACAGAATAAATCTTTCCCAATTTTTCCCAATCAAGCTCATTCTCTTGTTAGCATGAAGTCATGTTTCTTGACAAGAACTATTTTCCATTAAAGTACACTGACCAGAATGAGTTATAGTCCTAATTTTAGCTTTTTAATCAATCAGTTTTTGTATTAGTATTTCTAATGTCCTGGTGCCCTGACTAACTGGCCTATATCTACTCTTTTTTTGACAATCCACCTTCTCCCTGATTCTCCCATAAAGTTAAAAGGTTGCAGGAGTTCAGGTGGCTCAGCAGACTACAACCATAAAGCACGTCAGGTTTTGTAGTCCAGCACATACAAGAAAGGGTTGTGGCTTCAACTGCGGTTGATTATCTGGTCAAAACAATTAGGAAACTATGTACAGATGACCTAACTGGATGCAGTCTTTCATACAACCCCAGAGCAAGGCCTAAACTGCCAGCCCGGTGAAAAACGGCAGAGGAACCAGATGTTACACGATGAATGGGTGATAACCTGGTGTAGGTAATTTAGTGTATCTGAATGTAAGAGGAAAAAACAACATTATTAAGAAACCAAACCTATTTGCACAATGGATGCCCTGAGCTGACCATGACCACTCATGAACAAACTTTTGTCATTAGAGTAAGTAGTTTTATAAAAATGAAAGGCTGAATGGGACAGCTAGGCAAGGTTCAGAGGAGACGGTAATGATGCTCAAAGAGCTGGAGCAGCTATTGTAGAAGGGATGGCTAGATGCAGGATTCATCTTACTTCCTGCTCGACATCTGCATCTCCATGTGCGCTAGTCACCTAGACTTCTGGAGATGACCTGACTTCTAGAGACCCCACCTGGAGTACTGTGTTCAGCTCCGGGGCCCCCTGGAAAGAAAGACATGGATGTGCTCAAGCAGGTCCAGAGGAGGCCATGAAGATGATCTCAGGGCTGGAGCACCTCCCTTACAAGGACAGGCTGAGAGAGTTGGGGTTGTTTAGCCTGGAGAAGAAAAGGCTCCAGGGAGACCTTATAGCAGCCTTCTGGTACTTAAAGGGGTCCTACAGGAAAGATGGGAAGGGGCTCTTTGTCAGGGAGTGTAGTGATAGGATGAGGGGTAACGGTTTTAAACTGAAAGTGGGTAGATTTATATTAGATATTAGGAAGAAATTCTTTACTGTGARGGTGGTGGGACACTGAAACAGGTTGCCCAGAGAAGTTGTGGATGCCCCATCCCTGGAAGTGTTCAAGGCCAGGTTGGACGGGGCTCTGAGCAACCTGATCTAGGGGAAGGTTGCCCAGCCCGTGGTGGGGGGTTGGAACTAAATGATCTTTAAGCTCCCTTCCAAACCATTCTCTCATCCTGTGAAGTGGATGCAGCTCATATGGCCAAAGGCAGCTCTCTGAACTGACAGCATCTTCACTGACCATCGTGGGGATCTAAAATAACGACAGTGTGCATACAGACTCACGGGTTGCTTTGGGTTGAAGGGACCTTTAAAGATCACCTAGTCCAAACCCCGTGCCGCGGCCAGGGACATCTGTCACCACACCGGGTTGCTCAGAGCCCCGTCCAACCCCAGCCGGGACACCCCGCGGGTGGGACACCCCCACCTCCTCTGACRGCCATGGGCTGCTTCGGGTGCACTTCAGACCCCCACGCTCGGACGGTCCCTCTCTCCTGAGCCTGGAAGAGACGACGATGGGGGGATGCGGAGGCAAACAAACGAGGCCCGGCGCGGGACAGCCGAGCAGGGGGCACCGCCCCCCCGGCCACCGAGGACACGGGCGGGCGCCGCACCGCGCGCAGGCCTGGCCGCGCTCCCGGCGGGCTGCGGGCGGGGCCGGCCCCTTGCACGCGCACCCCCTGCCCCGCCCCGCCCCGCCGACGGGCGGCGGGACAGCGGTCCGGCAGCGCCCCCTGGCGGCCCGCGCCTGGCGCTGCGAGCGGCGCAGGCGCCTGAAGGGGGGTGGGGGGTTGTGTGTCCGCGGCCGGCGGAAGCGGAAGTCGGCGGGGCCGGAAGTCGGCGGGGCCGGAAGTGGACGGCGGCGACGTGGGCGGCGGAGCGGAGCGGAGCGGAGGCGGGCGGGCCGCGCCGCCGCTATGGAG
Organism: Oceanodroma leucorhoa; assembly: GCA_030449065.1. NCBI lineage: Eukaryota > Metazoa > Chordata > Aves > Procellariiformes > Oceanodroma > Oceanodroma leucorhoa. The sequence goes on from JASVER010000116.1 coordinate 2,817,318, forward strand.
GGGCTCTACCACCAGACCAACAAGTGCGTGAGGCGGCGGGGGGCGGGGGGCTGTAACCGGCCTAACCCCCGGTTAACCGGGCCGCAGCGGCCCGCCTGAGGGGGTGCGGGGGAAGAGTTTGAGGGACGGACACCCTGGCTGCGGCCCAGCGCTCTCGGCGCCCTTTAAAAGCTTTTCTCTCATACAAATTCTCATCGTCCACCCCGGAGCCTTGCCACCGGGACTGTGTTTCAGCCGCGGAAGGAAGCAGAAGCCTGTCCCTCCCGGCTGGCCGTCTGTCTGTCCGGGTCCCAGCCCGCCGTTAGCCACGTCAGTCCGAAAGCAAGCAAAGCCTGCTCGCCTGGGGATTTTAAAGCACAGGATTGCAGGATCTTGTTTTGCCAGATGTACATACATTTAAGGCGTACTGATTTAGTGGTATTTTTATGGCAGCGGGGTTTCGTGATCGCTAGCAGACAGCGTTTTAACTGCCTCGGGAAATGTGTGACCCCTTGATGGTATAAAACACTGTTTCACAGATGACGCTAATCTGGTGAGATAGAGGTGGTACGAAAACTGAAAATAAAGCAAAAAAGTCTTGCAGCTCTGAATGATATGCAATAGCTTCTGGGAAAGAGCCGAAGGAGACAGTTAATCCAAATATTCCAACTTTCCGTGGTAATGGGTTTTTTTATTGAGGTCTGTTGAAGGAGGTAGTGGGGTAAGTAAGAGAGTTTCATTAAATAATGATATAGAGTGACCCTGTAGGGGAGAGTGGGAAATCCTGCTGTTGATCTAGAAATGTGTACTTGTAAGAGTAACTCTTGCACAAGAATAATCTTGTCTTCTTCCTGTTTCCATATTGCCTTATTCTGTGATCATAGAATGGTTTGAATGGTTTGAGTTGGAAGGAACCTTTAAAGATCATCCAGTCCACCCCTCCTGCCACGGTCAGGGACATCTGTCCCTGGATCAGGTTGCTCAAAGCCCCATCCAACCTGACCTTGAACACTTCCAGGATGGGGCATCCACAACTTCTCTGGGCATGGTAGTCGCTGGGCTGTGTTTGTGTTGTAGTTTGTTGTCAGTCTGAGGATACTCTGAATTTTTAAACTCTCTTCCCACCTTTTCCCCAGACTTACTGTATTTTCTGTCATGGGAAGAGTCCTGGTGAGTGTGAAGTAGGTTTTCTGATCCAGTTGCACATGATCTGAGTCCTACACCTGGGTTTCTAAACAGGCATTTAAAGAGCATTTTAAGAGCAATGCGAGTCTCAAGCTGTTTGGGGCGTCCTAGAGAAGCTGATTAGAAACAAAACTATAGAACAAGTATCGGTTGCAAGATACTGGATATTGAATTGGTTCTCTAGTTAATTCCAAGTAATACGGTACTTATTACATACCCGGTTATCTCTTTAGCAGCACAGTGTCGTGATTTGGAAGGTAGCTCTGATAGTTATTTAAAAATCTCATATAGTAAGTGAAGTTTATTACTCTGTAAGGTAAGTTGATTTCAGAGGTTTGGCCTCATAAACATTTGTGCTGTAGTTACYGAACGGTACATACATATACCAGAAAAAAAGTCACTAATGTGACCAAAATTATGATCTCTTAAATATTTTTTGAAAAAGGTCATGATCTTTTTGTAACCTTTTAAGTGCATTTCTTAAAGTCTGAATCCCAGCTGCTGTGAGATTGTTCACACCAAGTATGGCCAAAGGTCCATCTGTCCCAGTACATGTTCAGCATTGTCTAACTGCAGATCTCTAGGACAGACAGTAACAAAATGGGCAAACATCTGTGATACTTCTGTTGTATATTGTCCTGACCTCCCAGAAATTCGAGGCTTGGGGCCTTCTTGAAAGAGAGGAATTTAACAACCCCATCAGTGTTTGGTGTTTTTTTTTGTTTGTTTGTTTGTTTTGTTTTGTTTTGTTTTTGTTTTTGTTTGCCACTGCTTGTCCAGCATCAGGAGTTCCTTCTCTTCAGTTTTAAGCTATCTTTTAATTTCATTTGATGCCTCTGTAATTCATAAGTTGTAAGAGACAGTGAAAGTCATTCCTTATTCACCTTCTGCTGTGCTATTTATGCTCTAGAGTATCTCCTGTTACCATCTCCAGTCCATACTTAACAACTGTTTCTTGTATAAAAGCTGCTCTGTACTTTTCATAATCTTTATTGTCCTTCTCTGAGCCTTTGCCAGTGCTTCTGTTTTCTTTTTGAGAAGAGAGGGGCAAAACCTGTGTTTAGTGTTGAAGATGTGTACTACCCATTTCTGCATAAAGGTTCGGTGTCTCATCAGCACTCTTGACTTCAGTGCCGTAYGTAGGTAGTATTTCACTGCAGATCTGTTATAAAGGTCTGACTTGTACCAGCTCTTCTCCCAGTCAGATCTTCCCTCTGCTGTGCTCATCACTTGTGAGTTCCTAGTGTGAATCTGAAATCTTGTCTCCATGGTTGCCTTGGAGTAGGTAAATCAATGGCTTTCAGCCTGCCAGCTGTGTGGCACGGGGGAGAGCCCCAGTTCAGGTTACAAATACGAAAAGTGAGCTGAACTGGATTGGAAATCTTTGAAGAAAAAAAAGCCCTTTCACCTTGATTTTTGTTTTTAAACTGAAAGTTATTTTGTAGATGCATATTAAGTGAAAGCACAGCTTTCTTCGTACTGAAGAGTTGGGTTGTTTTTTTGCGTTCGTGATGGGCTGTCTGCACTGAATACCACGTAGCTGATTCCTATTCTGTTCTAAAAAGTACTTTTAAGTAAAAGAAGCTGAAAATTGAAGTACTGAAAAATGATTTGATTTTATAGCTGTTAACTGACTTCTGTTAATTTACTRTTTGTCTTCTGATAGGCAAGTCCACGAGGTCCAATCTTACATGGGGCGCCTGGAAACTTCAGATAAAGAGTCAGTACACTGTAAGTAAATAATTAGTGAGAAAAGTCTCACTCCAGTACTGATTTGATTTAGCTTGCATCTTTAACCTTGTATGCTTTATCGTTGTATTTACAGTCCCTATTGGAATAAAGTTGGCTCGTCAGTCATTGTGATCAACTGGTGAGACACATCACCGATTTGGAATGCATTAAAATTATTTTAGTATTTGACTTCAGTAAGGTGATGCTTTGWATGAAGGACGGGGCGGAAAAGACAGAACAAGAATTTACTTCAAATCATCTTCCTATTGTAATTCTTTAACTGACAGATAGTGCTTACTGTGGATGCTTCTACAATGTCTTGATATGGGAATGCCAGCTATTTTTTGGCGCTGTTAGATTTTGGAACTCATTGTCAGGGTATGCTGTGGAGGCCTTCAACATAAACACGTTAAAAGCCCCACACTGATGYGTTCATGGAGGTATAATGAACACATTGATGCGGGCAGAACTGCAAATTCAGGACATCATCGGGCTAGTTTGTTAGAAGCTCAAAAGCTGAGAAATGTCATTGTACACCTGTCCTGTTATTTTGCTGTTCCTTAAGCATCCACTAATTGGCAGTATTCTCCAAAAGATGCTTAGTCCAGTTTCTGGGGAAAATGCCGTGATTTGTTGTGCAGGAATTTAAGCAGGATGATTCTGATAGTTCCTGCTTGCATCAGAGTCAGAACCTGTATTTCCATCTGCTTATGAGAAATATGTAGAACAGCTAGGTCTGAAATTGCTTCAGTAAATTTGGACTCTAACCCTGTGCTAATAAAATGACTGTAATAAAATACTATGACATACTGTGGCAGGACTTTTTACCYCAGTGCAGAATTGGCAAATGTATTTTGGACCTGTGTTTGAAGCTTAGTTCCTGTATGAGTAATTGTTAATGGCCCTCATCAGAAACTTCTGAAGTGAAAGCACACTGCATTGACTGGCTACATTTATGCACATGTTGACTAACTTCTCTTACCCTAAATATATTTGTGAAGCATGACTTTGCTGTAGAAAGGGCTGTGATAACTTTTCCTATCAAAAAATAACGACTTGTCTACTGGTTCTGTTTTTTTGTGGTGGTTGTACTACTCCTAGTACAATGCCAGACTTCGTGGACTGCTGTTCACTGGATGTGACTTTGGAGCCCCTTGAAAATTAGCATAATTTGCCACCTTGCCTCTGCTACTTGAGACCATTTCAAGAGATAGGATTATGCACCATCTTACATGGTCAATAATGAACATACTGTTTGTGTGTATATATATATATCTCAGAAAAGTGTAAGATGACCAAGGTAGTAACACTATTGTTTGGACTAGCAAAAGTTGATGTAATTGTCTGTCTGTCTGCTCTCCTGGTTGCTTTTCTGTTAAGTTTGGCTGTACTAAATGATGGAGAGATGAATTAGGACAATTGATTTGTGTCTATATATGTGATTTAGTTACTCTTTGATTGTGTGAGAYCAAAGGGCAAAGAAAAGGGGTTGTATGTGCTGTTTGCTTTCCCGGGTTCTGCTGAATGCGATTTTCTGGAAAGTCCTGAGATGCTGTGGRGTGGTTAGCAGTTGGTTCATAACACTTTCCTGTATGCCTCTTTAGTCTAAATGCAAAATAAGAACAAATGGTGTCTGTAGGATTTGGTGATGATTTGTATCGGGTCTGACCATGGCAATCTGAGACTTCAGGACTGTCCTCATGGCTGTACAAGATGTGACGGCGCTTCTGTCCTCTAATAATCAGTCTGTGGACATGCTCTGGAGRGTGCGTACCTTCAGCCTCACAGCTCACCTTTAAACACAAGAATGTCAGATGATTAATAGTGCTTCTGTCTTTTGCCCTTCTGTGCAATTCTTTAAGTTGTGAAACGCTGGATTGTGACATGGTTAGAAAATGTGGTTGTCAAACGAGGAAGAAGGTTGCAGCTTGCACCGAGTTTTGCTGTACAATGACTACAGTAACTGAAGGCATGACTCTCTTTCCCCAGTTGTATCAGTTCCCCACCTCATTAAAGTACAAGTATATGAGTTTGCGTTGTGTACTATTGCCCCTCTGCTATTTCTACACAGATTATCAGAAGCAGTTGCAACGTAGATGATTGCAGAGGCAATTATTTTTTGGCCTTGTTTTCCCACTTGTGAGGGCTTCAGCCCTGTTTTGGTTATGTCTTTCTGAGCTGTTTGTCCAGTCTGCCAGTTCCTGGCAACTCTGAATCCTTCTCATGCTCTGTCAATCTCCCCTGCTATAGGTATGGATGATGTATATTAACTCAGCATTAGCAGTTTTCAGAGATTTAAATTGCCATTGTTGTGAGAATCATCTTGGCTATTAGCTTGTGTGAGCAAATCCTGCCGAGGGAACAGGAAGGGTCTGCGGGGAGGAATGTGGGAGCTTTAAATTCTAATACAYGGAGCTGATAGGGAAAGGGGCTCAGATTTCTTGAAAGAGCAGGGGCTTTCCTASCTCCTTTCTGAGGGGAGGAGGGAAAGGCAAGAGTCTCAAATATTGAGTTAAAGAAGTGGCTTTTCATGGTATGTATAGTTCTCAGTTATCTGATTTTTTTCATCCAGTAAGGATTTGCATCTGTCAGGTTTTAAATACTGGTTGGAATGCTTTTGAGCTTTTACCTTCACTCAGATTACAGTTCTTTAATTCAAATCAAATCACATTTTTATTTCCTTGCAGTAGTAGAAAATGAGATTCAGGCAAGAATAGACAATATATTCAGCAACTTGGAGCGTCTGGAAATCCTGTCCAGCAAAGAACCTCCCAATAAGCGACAGAATGCTAAACTGTAAGTTCACCTTCTTTGCTATGATAGTGTAGTGTAGTCTTTGTAATTATTTCCATGAAATTTATTGAAGCCCTCTGCCTTTTGATTTGAGTGAAACCTTTACAGTTTGCGTAACTTATGTCTGTGCTCTACAGTAGCAAAATTGAGGCACAGAGGCAAAATCACTTTCCGGCATTTAACCACAGACTGGTGATGGAACTGGATTCATGGCTCTGTTCTGAGATGAGCAGAACATGGCACTTTGATGCTTAAAAAAATTTCTACTCTATGGGGCATTTGCTTTTCATGGCATTTATGGAAGTAAGGAGTAGAATTATTTCCGTTGGTGTCATTTTCTCTGGACCATTTTCCTAGCTGTTGGTGACTAAAATAAGGAGGTTCCTGAAGTTAGCACTGGTTTGAGCAGGAGGTTGGACCAGAGACCTCAAGACTTTCTGTTCTAATTTATTCTGTGACTCTACTATTAATGTTTAGTCCCAAAATGCCTTTGTAGATACTAGGAGTGGATTTCATGTCACCTATATTATAGAGGTCAGTATCTGAAATAGTCACCTAGGCTGTCTTTATAGTCATCAGACATTTAATCAGAGACAATGGAGTTCTGGACATTATTTGTTTTAGCCCGGTGGAGATGTCTCCTGTATTGCTCACTGACTTTTAAACTCCTTTTAATATAAACTCAAACTTAAGAACATGGTGCTAATTAATGAAACTTGAAAGCTTAATCTTTTATGTGCATGAGGGTCATAAAATAGAAACTGTTCAAATCCTACCATCTTTCCAAATCTGTGTTAAATGAGGAATGTATATATAAAACTGCATCCTCATGGGATAGGATGTCCAAGACAGCTCAAGAATTCTGCTTCATGTTCTGTTGTTAGCCTCCAGTTAAATAATCACCTGTTTAGTAGAAAAACGCATGGAAGATCTGAGTCTGGAATATAGGCCTAACATTGAATGTCCTTTATCTTCTAGATAAGTAGAACCCATCATTCTTTATTATTCGTCACTGTTAATTTATAATGCTCCATTGCTCGTATAAAAAACACCAGAAAAGAATGGTATTTTTATTCCTGGAAATATCTTCCTGTTGTTGATCCTTCATAGCCGAGTTGACCAGCTGAAGTATGACGTTCAGCATCTGCAGACAGCTCTGAGGAACTTTCAACATCGCCGTTACATCCGGGAGCAGCAGGAGCGGCAGCGAGAAGAGTTGCTTGCACGTACATTCACGACTAATGTAAATATTCTCTATTTTAGATCTCTGTGTTTTAGAAGCCATAGTCTTTCAGAGAAGTTTCAGGCAAGACGTAGGCGTGACTCTATTAGGTTGCTGCTGTGAGATGTAAACGGAATAAAGATAGAAAAGAATAAGAATGCGTTTTGAAGTACAACTCTCTCATGAGGAAAAGTTGGTCTATTAAGAGGCAGTAGTAAAAGACTCCAGAAACTGCTGCTTCTGTTTATCCAGTGCAGTTCTACCTGACTTTATACAGCCGTTTCAAAAGGGTGAATGAGGTAGGTACCAAAGTATACGTTTTACTTGGATTTGTGTCAAATGTCCTTGTCAAATCCTGAGATTTGTAAAATGTCTGGCTTTTATACACCCTGCTGTCAGTAGATGTCAGCAAGCTTTAATTTGCCCAAATATGAATGACACAGCCGGGGGAAAACCCCTTGCTTTTTACTTGTAAATGATTCAAAAGTTTTTAATGACAAGAATGTGTTTCCACCTGTTCTCTTTAATTTGTAGTTCCTCCACTGGGAATTCCCCCCAGTGCAAATTCCTAGAGGAATTTTGCTCTGAATAGTGTAGGTTTGCTTTCAGATTTCACTTTTCTGTAACTCAAAAGCTAGTCTTTTTTTTTGGTTGTTTTTTTTTGTTTGTTTGTTTTGTTTTGTTTTGTTTTGTTTGGGTTTTTTGCCTTTTTTGTGTTTGTTTGTTTGTTTTTTTTTTTGTTAAAGGCATATAACCTACCATTCATTTTCTGTGTTGTCATTCAGTGTTAGGGCAAGGAAGAATGAATGTGAGCAGTCCTGTTAGTCCTATTTTCTTGAGATTTGGGAAGTTTGATGCACTTCTCAAAGTCTGACGTAAAAATGACATCTAGCATTTTGTTGGCTATTTCGAAATAGTCATGAAAGACTTGAAAGGAACACTGACGTTTGAAACCTGATTTGTTTTCAAAACACTGTGGTGTTCCTCTGCAAATATGGAGAAATTTTCCTGTAGGAAAACTTGTGGTCCAGAAATARCACGTGTAAGTGGAACAGTTCTGAAGACCAGTAGCAGGCTTTCAAATGAAAAATAAATGGCAAGTTATTTTTTTCTCCTTTAGATGCTGAAAGGTGTCTCAAAAAAAAAAAGCATTATTATTTTGTATTTCTTTTAACTCRTTAAAAAAATGTGACTTTTAAAGTACAATATCCCTTTAATAGGAAAATTCTGATTTATTTGTCAGTTATTGGCCTATCTGGTTATGAAGTTTCTATCTATATACTACCCTATTCTATTAAATAGAAATGTCAACTGAGCATGTGAGCATCCTGAATAAATCAGTTACATACATAACAGCTTTTGAAAGCTATAGCAGTTCTGAACATTTTGCTTAATTTGAAGGTAAATGTGGTCTTTATCTTTAAAGCCTTCCCTTGTACCATTCCGGAGAAAACCACTAACAGCAAATGAAAAATATGATGCCATCTRGTCTTCCTATGAGGAGGGTCAAGCTCCTCATATAGGAAATGGAATCCCTGCTGATTAGAAGTTTTAATAAATATGTGAAATAATAGCCATTCAGACGCAAATCCAAGTGCTTCCRCTCTGCAGACTCGTGTAAGACAAGACCCTTGTTCAACCTTAGTGCTTCATTAACATTTGATCAAGGAGATGTGTGTGCTGTCGCGGCTTCTTCAGCCAGTAACTTTGACCCTGCAACTGCTAACAGCTCTGTCCTTTATTCTTCATTCTTTTACACCAAGCAGAACACCCACCTAGGCAATACAACACCTAACACTGGATCGTACATGTCATTCCCATATTAACTTTTTTTTTTTACAATAATCACTAGAGTCTACTCAGAGCAAGTTYGGTGGTGTTACATGCATGTAACCGACAGCTGACAGTCAAATGTAGGGTGTTAACCATCTTCTGCCCTAAATATGAATTCTGCATTTTAGTAGTTCTTGTCATTCTGAGTACATGGAAGCAGGTAAGCCAGTGTTTCCACACTTACCTCTTACCAATATCGTGATTCCTGTTCGTAAAACAATGTGAGAGTGATGGGCTATTATCTCGACTCTCTTGGTGGAATGGTGTCCAGAGAAAATTGAACTGGAAGCCTTTGAAAGACGAAAGTGATTGTATCCTCTGACCTCTTGTACAGACCAGGTTACAGAATTTTATCCAGTTACTTCCATTTCAAGATTCATAGTTTCTAGTTGAGCTAATGCATCTTTTCTGGAAAAATGTTAATTTTTTATTTAAATGAGGCCTGTGTGGCRAGTGAGTCAGACCTTCAGTGAGCTAGGTTCATGTCTGTTTGCCCTCACTATCAGAAGTTTGCACCTTGTTGTAAATAGGAGTTTACAGAATGTCATCTCGCAGACATCGTGTTTTGCAGGCCTTTTGTCGCTTAGAAATGTGATATTAAATCTTTCAAGTCTTTCACTTGCAATGRTCAAATCACTCCTTGTTAAACACCTTCTGTTAGTTTTGATGTTCTCGCTTGTAATACCCTTTCCTACATATATCATAAACTGAGATTATAAAAAATTCTCCACTTTTAATCTGACTTTTTATCCTTTGAGATCTAATTGCAGTTGAACAGCTGATCAATTTTGCCTTTTGGCTTGCTTCCTGTAGGCTTCTCTAAAGTACTTTTTTCATTCAAATGTTAATGTTGTATTTAATGTCCTTTCGAAAAAAATGTTTAAAACATAATCCTTCAAGTCCTGTCAAGTTTTTGCCACATTTGTTTCTGCATGTTCTTTTTCTGGATCTAACTATGTATGGGCAGTATGAGAGAGCAGGCAAGGTAACCAAGACCCTGCATTTCCCCTACAGGACTCTGACACCACCATACCGATCGACGAAACATTACAGTTTAATGAATCCCTCCAGAATGCCCATCGTGGCATGGATGATCTTATTGGCAGTGGGACCAACATCCTTCAGGGGCTGAGGGACCAGAGAGTGACATTAAAGGTGGGGGCATCATTTTTTACCCAAAAGACCCCACATTTTTCTGCGTTTTGTGATGATCAGGCTGAGTAAAATAAATACATGAGTTTGTTTCAGTACACTGCTTCAAGCTGAGAATGCTGGGAGAGGCCTAAACTCCATTTTMACTAAATCTGAAATCTTTACATTTTATCATCTTATTAGGAACATCTTTAAACTCTTTTTGTGGCTGGACAGCCTAGCAGTCTTCACCTGCACAGTAGTTAGTATCTGGAGTGCTGAATGTTATGTTTTGTTCTGTTATGTTTTTTTTTCCTTTGGTTGGTTTGGGGTTTTTTGGTTCAAATGAAGAACAGGAAGTAATGGCTAGCTCCCACACAGATGTTGATTCAGATGAACGTCATTCAGAGCAACCACAAAGCTGGCATAAAGTACTTGTGTTYAGTATTACTAATAAAGGTAATACTCTCCCAGGTCTAATGCACCTCAACAATGCTATCTTTCCCTGAGTACTGTTAATGACAGCTGTATTTCTTCATGTCTCCTAAGAACAAATATTTGTCTTTTATTTTAAAGACCGTTCAAAATGGTGTTAAATTTTGAGTAAATAGCTCAAAGATACAAAAAGCTTTGTAGTAAGAAGTGTGTGTTGGGGGAAAGCTGGATTTCTGAAAAACGATAACTATTGTTGTCTGTTTTGTGATACTGCTTTGTTTTGGGATGTATCTGCCAGAGGATTTAGGCATTTTTAGTTGCTAACATCCCTACATTTGGTCAGATGAATCACAYCTCAAGCTCCATTGACTGCGTAGACTAGAGTCGCACTGGCTATAAAGGCGGTCTCGCCAGCTTACGTACAGGTGGCGGAGCTGCACACASGTACGGGTCTCCCCCTTAAAGTGCACAGGCGTTTTGTGGAGCAGCTTTCAGTACCTGTGGCACCCATTTCCTAGGAGTTACCAGAGCTGGTGGCTTCACAGGGCAGAGTTGCTAGGTGCTTGTTTTAATCCTAATGTCTGTTGCAGTTCACAAGCCAGGTACTTCCTACCCTGAGCCCAGAGGCCCGGGCTAGCGGGTATTGCCAGAGCAGTGGACAGGACCACCGCAGGGCGTAACGGCAGAGGACGTTTGTCTGCTGCCTTTAGCACTGGGTAGCTTTGGTGGCTGATCACACGGGCTTGCGGCACCCAGTTATTAAAGTGCASGAGTGTGCCTGTGCTACACACAGGGAATTGAGTTGTTGATTCTACAAGATGGTAAGTCACTGATTCAAGGTAATCTCTGACTGAAGCACTGGGTTTCTGGAGGGTTCCTGGGAAGGAACTGCAGACATCACAAGTCAGGAGAGCTTAAGCACCGTTGGCAAATATGATAAAGGAACACTTGCAGGACCTGCTGCCTCAAAGAGATTGAGAGGAAATACTGTTTCTTCTTGTAGTCAATAGTCCTGTCTTGTTTCTTTTGCTAGTTAGATTGCAGTAACGTGCCTGGATTCCCATTGGATCGTGATGGGCCTTCTGCAAATGTAAGCTTGCCTTGCCTCAGCTGCCAGCTTGTGGCAAGTCAAGGATACTTCAGGTCAGAACTGTAATAGTAAAAATGTTAGTGTGTCTCTGCRCACTGCTACTGATAGTCTGTAATTTTGGAGCATCGTGTTCGTATATTTTCAGGGGGATATTTTTTCTCACTCACAGATGAGGAGACATCTGTTCGTATTCCTTTTCCCCTTAGCTTAGCTTTTCTTACACTATCAAAGACTTCACAAATCCTGACAGAAGCAGCTAGCATAGAGACAGCTTATCAGGATAAATGGGTTAATTTGGAAACCTGTTATCTATGTAACTTCTTGGGTATTGGATATAAATAGACAGGTATGAATCAAGTATTCCCAAATTGCCGCAAGGTGTTAACTGTTCTAGTTGTACTATTCCACTGTTTCATGGACTGCAAGAATTGAAGAGTCTTAATTTTCCTATTGTTTGCTTTCATTTTAAAGCTTCATTTTTGGTTTCTCTTTTCCAAGCAAGGTTTTCTTTTGTTCTGAAGTAGTGTGAAAAGATTACTCCAGAGACAGGAAAAGTGCTGAACTTGAAAGCGTGGTATCCAGGGGTTTAATGTGAGGTATATGAAATGAAGGTGAAAGATGTGATTATGTTTTACTAGCAGAGACATAACATGATTTCAGCAAAGGGCCTGAATACCTACACAGCCTTCTACAGAAGAMACTGATTATCTAATTTGGTATTGCAGATCTGTATATTTCATGAATTGAGAAACTGTTTGTGCCTGTATGTCTAATACAGTTGATATAAATTCTGTCCTCAGAGAGCTTTTCTGATCTTAAGTCAGGTTGATATTCAAAACAATTCCCAAATTTCACCTTTTTATTCTTTTGAGACCAAAGATACAGTGGACCGTGAGAACAGAGAGTTTGCRTTTTAAAGCGTGGCAGTAGAGCATTGTGATGGGAATCTGTGCTGTTGACGTTGCTCGGAGAAGAAATAACTTAACAGCTTTCTGAAGCAGGGTGTTCTGTTAAGGACTTGGACGCAGAAGTCAGTTTGAGAGACTAGGTCCATTGCCATCACCACGATGTGACAGCGCTACTCTCTAGCAGTGCCCATCTTCGCGCACACGTAGGTGCGATGGAGGTGGGTCCTGGCCRGTGTCTCCCTGCCTGCGTGCTGCGAGCTGGGCTGCGGAGCTCMGTGCAGCATCTCTGCCTGCCCTTCGGTGTGCTGCCCATTTGTCTAGCTGATCTAGAAAGGTGCCTCTCACCTACCTGTACCGTCGTGACTCCGCAGCCACGAGTTCTCTCCCTTCTTCCCAGAGGGGATGACATCCAGCTCTGAACYGTGCCCAGAGTACATCTACGTGTCTGTATTTCGTACAGTTTCCTTTGACCGTTGCCCTGAAATAAAGTAGGAGTATTCCTGCTGCACCGCAGTAGTGACTCCCCCAGGTCATTCCTGGTACCTCCAGTTCTGCAGCTCACTGTGTTTATCTGTTATGTGCTTACTGCTGAGGCAGTAACTGGTGGGATCCACATTCTTAATAATACCAACTGCTTCAGCAGTGAAACAGAACTGCGGTGTGGGGCTGCCTGCAGTACACCTGCTAGCAGTCTTTGTTCAGTGGGGACAGACCTTTTCGCAGGGCCTGTAGCGACAGGACAAGAGGTAATGGTTTTACACTGAAAGAGGGTAGATTTAGACTAGATACAGGGAAGAAATTTTTTACGATGAGGGTGGTGAAACACTGGCACAGGTCACCCAGAGAGGTGGTAGATGCCCCATCCCTGGGAACATTCAAGGTCAGGTCGGACGGGGCTCTGAGCAACCTGGTCTCGTTGAAGATGTCCCTGCTCCTTGCAGGGGGGTGGACTAGATGGCCTTTAAAGGTCCYTTCCAACCCAAACTATTCTATCATTCAGTGTTTTTCTCCAGAAGGATTTCTTGAAATTGCATTAATTACACTTCTGTRTGCCTTTTCATTGCACTCATTAGCCTTACAAGTTTCTGGAACTCCTTTTCAATCTCTTGTTGGTGTGAACTGTACTTCAGCAGGAGAGAAGTTCTGCAAGAAAGGTTGTCTGATCAAGAAGCTTCAAACCCTTATTAGACTGCGTGTCTGAAAAAGGACCAGAAAAACTCTTCATGTCTCCATAGGGAGTGCATTTTCTCTGGGCCACACTTTATGATGTCTCTCTCCGGACAGATTGTTTTGTATCTTTAACCACATTCCTGTTTGTGTGTGTGAATAAATTAGTCTCATAATCCAGCTATTTCCAGGGTCCTGTGGCCATCTCCTCTTAAATTGTAGGAACTGTTGGCTGATAGCAAGTTCCATCAGTCAGAATTCATCACCTGCCATCCATGATGAAATTCTTGGACTGTGGGAATAAGGAGTGTTGGACCRTGAGGTTAATTGCTTCTTTGCTGTCTTTTTATTCTTAGGGTACTCACAAGAAGATCCTGGATGTTGCCAACATGTTGGGCTTATCCAACACAGTAATGCGGCTGATTGAGAAGCGAGCCTTTCAAGATAAATACTTCATGATTGGGGGAATGATTTTGACTTGTGTAATTATGTTTCTCGTCGTGCAGTATCTGACATGAGYCACTGAACTACTGCCAGAGGAGATTGTCTTTTGGAGCAAGATGGACTGTCCTCCAAACTGTACTTTCCTCTGAGTGCTGCTTTGGATGAGCCCCTCCTGTGAACTTCAGAGTTTACAAATCACACTCAGACACGTCATGTGAAAAGCACGTAGGGAAACAAATTTCTCTGGGGACGCCGTAGTTGAGAATGGCCCTATCAAAATATCCCTAGCCTTTACTGCTCTCACCTTATTGTCTGCAAGTTTAAGAATCTGGTTAAATAGGAAGCTGGAGTGAAAATTTTTTCCAGCTGTATTGCAAGGTAGGAGTGTCCTTTTGGGTAGATAGGGATAAGAGGATGCAAAGGCAGAGCATAAGATGTAGTGAGCTAGAAGTGACCCTGATCGCTGTATTTTGCAATGAAAGAATGCCACTGAGGGGAATTTCGCATTGTTTGTGGGCACTCTCCTGCAGAGTAAGTGTGCGAAAAGAGGCGGGAAGTGCGGGGTTCCCATCTGCGAACTCACCATTTTGCTTGGAGGGAGAAGGATTTGTGGGGAAGGGTCTTAAAGCACGGTTATAACCTCAGCTACCTTTTTTGTTTATGCATACAGTATTAACCAGCACAAATCTTCCCGTTTTAGGCTGAAATGCTTCTCGTCTTACCTGAGGGATGTTTTGGTACCTTTTTATGCCCCGCTGCTTCCCAGTGGAAGCTGAGTGCTGTACTCCTGCTGCTTTCAGTCAGGTGCACATCAGGCCTGTGTCATCTCACTGTGCCTCCTACCAAATCCAGCCTCCCAAAGCTGGAAGACTGACATTTTTAGTGCTGATGCACATCACGTTTTGGTGAGTTGTATTCATTTTCTGAGGTGGTTGGCTGGGGTTTTGTGCCCTGTAGCTGGTATTTTTTGAATCGATGAAGCAGGCAAGTCCTCRCTGTGCTCAAATTCAGATTTGTGATTTTTATGTTCATACAGCTGGAATGGTCTCTCTGCTGTTCTTTACATTCAGAATAACGGTGGGATCAGGGCAACAGACCTTTCACTTAAAATCAGTTGTCGTCAGAAGAGTTTCCTGAAGTTACGTGCCTTGGGATGGTAAACATCCCTCATCCTTGGGAAGGGTGTTCTTTGCGTTATCCTTTGTATCTGCAAAATTACTGTGAAAGACATTCTCATACCTACCCTCTCACAGAGATGATGGCCAACATAGACGGGTCTCCTTGGTTGTAGCTATCTATCCACATTTGAACATTCACAGTGATGAAATGCCTCATTGTTTAAATACGGTACTCCTCTCCCGACAGACTGGGGGGGCTCTGCTAGAACGGCCCTCCTGAGATTTTGGGCATCATCCATTTCAATCAGCCTTCAGATACATTCCCATCCCGGTTTGTGTACAAGTCTGGAGCATTCCCAGATGTCTGACGGTGGCACAGAAATGTCATATTCAGACGATGTGGCATAACGGTGGAAATTCCTCAATTTTTTTTTCTGTCTGGAATGGTTGTGGGTCTTTTGATTAGTAACAGGTTACAAGTTCTGCATCCTATCTTTGCTGCAATAAGCTTTGCTTTTATTACGTAGCCTGTTGCAAACTTGGAGAAGTTGTATTAATAACTGTAAAAAAACGAATTTCAGTGAGTATGGGCAAGTGAAACAGGCTTTAGCTGTGCTTGTTTGCGGTTGCATAACTGAAGTATCGACTGACCTGTGTGCTGTGGCATAGCTTTAGAGCCCAGATGAGAGCACCCAATTTGATCAGCTGTCACGGGCCAGTCAGCTTCATACGCGGAATCCAGGGCAAGGGAGGAGTCAGCAGTCGAGCGCTGGCTGCGCCGCAGACACGAGAGCGGAGGCCGAGACGCCATCAGTGCCTCGACAACCCCATCAGATGGTTCAGCAGAAGAAAGCAGGAAAGCCTCGATGCTTGTTGCGTATCCTCTGTGCTGCACGCCTTCTGCTSTCTGTTGTGTGCTTCTCAGTGTGTTTGATGCTTCTCGACTGTTTCGTGCTCTTCGCATTCCTCAGTCTGCTAGGCTTTCCCAGGGAAACACATTAGCAGACCAAGTACAGAATCGGTTTTCATTTGAGCCTGAGGGACTAAAATTAAAGGAATTAAAAGGAAGAGAGGAAGTCTGCAGTGATAGATCATCTGTTTTACTGTATCTTTAATCTGAATCTTAAATCTAAATTTACCTTAAATTTATTTCAAATATGAAATCTGATAGATTTAACATACTATGCACTTGAGATCATCTGTGAGATCATCTGTGAGATCAGTTGGGCACCTTGTAAGGGATCCCTGGCAAATCTTTTCTGTCCTGATAAACTGGTCCAATTCCACCTCGATTTTACGACTTCATGGTTTAGTGTTTAAAGGATGTCATTTGATGGTGTTTATATAGTTGTGACCCGGTGCAGCATGATTTGTCTTATACCAAGGTGGGACTCCAGCCAGTTTGTTTCCTTTTTTGGCTTGTGGTAGGAGCCATAAAATAATTGGAACTGGATTTTTTTTCTGTTTTTGAGACTAGGTTGGCATTTTGATACATGTTTCTCTGTTCCTTTATTTTGCCCTTTTAGAGTCTCCTTGTTCTTGTGTAGGCTAATTTCCCTTTTGTAAGCAAAGTGTCCTTGCTGTTCACCGTGTCTGAAGGTGAGATGTGGGGCTTGAAGGAACCACTCAGGTAACTGGATTTGATGATGTGCAACTTCAAACAAATTTGTACTACGTTAAGTCCAAAATGATTTACAAGAGCACCTGTGCTATCTCAGACGGTTAGTGTAAAACCCTCAAAGCCTCTGTCATTACAGTGTGCCACAGCAGGAGCGCAGGTAGGATCGAGATCCCTGCTAACACGAAATAAGTCAGAGCTGAAACCCTGGTGGCTTTACACATGTTGCTGCTACAGCTCTCTGTAAAGTTTCCTTTCTTACTAAAGACCACATTTCCTTCAACAGAGCYGTTCTGCTTCTGAACTTCTGTGGCACAGCAAGCCTTCCAGCTGTTGGATGAACTGCTCTCTCACGAGAGGACACTTGTGGAAATTAACTTGCCTCTGGAATTTAGCAGTATTTTATACGTAAAGGGACAAGGGCGGGACGTGATGTGATCAATGTGATGTGTTATGTGAATAAAGATTTTTCAACCAAAATGAAGTTTTTTACCTTGACTAACATGTATTTAAACAAGCTGGACAAATTCCAATATTCTAAATATTGAGGCAGGTAAGGCGGAAGGCTGGCTTGGCCACGTGGGGAACCCCTGCCTGAGCTCAGAGGTGAAAAGGAAGTTCACAGGAGGTGGAAGCAGGGGTCAGCTGCCCCGGAGGAATGGACAGATGTTACTCGGGTCAAAGCCAAAGCTCAGCTGGCATTGAAACTGCCTGTATAAGGACACGAAGGGCTTGTATAAATGCACTGCTAGCAAAAGGAGCCAAAGCCGCCAGCCAAAGGGAAGGGGACGCTACAGGAGGCGTCGGGGTGACAGTCTTTCCTCCTGCAGCCCCTCCCACTTTGCCCACACGAGAAGGTGTGTGGTGGCAGATGCCCCACCTGAGGGGGAAGCAGTGCCAGAAGGGGGGAGACTGGCTCTTCAGGCTTCCGTGAAGTGGGGGAGTGCGGAGCCACATGGAAACACACCGGGAAGCATAAACCAGGAAAGTCCTGCATACGGAAGGAGAAAGTGTGCAATGAGGAGAAAGGAGATGGGAAAGGGGGTGGATTTTCTTCCCAGTTCACTGAGAATGGATGGAGAGAGGAGGGGGGGTTCTGCAGAGAAGACAGCAGCAGGGAGATGGTCACAGGGATGCCGYGGAGCAGCCCAGTCTGCGTCTTTCAGTAGGAGGTGGGTCCCACTGCACTGGGGGGTGGGAAGGTGTGGGAGTCCGTGTGTGTGCTGGCTCCAGRCCAGGCGCTCCCAGTGATGGCTCTCACTGGTGAGACTGGTGGTGACACAGCAGGCTTGTACGGCCCTGGAAGTGGTGGTGGCTCGGAAGGGTGGTAGAAATGGTGGTGGTGGTCTCTGCCGGCTGGGTGGTGGAACAGGAGTGTGAGGGCAGCTGCGGGGGGGAGCTGGGTGCAGGCGGGAGCTATGCTGCGGGGAAGACACCCAGGACCTCAGCGTGCTCTGCCCGCTCCCTCTTTGGCGCTGGAGAGGGGCCAGACCTTCCCCTCTCCTGCCCTCTACCTGCTAATGATGCAGGTGGTGGGAGCTGGAGTCCTGGTGTCCTGCTCAACCTTCCTTCTCGGTTCTAATGAGGGATAGCAAAGGAAGAACATGGAGGGCAAAATGTGGATGTTGATAAAGAGATTGTGGCTTTAAAATGTGAGATCAGGGGGTTAGATTATCTTTCTCTTGCAATTATGTTTTGTTTTGTAGTAACTGAAGTTCCCCATAGCTACAAAACACTTATTAAATCAGAAAATACCCAGCAAGGAATGCAAGAAGTTAAAAATTCATCCAGTGATGTAGGTATAAACTAGATACGTAGATCAGATCAGCCTCTGGCAGTCTGCTGAGACAGGTCTTCACAGTTTATCTTCTAGGGTGGTCCCCTAAGGGACTTCAGTGCGATAAGCAGCAGCTCAAGCCTAGAAACACTATTGTTGCTTCAGCAGCGTGCTTTAAGGTGTGACTGCATGTGTGGAAGAAATCTAGGAGGGTSTAGAACAGAGAGGTAAAAGTTTTGAAACAAATAGACTACGTAAGTGCAGTCAGTATTTTAGCAGTTAAAAGCAGAGTGAATTGTTTAACGTATATGCAGATTGAAGGGGGAGATAACAATAAGAMATTATGATTGGATGGGATAGAATTAATTTAGAAGGAAGATAGTACAGATAACTACTAGAGGATGTTTGTACTTATCCAGTAACCAAAGCTTAATATGTATGCCTATAAATGTATACTGTTTCCAAATGTTAACCCTRTAATGCATGATTACAACTGATATGTGTTAAAGAAATAAACACCACCTTTAGAGTAAAACAAAAACAATGGTAACACTATATTAACACTACCCTTCACTATAGTAACAATATTGAATGCCTCAACTGCGAAGAAAAAAATCGTGAGCTATAACACAATCCAAAGGTGACGGTATCATCTTTTCACAGTAACAGTGTAACTATAGAAATTTTGATAGTTGCTCTGCAGAGGGTGCTCCTGCCTCGCTCGGTTTTGTCTTGCCCAAGACCTGCAGGTGCTGGAGCCTTTCCCYGCACACCCCCCACGCACCCCCCGCCAGCCCAGCTCCAGCTCTCCTGTACCGGCAAGCACGAGCTGCTGCAGACCCAGGTGGATTCTTGGCAGCAGTCTGCCCTCTTCCTCCCCAGGCAATCATTTGGCTCTTGTTCTTCTACCACTCTTGGATATCTTTGCATCTTGATTTAGGGAAGTGAAGAGCTAAGAGCAAATGGGAGGGGAATGAAACAGTAACCGGGTRCCAGAGAACAACAGTATGTGATAGCAACGTTCTGGAAATGAGCAGTAGAAATGACAACCCGGCTAGACTTCAGATGATCTCAGAGTTGCAAAACATAGGGCAGGTATATTGTCAGAGACATCAGTTGTGCTGGACACAGTAAAGGAGTGCTGCTGCCCTTGGCCATCACGGCATCTCCAGAGTAACTCAGATGCTGGCTTGGTGCATCCCCTCCTTACGGACAGGGAGGGCATGGCCAGGCTGGCCAGTGGCAGGTGGAAATCCTCAGGGACCTTGTCTGCAGAGCCGGGGTTCCCGCCTGGTTTGGTGACAGGGCTCTGGGATGAGTGTGCAAGGGGCTAGCTGGGAGCAGTAGGCACAGCTGCCATGGAGCAGGCGATGCCTGCGATCCCCGGGGCTCGTGGCAGCATTTCCCGGACAGGGACATYGCAGCAGCAAGGATGGGACGCGATGGCCGTGGCCCTTCCCCCGCTGACCTGTGCACTCCACGGAAGAAGAGCTGCCGTGAGGCACCCAGCCATTGGCAGGGCTGGGAGCTCTGTGTGGGAAGGTCCTTCCCGGACACTGGGTAGGAGGTGAATGGGCTGTTTCAATCTACCTGCTCTGGAATGTGCATGTCTGACCTGCATAAGGAGACCCCTTGTCTGCATGGTTTGGCTAATGGTTCGGGAGAAATATGCTCAGCTCTGCAGCTGTGTGGGCAGCTCTTGCTTTGATTTCCAGCCTGTTGCTGAGCAAGCACTTGTAAATGATCTCCAAGCTGAAACCACGCTTTTGGTTTTATGAGTTATAACCTGGACTAAAAGCCACGAAAGGGGAAATAACTCCTTAAATGTGGTTTSGTTGTAAAATTGAGATCTGGGGCCAGAGCCTGATCTGCCAGAAAAAGGAGACTTTGTGCCGCCTCCAGTAACCCCAGGCGCTCTCGCCTGCTGGAACCTGAAGTTCAGAAGCAGGAGGTGGTTCCCTGCGGAGTTAAAGGAAASACCACACGCAACTAATCAGTGTAACCCAGGCTGAACTGCTGCTGCAAAGTGAGGGGTATACCTAGAACACGAAGGCTGTAGTCTCTGGAGAGAGTCCCTGGACAGTCTGGTCCCCACCACCACCCAGCTCTTCTCCTCCAGCCTTCCTGACCACAGCACAAAGGAGCTGGACACTGTACTCCAAAGGCAAAACAATACCAGGAGCTTGTTCACCTTTCAGAACAAGTGTAAAGGAGTATTTCTGCAGCTGGTGTTTCCTTGCCCCACCAGGCAGATGTCTCTCTTCCACCTCCAGCACTTTACGTTTGCTTGTAAAYACCCCCATGATGGAAAGTCTTCCTTATTCCCTCTCTTTCTCTCACCCTCTTCCCTTTTGCACTGGGTAGGAGCCAATATAGTTCAGGACTCTGTATTTATGTGTGATGGTTAGGTTACAGGAGCGACTAAGCAGGATTTAACTGATCAGATTCAAAGCTGCTTATTCGCAGTACAAGGATCCCCACCCCCCTTTGATGGGGGGACACTGGACAGTGCTGGTCTCCTGGATATYGGCCGGGAATAAATGCAACTACCCCAAATCCCCATTAGCCGAAGACAGCGCTGAGGAAAGAGCACAGCCTGAACTGCTGGGGGAGGGAGGGACGGGAGCGCACCTTCCAGGGCTATGCCGCTGGATGTGAACCACGCATACGGACACACTGCAGCCGTGAGGGCACCTCTGTGGGGTTACAGGCACCCCGTGTTCATCTCCAGACTACGGGGAAAGTGGAGGGGAACAGAAGGAGAAAGTGGTGCCACTGGCTGTGACCAAGGGATTGCGTGGACTTGTAGGGACTTCTGCAGCCAGCAATAAAGGGCCCRGAGTCCTGGGCAGTGCAAACCGCGGAGTGCCAGAAGGGCAGTCTGTAAGAACCAAAGTCATCCCTCCAGACCTTGACCCTGAAAAGACGTGTGGCTGAAGGCAGAGCACCCTCCTTTTTCCCCCAACACAGTGAAGTGAAAAATAAACGAATCTGTGTGCAGGCCTGGCTCTGGCCATGCCACTGGGGAGGAAAGGGGCTTATCCCTTCCTCAGTGATCTGGAACTGGTGGGAGGAGAGGGAAGGCTGGAGAAAAGACACTTCTTTCCTGTGCCAGCTGACTGCAGCTCTGCTGAGGGAAAGCATGTGCTGCACCCTGCAGATGAGAACAGCAGGGACAGCGTGGGAAGCAGCAGCAGGTCCTGCTCATGGTGACCCTGCTCCAGCYGCAGCCGGTGGCCAAGCCGAGAGGAGCTGGGCACCCTAGACCAGACCACCGAGGTGCCTCCTCKCCTCCCTCCTGAGTCACCAGTGACAACTGCAGACACAACCATTTCTATCCCAAATTTCCATTGGCATTTCTAGTCAGACCAGTCCTGTTGCCACAGAGCTGGTAGCTCAGAGAAGGCAGAAATGGCCCAGCAGGCAGGGTGCACCCATGGGAGTGCTCAGAGGGAGCACAGGCACTGTTGAGCTACCAAGAAACTCAGGCTGGGGGAGAGTCACCCAGGCATGTGCTCCCAAACCCTCCCTGGCAGGCCAAAAGGGGCTGGTATTTCCCCACATCCCATCAGCTTCTCCTGGCAGGGGACACATCCAGCCTCTAGGCAAGGGGGTGAAGGCTCCAGCACTGCACAGCCTGCCCATCACAAGAGAGGCTGAGGATTTAACACAGGAATATGTGGCTGTGACCGCAGTGATAGTCACATGAAAGTCCTCGCTCTGCCACCTTGGAGTAGGTGCCATTTGGCATACTTTTTAAAATAGTCCTTGTCYTGTGGTAAATACAAAACAATCAGAGGGAGCCAACAGCCCCATGATAGACGATACTGGGATTTTAAATAGTCATAATGCTGGAGGAAGGTCATCTTTGTTTTACATCCTTACAGCCTGTTAACCTTGCATTCCCAAATCACTGCAGGAAACAGTAAAATGATGGGTTTCCTGGTTTTCASAGGCAGTGGCATGTGCAGGATGTGCTTGAGGAAGGTGCGCAGAAGGATATGGGATTTCAGATCCGAGAGCTCTGTCATGTGTTGGCTGCACCTACCCTACAAGACAAACCCACTTCTTGTGGTCCCTATCCCCCAATTATTGTGGCCAGGGAATGTTTTGAAGTCACAACCATGACCTTCTAAGTCCATCTGGTCCTTCCCAGGAAGACAGGGCTATTGGAGGACAGTGCTCTCCCAGGACGCAGCCTGACAAAGAGCTGGGGCCTGGGATAACGTGCCTCCTGGGAGTAGGTGCACCCAAAGCTCACCTCCTGTGCAGCGCAGACACCCAACCAAAGTGCAGGTAGTTGGTGCACTAAGTACTGCCAGTCTTTCACCAAGTGGCAATTAAATGAGCTTRGGATAATGGGGCCCAATTATGGCATCTATTTGTAAAATTATAATGCTCTGGCCCACAAATCCTGCAAATAAGCCACTGCAGTCAAACGAGAAACAATCAAACAGCTGACATCTCTCACCATTTTCATTCAAAATGGCCAAAAAAAAAATTCAAATAAAGGTTGAGTGGAGGGCTTACTGTGTAAGCATTTACTTATTCAACAGAACAAGAGTACAACAAATCACTGCAGATGTCTTTTAAAAATATAAAATGGGTCCAGGAGTATTCATAACCTTTTTATTCTAAGTTGTCAACAAGAACTTTGACAGAACTGAACTTTAAAATAATCCTAATTTTGAACATTCTAGTCAACATGTATTATTTTACATTGGTAGTAATACAAATGGTGAAAAATCAGTATTTTGAGGAACATTCTTTTCAAAATGTGAAAGGCATTAATTTCTTTCTAGACAAATACCATCTCTGGTTTCTTAATTCTTTGTGTTTGTATACTTAGATCCCATTTTGTACTTTGCATCCATTTTTAGAAAGGTATTGCTTGATCCAAACATTTACACAGTCCCAAACATGTATTTTTAGTGATTTAAATCATTCCTACCTCCTACCTCCCCRCCCCCCCAACGAAGAACAGTTACATTAGAGCTCTCAAACATGTTTTAAGTGTTAGAAAACTACAACACCCTAATGGAAACCAGACAAGTACTTAAGTGYACTCTTTAACTTCACCTGTTTGGTATTATGCATATGGTAAGGCATTCACAGAGGATTCCCCATTATTGCATGACTTGAAGCACCACGCACCCACGTGACAAAGTTAATGCTTAAGGCTCGAAGCTGCAAAGGCGTGATCAGGATCCTTTCTAGGAAGAAGACAGAAGTGTCTGTAAATGACCAAGGTCACATTTCAACCCACTTTACATACCCTATGTGGACAAACTCAGATACTTCCAGGTTTGGCTGAACCAGATGATTTTAATTAAACATTATGCACTAGGAAGTCTCAGCCTCTTTACAAGCTGGAGAAACTCTCAGAACTCACTTTATGCTCTCCAGGCTGTAACAGGCCCTCAAATATGACTTCGCTAGCTACACATTATGACCACAGCTTACTGCAGAGTGTTCTGCACCTCTCCAGCGAACAACCAAATGTTCTCACAAATGTCCAGTAAAAGTTCCACAGAAATCACTCTAGACACCATGTTATCCTGAGAACAGTAATATGTAATGTTGCTTTGCAGATGCAAGACACATGCTTATGGTGCAGGGTAAAAATTCCTGGAAATKACTCTGTTGTGTGGTTCCTGACTTCCACCGAAAGGGGACTATAATAGTTCCTGCTCCACCAAGGCCTGAATTCACACAAATCTGCCATTTTTGCAGGGCATTTCCTCCTCCCCACCCCCCAGCATAATTGCATCCCTTCATTTACAGTTAGCACAAAACATGGTAAGTACACAACTCTGAAGGGGCCTCTTTTACAAATGCACACACTTGTTTTAAAGCATCAAGCTAAGGGACAAGATTTTAGTGGTATGTGCAACCCCCCATGCTGATTAGGAACCTAATCAGACCCTACCTCCTCTACTTAAAATCACCCCCTTCTCCACTCCCCCCCCCCTTCCCTTAAAACCCATGACCACTTCACAAGAGTTCTCCTGCTGTTTCCAAATCACTGGAGCAAACAGAAAAACTTCACAGATCATCAGCGCTGTGTGGAGAAGAATCKTGGAGTCAGGAGCAACGGCCTGCACGCTGAGCATGCTGTGGGAATGGAATTTAACTAGCAGATGTGCACGTATGCCTGAGATAAGACCTGAACAYGTTGGTCCAGCCGCTATTCTGTAAGGGAGCTGAAAACATCAAGAGAATCGTGTGATTGGCTAAGTCCAAGGCTGAGAACAAACGTGTGGATCATTGCCAAGGGAAAGAGAGACTGTTTTTCCCAGTTCTTCTCAGGGATACGATCCGAGTGATGACTGGGGGAGACAGCGGTACCACCCCGCTATGATTAGGGATATATACTCCTGTATTGTGTCAATAAATGATTCTGTGCATGCACATGCGAGGGTCCSTGCCTTTACTTCTCCGACAGCGCTGCCATTTGACAAGTGAACCAACACAGACTTGCTAATTCCTGCGTTTTTCCTGTTAACTACTCACTGCTGTCTGAGGAAGGAAGGTTTCCGAGTTGGTACTCAATAACAGTAACAAAGATCACCAAATGAACATGAGGGTAACTTATGAAACAAATGCTTGGGGAAAACATTTGGCAACCAAGGAGGGTTTTACAACTCAAATGCTGCAAAAAAATGTCATGCAGCAACAGCCAAGTCTACAGAGTCCTGCCATCAGGTCCAGTGAATATCTGCCATCCGCAGGAACTCTATGGTCCTACAAAGGGAGCCATTTAGTGCTGGGGGAAAACGAACTTCCAGCGGGAAGAGATGCTAATACTCCAAACTCTGAAAAGGGCAAGACACATTTTTTGCATGAGATGGAGAAAAATGCAAGAATTTCCTCCACTCCCCCAAGTGAGAGTGGCCTTTGCTGAAGCAGCACTTGTCACCTTGGCAACAAGGCTTATCTACAAGTGACACTTTGTTTGGCAGATTCAACCTGACACTCTGGCAATTGSACAGTCACTGGCTAGTACAGAAGCCATGCCTGCAAAGCCTGGAGAGTACAGGGTTTAGTTGCTCCAAGCAGGAAAACAAGACAGTCATTCCTCAAAGCACCTTTAAGCTTTTGCTTTGCTGCTAATGGCAAATAATGGTCTGTGATTTCAGCATCAGACACTTCAACACGGGAAACTCCCTCCCTTCTACCTCCAGTTGTAATTTTATATTTTCCCCCCCCCCAGTAGTGCTGGTTTAAGCAGCCCTAGTTTTACCCCTGCTCTGACTTAGCTGCATCTGACAGTGAGCAGAGTTGCACAAAGCAAGGAAATAATCTGGTTTAAGTTGGGGGAGGAGGGTGGGGGGTGAAAGGGGTTAGTGTAGATAGTGTGGAAGGACTTGTTTAGAGAGACAGAGCCAAAGTGGCTGGGGAGCAAGGCTGCTTAAATTGGACCACTGTAATGAAGGGCCTGTCAAGAATATGAAATAAAGAACACAGAGGATGCTTCAAAGAAAGGATACAAAGGATGACCCAAGCATCAGATTCCCTCAGAGGCTGCTCTCAAGGAGGCAGGTGTTATATACCACCCCTCCTGTCCATGCAGCGGTGGCCATAAAGCACTGCTGCAGCCAGAGATTTCAGCAACTGTCACCATCTACCGAATTCGCGGTGCCAAAACCACATGCATAGTACTTACAGCCTTTCCATGATACGGCGTATGGGAAGGACTCGGGGGCACGTACTCTTGAAGGCAAGCAATTCTTTTGTTCAAAGGTGGTACTGGAACTGAAAGACTTCAGTTATTTCTCCTGACAAATGCACTTACTCAAATKTATGCATTTTACTATAGCACAGAGGAGAGCAGGGACATAAGGGGATGGTACTTTGCCACTCGGAGGTGGTAKTGCTTAGAAGAGCTACATATGCTCTAAACGCTAGAAAGTCTTCCAAAAAGCGTAATGAGTGAAATCAGATAGCACTGCTGTCACCCCTTATGGAAGGAGAAATATTGTGGTTGAGCTTATACAGAGCTGCAGAGCTGTCAAGTGCAGGACTGTTGCAGCATATGGGCTTAGACAAACCTTAAAACATGCTTTGGCAACTCTGATGGTGCCATCGCATCTTGTATACAGCCTGCAATCATGATCCACTGTCGGATCAATGAAACCAGTCAAGGCAGCTCCATCCAGTTTGCAGCTGGCCATTAAACTCCTCATTCCCCGAAACCCAAACTGTGATTACGCTTTGCAAAGGGCAGCAGGGGGAGATTTCTGCTAACATAGGGCCCTAATGCCAGCACATCTGCCAAGCCTAAGGTGACAGAAGGTCACAAGGGACTGCTAGCTAGCYGTTAGCTCAATGGAAGCTCAATAACTGTTTGAAAAAGCTCCAGAGGCAGGCACCCAGMCACATTTCCAAAGTCAGCACAAAGGCTCAGCAGCTTCCTCCACTGCATATCGGCCAGACATCCAGCAGGAACTGGATATCGGCCATGGGCAGGAAGAGCACCCTGCCCCACGCATACAAGAGCAGAAAGTATCTGTGTTCCTAAGGGCTTCCCCCTCTTGTACAGGCCAGTCATAGGAGAAAGCAAGTAACACTGAACCAGCACCCTAAGAACGTTCACTGTTAATTGGTATCCCACCTCCCAGGATCTGTATAGCAACAAAGTCAGCCCATGTCCAGCCATCGAGGTTGGGTTGGGAGTAGGCTGCAATATATACTCCTCTATACAAAACATTGTAAGGAATCAAACTCCCATTCGCTACCTGTTTATGCCAGAGTTGGTCACGCCCCAAACAAAAGGAGAATCTGACTGCTCCAATGACTCTGCAAAAGGAAACAGATGTTGTGGCTCAGAACTAAGAAACTCCAGCAACCACCATCAGATCAGGAATAYCTCTGTCACATTTCTACATGTTCAAGAGGGAGTAAAAGTTGATCTAACGATGAATGTGTCTGCTTCAMTGTCATTTAACTGAAGAACATAAAAGTTATCATGCTTCCATTGTCATGATTGCACATAAGGTAGAAAAGCTTATACGGGAAGGAGCAGATGCTTGGAAATATATCTCCATGCCAGTTATGGCAGCCATGTTGCATAGCTCTCTATACCAAGAAAAGCCTGCTGGGTGGAGAGATGCATGTTTTTAGGAATGAACATAAACAAGGTGTCCTACAAGTGAGACCTAAGTGAATAGCATCTCTGGACTCACACTGTCCTAAGTGGAGTTGAACGACATGTYCAGGGAGAAGGCAGCAGTGTGCCAGACTGGGAAGTTCCTCACCTGTTTCCCAGTCTTCTTCACATGGAGGTGCCTGCCATGTGCTCACAGCATTCATCTGCTCTCTCTGGAAGCCCGAGAACTGATTCACTTCAGGAAGAGAGAAAACTCAGTGACTAGCASACAATCCTGCTTCAGAGGCATTAAGCGCTTTGGATCAAGCTGTAAAACATCTCTTGGCTTTAGAGGAAACCCTGCACAATGCAAACAGGGCAGGCACACCCAGGAGCCAGGTATTGRTCTGAAATCAAGCAACTTTGAATTCACCTTTTCCAGTGAACAGGAAGAGACTCAGCCCCCTGGAACTTTGCGGCAGGAATGCTCGAGCGAAGAGGAAACCTGCTTACCTGAATGCAGGCATCGCTGCTAGCCTCAGCGCAACTCTACAGAAGATAGAAAACTATTTATCTGCTCTGTAGTGTGGCAATAGTTAAAGAGCCACTGCAGGGGAGGTAAAAGACACTGCACAGCACAGGATGCTTTCCTAAATATTTTGGGTGTTTTGGACAGCCCCCCTCCCACCTTGTGTCACTGGGCAGGAGACTGCAATCTTAATTGTATAGCAGATGAAGCAAGTGCAGCAGCAGAGCAGCCTGGAAGAGGAGCTGCCCCATCTCTTGGTGGGCGTGAACTATTCAGGTTGCCCTGGAGGAGAACAACTGCAGGGGTTTCCACAGCTTAGACACCTGAAAAAGAAATCAACTTTTCACATGGCATCAGTGGCCAAGCCTCAACAAAGGGAGATCAGCTCCACAGAAAGAAGGGCCTGTCCTTCTGGTCATTAAAGCATCCCAGCTCCTGCTGGAAGTACTTCAACATGCACAGTCTAGGGTACAATCTTTTTATTCAACAAGCCTGGTAACAAAATATATGCAAGGCCTACTGGAAGCATGCAATATTCTCATGAACCTACCCAATAAATCAAAGCAAGTAAGACTCGAGTTTCCCCAAAGCTGCTATGTCACACAAAACTATAGACAATAATTTGACTCCCATTTTTACGTTATTCTATGAGCTATCCTTACAAACAGGAGACCTCAGTCTCCAGGGCGAACAAACATCTCTGAGCATGGGTGGTTCGCTTACCTATATCTTGCTCAATGAACCCTCTGTCATCGCACTTCGTTATGTGATCGCTGAGGTCAGCTTGAGGAACTAGATGGCGAGCATTGAAGGGGCACGTGGCCAATTCCTTTGCAACTTCAGGGTAGCTCTAGACAAGGGAAAACCAAAATCAGGTGCCATATCTCTCAAGTTCACTTATCTGTTGCTAATCCACAGAAAAAAACACAAGGATATTTGTGATGTTGCTTTAAAAAAAAAAAAAAAAACAACAAAAAAGACTAAACAAGGAATGGCAATATATTGTTCAGACACTTACTAAAAATGCAAGGGGAAACTAATATGACTGTTCTTTAAAACACAATTCACTGAGAAACTGAGCCTTGAGTTGACTGAAATGAAACATACCCTCAGCTATTCCTACAATTTGCTGCAACACTGGCAATACGGCTGCATGGTTTAAAGCACGGATGAAACGATTTTAAAAACAATAGGGRAGAGATGTTAGGCAAATCTAAACCATTCAGATACTTTTTTAAATAAGCAAGCACAAAGGCAGAGCAATTCCTTAAACCTTTCAAAACAGCTAGGGAGTTGGTAGCATTCCAGCTGTGGACTTTGGTGCTACAGGATTACCATTCAAGTAAAATTTTATCACAGACACAGGTTCTACTGGTAGTGCTCAGGTGTCACTACAGTAAATTAGTCCACCCCCTGCAAATGATACAGCCTTTATTGGGAAAAGCACAACTTTGCCACTGTACCAGTGCCTGCCTGGTTCTGGCTAATGCAGCTCTGCTGGTCAGAGATCAGACTTGCACCTAAGGCAGATGCAGAAGTCCCTTGTACAAACGCTGCTTGAGGCAGTATCTCCTCCACCACCGCTGATACGTGACTGCAGCGCAGGCCTCAGGCACATCCAAGGCAGTTACCATTACCCGGTCTATACAGCCAGGGCTGCTGTCTCCTCATTTGCTTCAACTAGCTTGAGCAAGCTATCCTGGCTGCATAGAAAAAGCTTCTCAATRCTAATGCAGTTCAAGCTGAGAGGACAGCTCTGGAACCCTCAGCACAAGACAGACATAGACCTGTTGGAGCAGGTCCAGAGGAGGGCCACGAAAATGATCAGGGGGATGGAACACCTCTCCTAGGAAGAAAGGCTGAGAGAGTTGGGGTTGTTCAGCCTGGAGAAGAGAAGGCTTTGGGGAGACCTTATTGCAGCCTTCCAGTACTTAAAGGGGGCTTATAAGAAAGATGGGGACAGACTTTTTAGCAAGGCCTGTTGTGACAGGACAAGGGGGAATGGTTTTAAACTAAAAGAGGGTAGATTTAGACTAGATATAAAGAAAACATTTTTTTATGATGAGGGTGGTGAGGCACTGGAACAGGTTGCCCAGAGAGGTGGCATATGCCCCGTCCGTGGAAACATTCAAGGTCAGGCTGGACGGGGCTCTGAGCAACCTGATCTAGTTGAAGATGTCCCTGCTCATTGCAGGGGGGTTGGACTAGATGACTTTTAAAGGTCCCTTCCAATCCAAACTATTCTATGAACTTGCTCTGCTTGCAGTGTCCCCGTTTGTGTGGCAGGGCTGCATTCTGCACAAAACTGAGGCACATGGAAGTGTTTAATTGGATTTTATGCATAGGGTATGCAAAGGAAATTCAAACTACCAAGCAAGAAGGACAATCTCCGCCCAGATGCTTGCCACTGCAAATAATCACACAGTGGTATCTTCAGATGGATCAGATGATAATCCCCAAGCCCTTCCTCTGCCAATTACTTACAGACACCAACTGCATTTGATTGGTGATCACTATTTCATCCTCCTAACTAGGTAAGCTTGCCAAAACAGTCTGGTCATTAGTTATGCAACACAAGGATAAAACCAACACGGTTAAAAGTTTATTTGCCAACATTGTTCACCTGGCTCACATGCACATTCTTGCCAAAATTTGCAGGGGGTCAACAAGGAAAATTTCAGCCCTCTTGAATGTTGGAAAGAAAGTGGTATTTGCCACTTAGCTCTGCCCACCACTTTCACTAGTTACTTAATATTTTTTAAGGCTCTAGTTCCACCAAAATGAATTGTTTATAAGTACCGATACCAGGATACACACACTACAACTGCATCTTAACTGGAAGGCACAGCACTGTTATACTATTTTAAAAACACATTGGCAATCTTATTGGTAAACTTAAAGAGGAACAATTGGGATTTAAAAGGTCTCRGCAAAAACCTTGCTCAGTCAGATGTTAGCACTTGACAGGTTTAAAGACAACAAACCATGAGGACAACAGAGAAAAGAGGAAGGAATGCTTCCTATTAAATGATTTGTATTCAAATGCTGGATAAAAGATGGAAAGGGGAAAAAAACCCTCTCCCATACGTGCTGAGCCCAGGATGTGTAATTTCTGTCAGTGCACATTAAGTAGTTTTTAGCAAAACAAACAAACAAACAAAAACCAACCCTGCTATGCAGCTGCATTTCCATCACTTAAGAATGAATTGCAACATCACAACAATTCTACTTTGACTAGCCAGAAGGGGTGCATGTAACTCAGACTGAGTTCTCTCTTCAACTTAAAGTGCACAAATGTATCTCACCTCCATGCAAGCTGCTGGAAGAGACCAGAATTTCCCCCCTGACCTAACCATGAAGAATTTTTATCTCCTTTCAACAGAGCCACACTGCTCTTGAGTGAATTAACATGTGCTTGAAGCTATTACTAAACAAACAATAAAGTTATATGAAATAAAGGGTAAATGAGGCTATTTGCCAGGAACTTACTCCAGCCAGCCAGAAAATGCAACAAGAATGAGTACATGCACRTCATATTTACATGCACAGAATTACTCCCATTCAGTGCCTTGTTTGGCAGTCCAGCTTACCTTCCTACACTTTACAAGGTGATAGGGAAACCGACAGGCTCTGATTCGATGATGTTTATTATATGGACATTGTATTAATCTCTCTGGATCCAAAACATCTAGTAGAACAGAGAGAAAAAAAATAGTTAGAAAGACAAGATCTAGCATCACTAACACAGCAAAGTGGGAAAAAAACATACCACCACATCAGGGCTGTGATCCTGGGGAGTTAAACCAGTTGTTCTTAGTTTGAAACCATTCATTAAGACAGGCACATGTTTTGCATAACCAAACAAATTCATTTTGAAGCCATGACTGGGATGTTAGTCAAAACAGACAGAGAATAGTCTGTAGCACTGAGCATAATAACTCTTGAAGTTATTAAATAGGTAACCACACTTACTCAAAGTGAATGAGGACAGCAGTACTTTTCCAGTTATCTTAGAGGAGAATCAGTGGGATGATGACACACCCACCAGTGCCTTCAGGAGCATTGTCAGTCTGAACCAAATCTCTTTTGATCAACAGCTAGTTTTGCTGGAGGAAGAATTCCAGACAATTTGCATTTCTGAGGAAGCAGCGTGCCTAACATGGTGCACGTGATTTCTAAGTGAAATTTTTCACAAGTCATGCAATTATTTAGGAGCTGAAGAGTTACTAAACCAGCTACAACACCTAAGAATCTAGTCACTGAAGAGTAAAGCAGCATGGGTGCATGCATACATGATATAACTTTTTATCTATCTATAAATAAAATGTATTAAAATATAAATGTATTAATATATCTATTAAAAAAACACATTTCTATATACTCAGTGAGGAAGAGAGGCAGCCAGAAAGAGACACAGGTCCCCTCTGCTCCCTGTGGGTCTCTGTGGGGTACACACAAAGGAGCCAGACCAGGCTTCTTTTATCTTTCTGCTCTGCCACTCTTKTTGCACTGGCTTTTAGCACATTTAGGATTTTATTACACAGTAGCTTAAACAGATCTAAGTATGGGCTGCTGCCGTTTAGCCTCTCCCCTGCCATCACATCCCCTTCTCTTACACATGCATTGGTGCCCAGTTGTCCCAACAGCCAGGTCAGGGAGCTATATCAGCCCCACAGGCTGACAGCTACTTAAGATGATGTTCCAAAGGTCACACTCAGCAGACATCATGCTGTGAGCCACTAGCAAGGAAGGAAGGAAGGACCTAATCCTTCTTTCCATCTCAGCTGTGCAGTGCTGCTGCTGTCAGCTCTGCCACCTGTGAGCACCACTCGCCTCCATTACCCAGCTTAGGTCATTAAAACAGCTGAAAACGGAAGATGACTTCATTTATAAGAAGGATTGACAAGCTTTGTACTGGTTGAGCTGCCCCTGGAAGAGCAATCAGAAGTAGTTTCTGTGAACTGGCTCAACACAAGATGAGACCAAGTGCATTACCAGTAAAAGGAAGGAGACAGAGATGAGTACCAGAGGAAGAGGAAAGCCCTCACCACAGTACATAAAACAGCAAACGCAAAAATCACAGGAGCTGGCTTCATCAGGTAAATAGACGTAGTTTGCAACAAAAGGCTGCAATGAGCAAAGCCTCCGGGGCACCACAGCAATGCCATGTGCAAGYGAGATCCCTGTCCCTTAGCCATACTGCATGCAACCACAAACCCACAACCACCCCAACAATGTATGTCTGGAGTCAGCTCAGACAATAGCCACAGGCGGGAGCAACGCTTTAACCGAAGTAAGTCACTTCATTCAGATGCTTCCTAAAGGCCAGACCCCATCCACAYCAGAAGCACGCACGGTGTGGTAACCACATATAACATTGGCCTAGTTAAAACAATCAACGACCCTCTGGAGCCTTCCTGGCTCGGACACAGAGCACAGAGGCAGACCCAGACCTACTGCCGCGGGGCCGGGCCCTGCCTGCAGCAGAAGGCGGCCACCTTCCCCTTCTCCCTGCCAGACGCCACCTCAAGCCTCACCGAAGTCATCCTCCAACTCCATGGCGGAGAGGGGCTCCACGGGGCCTGCGGGGGCCGGGAGAGCGGAGCGGAGCGGGCCGGGCCGGGCCGGGCCGGGCCGGGGCCGAGGCAGCCGCCGCTCCGCTGCTAGCAGTGGCCACGCGCCACTCGGCGCCTTTGCGCCTGCGCGGCTGTTTCCTAGCAACCGCCCCCTGCCCCGCGCGAGGCCCCTCCCGCCGTGGAGCGGTTGCCGTGGCAACCCTGCGGCCTGGGTCTCTGTCGGGCGCCATCTTCCCSGGCCCTGGCCGTGCGGGGCAGCCCGGTTCCTCCAGACCAAACCACGCTTCGAGTAACGCCGGGGCCCTCCTCGCCACCGGCGCCCAAGATGGGGACTGAAAACTCGAAACCCCTTCCCAAGGCAGGGAGAGTGTGTCTCTTCCCTGGAAGTCTTTCAGGAGGCTGCTGCTGAGAAGGGGCTGAGGGCAGGGTGGGGCCATGCACCGTGCAGCCCTGGTGGGTGGCCTCACCTGCGGGGCTGTTTCCAGCTGTTTGGAGCAAGGCAATTTGGTTGCCCTGATTGATTTCTGCCCCGGCAGGTCTCCTACGTCAAAGGCTCTGAGAAAAGAGCCAGCTTTGAACAAAGGCCACCTTCTTACACCCTGCGCTTGGGCACACGTGACGCGGGAGGAAAGAGACCTGAATTTTTACTGTCAAATGAAATCAGAGAGCCCTGCTGCTTCCTCTCCTCACATTGCTAGGTTCAAAACCACTCACTTTTGCCTCATGATAGCCTCATTTTGCAACCAAAATATAAATAATCAGTGGATGTAGAAATGAATGGAGAGATACTTTTTAAAAGAAGGCTGGCGATGCAGGGGCCTGGATTCTGCAAACCACTACCCAGGTCACTTCAGCTGCAGGATGGGGGTGCAGCCCAGTGGTTAGAGCACAGCATCTGCCTGAGCGCTGGCTCGTGTGGACTGGGCTCAAGAGCAGGTCTCTCAGGCCTGTGAAGTGGAACACACCGGCCTGGAGAGCATGGATGTGTGTGGAAGATGGCTGGCTGCGGGGTTCCTGAGCTCCACAGGGGCATGGGCACGCTCTGCTCCATGAGGGGATCCCTCATGTCCTGATGTTACATAGTGTCTTTCAGGGATGAGGGAAGGAAACCTGAACGAGTGGAAGAAGAGGTGTGTTTTCCACTGCAGCATGGTCTTAGCTTCTCCCTCCAGTCCCCCCTTTTCCCAGGGCAAGAAGAGGCAATGAACATATGAAAAGAGTTTGCTGCTTTTTGGAGGTCAGTGTAGACTCCAGTGTGTTGCTCCCTTGCAAAGTTTCCTGGTAAAACCAGGCCAAGAGCATCACAACATGGCTGCGTGGACCTCATCCATTCCCATCCACCAAGCAGACTTTGATACTGCTCACAAAGCACTTCTGGAGCAATTTGGCTTCCAGGGCTGCGTGTCTGCCATGACCTTTCACTGGTTGCAGTGGGCTCTGAGCTGGAAAGCCCCTCTCAGAGGGACACATTTGCAGCTAGTTCAGGTGCATGTAGTTCAGGACCCATGAACTGAAGACGTATCCACGGAAAAGCCTGCTGTTAGCCTGAGACTCTGGCCCCCTTACGCTGCCCACTCTGACACAAGGAACATTCCCAGGAGGCCTGGACAATCAAGGGGTCTCATCACAGCCCCAGGCAAGTGGTTGATTTCCCAGGGTCCCAGTGGGGTGCCCCCAGCACTCTTCTCCTCCTGTGCGTGTGAATTTGAAAGCCTGGAGGGAGATTTTCAACTGAGACACATCCCCATCCTGGCTGCTCTTGGGCGTTGGAAAGTCTCCTGCCACTGTCTCTCCTCAGCACTGTCAGAGCCTGATAAGCATCCCCTAGAGCTGAAGGATCTGGAGTCCCTGCTGAAGGTGAGTCACTGCTGTGCTGATGCGCCTAAGGCCCACTGAAGCCATTGTTTACTTTCTGGCTGACTGTCCCCTCTGGGCTTGCATTGCTGAGATGCCTTTTCATCTTCTGTTTGGTTGTCCATGAGAAAACAAACTCCTCTACCGTGTTGTCTGACTGCACCAAATCTACTGTAGATGCCAAGTTAGGGGACACAGCTACTCTAGTCAGGTACAAGTACTTCAGAACAAAGGGCAAACCAAGAAAGTCAACTTTGTCTTGGCTTTCTCAGAGCCTACAGAGAAAGTCGACTCGTGCTTGTTCTGCTGGGTAAGTCAGTCATACACATGGAATATTTTTACTGCATAGTCTTCCTGGCATTCATCATGCTGTGAAGGTTATATCCATGACAGTGATATTCATGATCACTGCTCTGCCATATGCTGCAACAACACAGAAGCCTGGCCAGCATTGTGGCCAGTGTTTTCTTACACAACTTGCTTTGCATCGGCATGTCTTCCTATACATCTCCACTCCATCTAAAGTGACTTCCTGTTGCAACTGAACAGGTTTTCTCAGCAGTGAGACAGGCAAGGGATGGGAGGGTGGCTGGCTTCTGATTTAGAACCTGGGTGGGTTTTCTGCTAAGAAAACAACACTTTTTATTTTTCTCCCTCTAAATGAGATTTTGGGAACCATT
Organism: Oceanodroma leucorhoa; assembly: GCA_030449065.1. Taxonomy (NCBI): domain Eukaryota; kingdom Metazoa; phylum Chordata; class Aves; order Procellariiformes; genus Oceanodroma; species Oceanodroma leucorhoa. The sequence continues at coordinate 2,853,476 of JASVER010000116.1, forward strand.
TGCTGTAGAGCTGAAAACATTCTCTTCTTCTCCATCATTCGACTTCTACTTCTATCCTCCCTGGACTATATATACTCACGGACTATATATACTCACAGGCTATATATACACACTTGGAACGGACTTCAAATGAAGGGACTCATATGGATGTGAGCAAAAGGAACTGACCTTCAATCCCCTGATTTCCCTGAGGGGAAAAAGATACACTMGAGGGTTTCCCACAGTTTTAGTTAGAAGTTATTAGGCAAGGTTTTCTGGCAGTAGGTTGTGCCCTGCCTAATTTAATTCCAGGAGGTAACTGAAGACTTACCAGTGCTCTCTGGTAGTAGCAACAGCAGAGTCATGTTAAGGTACAAGAGATAGTGTGTTTAAAGAAACATGACAGTAGGTCAGGAGAACAGTGTAGGCTTCTTTTGGATGGAAATATTAAAAAAGGACATTTTCAAGTGCAGAGAGGCTTTTATCYGAAAAAAATATGTAAAATCTAAACTGCTTCCAGGAGCCTGAGATGGACTAAATTTGTCAAAGGGTTAAGATGTCTCCCTGCATACATGATCTTGCAGTGGCGTATTTCTCATCTGCACTAATGCATACCATAAAACAACTCTGACCATTATGTAAACCCAAGGGTTTACACACAGGAATGACCCTTTTTATGCCCATTTCCAGAATGTTCCCCAGTCAGGGAATGATTGACATGTGTCTTCGATGCCTGTCCTGAGCTGTCTGTTGGGCTGCAGAATCTAAAGTAGCTGTTGCTGGTACAAGGATAGGCTATGCTCCCTTCTCAAAGCGACTGGGAGAACTTCTGGCAGGAAACTGTCTTTTCACAGTCACAGGTCACTTGGTGACAGAGCATACGTGACTTCTGCGAAACTCACCCTGAGTTCTTGGCATCTTGCCTTGCCTTCTTTCTTGTTTCCACATTTGATCTTCACCTCTTCTTTTTTCTTGAAGAAAAGGCAAGCAGAAGGGAAAGCAGCTCCTCGCTTGCTGACAGTCTGTCCCGACAAGCCTTGAAGTGCTGAATACTATGTGCTGCTCTCCAACATGGTGATAGTGAAAAGACTCTCCCAAATTCAGGGGTACATGTTGTGTGAATTCAAGAGACGTCATGAACATGGCCAGCCTCTTTGGCAAGGAAGCTGAGCCATATGGGTCTGTTCCCTTCTTAGACTGATTAGCACCTGCCCACACAGCAGATCCTGCCCACAGTGGGAAGATCTCTCCAGTGGGGGACATGTTTATATTGAGGGAGTTCTCCAGCAGAACACATTTTCCTGACTTGCATTTGAGCTTTTGCTTGCAACAGGCTGGAAGATGTGTGTGGAGAAAGTTGGCAGTGTCTCTGCTAGCAAGCCAACTGCCRATTAGGGCTTTGGGAGGTTCCTGCATCATCATGCTCAGGAATGTCCTGAAGCAGTTCAGCAGCTCCCCTTCCTCAGCTGCAACCCTCTAGGCAGTCTTTCCTGCTGGTGACAGCACTGCTTTGGAGAGCTTCTGGACTCCCCTTAAGGAATGCTTGGCCACAACCCCCTGCCTCTCTCCTTGCCCTCAGTGTCTCTCCAGGAACTTTCCCCAGGAAACCGACAGCATAGATGGAAGTAGGAGGACAACGTGCACCATGAGCCTATTCACCTCATTCTCACTCCTGCTGTTCTCTGGGACCATTTTCTACCTGAGGCTTTCCCCCCTAGCACGGTGACATCCAGAGCAAGAGGAACTCCCTTTCCTCCCCTCCTCAAGACCTTGTGGGGGTGCTGCCCTCCCAGGGCTTTCCACAGCCCAGGCTCCTCAAATGAGCTTGGGAGTGGCCACACGCCCCTTCTGTACACATGCACTGAGGTCAAGAGGGCATTTCTGGGCAGAGACTCAACAAAGCTGGGCCTGATGGCCAGGGACTCAGGTGGAGTCATGGATGCCTTCCTTACCTGCAAGTGGCAGCATCTGAAGGAGGCCCACTGCACTATGTCCCTCCCTCCCCCACTTTGGGAATGGTGAAGGCTCCCCATTTGCCCCATGCACCCCTAACTTCCCCAGAGAAACGCCCTTCCCCCTGACTGCGTGTGTCTGGAGCGTCCAAAGAAGGAAGGACCATGCAGCAGCAGTTAACAATCATTGTGTTAACAASCACTGCACAACCATCCCCAAAAACCTTCTCCCAAAAACCACCCCTGGGCATCTTGGGAGAGGGTCCGCAGGCAAAAGGATGACACAGAGGCCTGAGCTGAGATACAGCAGAACTTTAATGAGTCAAACGAGGGAAACGAGGTCACTCTGAGTGGAGATCCCGGTGGAGGGAGAACCAGGAGCAGATGAGAGTCTGTGCCCCACGGTTGTGGCAGACATCCCACYAGGTGCCCATCTGCCCACCCCACAGAGGGAGCAGGGCCAGCAGGTCTTCCCGAGGCTGGCTTTGTGGGGCTCACAGCCCAGGGGAGCACAAGAGAACAAGGACACGGGAGGGAAAGGAGAGAGTGGCAGAGGGGAAAGGCAGGCATGGGAYGTGCTTTCGGAGAGCCCAGGCTGGCCCCGTCCTTTTGCAAGGGGTGCTGGGGGAGCTCAGCCCCTCTGAAAGCAACAAGCCGATGCTCCGTCCGCAGTCCGGTACCATCCTGTGGGTGCCTGGGGGCCTTCCCCAGGGCCATCGCCAGCAGCTTTAGCAGGGGAGGCACCTCCTGCYGCAGTAGCGGCTGCCGAAGCCGGAGAGGCCAAAGCCCCCAGAGGAGATGGGCACTCCCTCAGAGCTGAGGATGCTGCCAACGGCAGCGGAGGTGGAGGATCCCACGGCGGTGTTCTGYGGGAAGGAGCTGAGGATGGGGCCGGGCAGGGTCACCACCACGGGGGAGGGCTGGATGACTACGGTGGAGTCCTGGCACTGCCTGACACAGGGCTCATTGCAGCTGTTGGCCAGCGGGGTYGGGCCGCAGGGCTGGCATGGCAGGCACGGGTTGTAGCAGGACATGTCTTGTTGCTGGAGGTGCACCTGGGAGAGAGGGCAGGGGGAAGCAGAGCAGGGGAGATGGGTGAGGAGCTGCCTGTCACACCACCATGAGGGAGCCAAGGCACATGTTGGGTGGGGTGCTGAATGCTACTCAGAGGAGGAGAGAAAGAAAGAGAAGGGGCTTCAGACTCACCTGATCCTCAAGGAGAAAGAGATGAGAGAAGTGGATGAAAGACTGGGTATTTGGGCTGGCTTTTATACTGCTGCAGCACTGCCCCAGGTGCTCAGTCATGCTATATACAGGCTGTAATTTTCCAACAGACTCTCTAATTGAAGGCATACCAGCCAATGGGGCAGGCTTTGTTTTCGTTTTCCACAGTTCAATGCTTTCATATTGTGATCTATGCCATGGCCATTTCCCTTTGAGTCTCCTTTCAAGTGCTGCGATGAGAGACCCAGGGATTTTCAGGTCAGGAATGCATCATTGCGGGCTGAAGATGTGACCCAGTTGCTGGATAGAAATCCAGTGGAGGCAGGTAAAAATGGCCTGAGATTTTCCTGTGGGGTTGTTTGTCACCCTGTTCAAAATAAGCGGTCCAGTATGCTCTCATGGTCACTGGTCTGCTTTCCAGTGTGTGGGCTGCAATSCTCATTTTGAATCTCCTCCTCCTGATGCTCTTGCTTTTGAGACAAATCTGCCAGTTTGTTTTGCCATTTCCTCTCTCTGAGCCATCTCTTGGGGTCTCCAAGATATGCCTTCAGCATATTAGGGTTATTTCTCTGTCCAGTCTATGTGCAAACAACATCTGTGTAACTTTGCATATATGCATGCATGTATATATGTTTYCTCTGCTTAAGTGTGTGCATGCTCACCTGTCTGTGTATCCCTGCATACGTCTCCTCCTCACAAGGGAATGTGCTGGTCATGGCAGGCGTACTCTCCACTCCTCTGTACATGASCACCACAGAGCTGCAGGTTCCACAGGCCAAAAGGAGGCCAGTGGCAGCTGAACAGCAATGGCATGGACCTGGTGGAGATCTGCCCAGGGCGCCGGCACTGAAACAAAACCCCTGTGTCCTGAGCTCTCCTTTACATGCTCCTTCAAAGCTCACAGTCTGCTACTGCAGATTTCAGAGCCTAGCAAGGACAGTTTCACACCAGTTTGGAAACTCAGTTTAATTCAGTGTATCAACATTCCAAGTGTCTTAGCATGACTGATAGTCACTACTCCCTGCCTCTCCAGGTCAGGATACATCTCCTCCCAGTGTTAAGGAGTTCAAAACAATGGGGTTAGCTTTACGTACAGGGAGAAAAGCCAGGAAATCCTGCCCACCTGGGCACTCCTGATTGAACCTGCTTCTGTTGCGGTGTTAACAGTTTCCGGGATGGGACATAGGCCCCTTGTGTCCAAGTCAAAGCCATGGGCACCTCTGCAGCTGATTGACCTGATACTGAGTCGGGCAGGGGCTGAGACCTTGAGTCACTACCAAACATGAGGACAGATGACCTAGTGTCACTGTACTTTGAGAGGAAGGACAGACTGTCTAGGCTGCAAAGGGAGAGACAAACAGCTGACAACTCATTTGGTCTTCAGCCACACAGAGCTTTTGTGTCCCACACTGAAATCTTATTCTGCCAGGAACTGCCTGGGAGGGAAGGATTGTCTGATTCATGGCCACACTCCCCAGATGCTGCTGCTATCCTACGAGGAGCGTCAGGGGAAGAACTCTCCCTCAGAGACTGTTGGCAGTGAAAGGAAAGGCACTGCAGGAGAGGGGGAAATGCTCTCCCTATTGAGAACTGCTTCTGCAAGAAACTTCTCCTTTGCGTTTCACCTTGGGCTGTTCTTCTTAGTAACCTTCTTGCTCTCTTCCAGCCAGGCTTTCCACGTCTCTAATCACTGCACAGTGGTGCTTGCTGATGGGGAATTGGGTGTGCAACAGCAGAGACAAATTCTCTACCTGTGACTGAATCCCCTCTTGTCCCATTCCTTCATGTCCCCTGAACACTCCTGGGCACAYTTCTGACCACACCCCTTTCACCTCRACACAGGAAGGAAGCATTGGCTTTGGGCTGCTGAGAGGCTCCGAGAGRCAGGCTCTCACTCTGCTGATTGCATTTCCAAGACATTTTATCCAGTCCCTGASGTATGGAAGTGGGAATCCTGTCACCTCTGGATCCTACAGCCACTTAGATGTCCCAGACTGGGTTGCACACATAGAGATGAGAGAGGAGAGGAGGCCGAGAAAGTGGGGAGATTTCTCCTCAAACCACGCAGTATAAGGAGGAAGAAAGCTGAAACCAGAAGCACAGCCCACCAGCCTGAGGAGTGACTACCACTGACTGTCAGAGTGAGCTGGGATAGAGGGAGAGAGAAGGAGCAAGTCCTTGTGAATGGGAACCTGTGGGTATACAGCTGAGGACTGCAACAGTTGGAGTACCTGGGACCCTTCCTGAAAAAAGAGTTGCAGATGAGCCCACCAGGGTACCCCAAGATGGAGTCCCCTGGCATGGGATCTCTTCAGCACTTGAGTTCTCTCCTCAGCACTGTTGCATTCCTGCCCCAGAAGTCCTTGGGCCTCCCATTCCAGCATTTGGCAAGAGCGTCTCTGGCACAAAGGGCATTTCAGAAATGAGGAAATGAAAAGGAAGCAATGAAGGAAACCAAATTACARGCTGTGTGATTAGGAAGGGTATTCTCCATTTAAGATGAGTCTGTTGCAAAATTACTGCCTGTGCAGAGACAGCCTCAGGACTTGTGGTGGTGTAGAAGCAGTATAAAAGTAAACCTAAAGCCTTGTTCTCTCATCCACTTCTCTTGCCTTGCTCTCCTTGGGAACCAGGTGAGTCTGCAGGCCTTTCTGCTTCTCATCCTTCCCAGGCTGAGGTCTCAGACCAATGGACACCTCAACCGATGCCTGCTCCATCATGCCACAGCAGGATGTGGAGGTCCTTGTCATAGAAGTAGGAAGGAGGGAGAAGGTCTAGCGTGGAAAGAGGCTGGGTCTGGGCTGAGATGTATCCTGAGCTATGTGCTAGATGGAGACCTCCCTGGGCTTGGTCGCTTTTGGTGAGGAAATTTTAGGCTGAGGGGAAGGAGAAACCAATGAGTATCCCTGCAGAAACTCCAGCTCTCTGCCCAGCATGTGGACGGTCAACCATCCCAGCTATGCTCCCCCCCCAGCTTCCCCTGCACCTGGCAGAGCATGGGAGGCTGAAAAGTCCTCGTGCAAGCACCACCCAGCAACAACCAAAGCATCAATGGGCCATCAACATTCCTTTCATTACCAAAACYGAAACACAGCACCCCCTCCACCTTCTGGGAAGAGAGTTAACTCTGTCCCAGCCGGAACCAGGACATCAGGGCAGGAAGAGGGGCAGTGGGTATGGGCTGAGTGTCTGAAAGGACTGTCCAGGAGCTCTCCAAAGCAGTGTGGTGACCAGCAGCAAAGGCTGCAGAAAGACTTGCAGCTGAAGAAGGAGAGCTGCTGAACTGCTGCAGGACATAGCTCGGCATGATGATGCATGTCCACCCAGAGCCCTGAATGGCAGCTGGCTTGGTAGCAACCAGCCCCATCTCGCCACAAATCTTTCAGCCCCTGAGAAGCAGCAGTCCAAAAGCAGGGCAAGGGAAAGGTGCTTTTGCGGTAACCCCATCAAAACAAATGCAACTCCCAGCACTGTTCCCGGACACCAAGGGCTGTCATCAGCATCCTGGGCCATGTGAGCAGGACCTGAGCTAGGAGATAGAGGGTACTGACTATCCCACTCTGCTCAGCAGTCGGCTGATGGCATCTAGAACACAGCTGTAATACAAGAAAGATGTAATACAAGAAGGACTTTGATTGAGTGGAGTGAGTTCAGCAGAGGGTGTCCAGGATAGTGAGGAGCTGAAGCTCTTGGTTGGGGAGGAGAGGCTGAGGGCACGGGGCTTGCTGAGCGTGAAGAGAAGACTTTCGTGGGAGACCTAAGAGCAGCTTCGGTGAGGTCCCCCAGAAGACAGATCCAGACTCAACTGCTGTGGCAGTGTGTGGTTGGAGGACTAGAGACAATGGGCTCACGTTGAAAGATCGGAGGAAAATGGTTTTCACCAAGAGAAGAGTCGAGCAGCGGAACAGGTTGCCTGGGGAAGTTGTGCAGTAACCCTCCTTGGATGCTCATGGCTGACCGAGCTGTGAGCAAGGGGTTGGGCCTGATGACCTCTGGAGGTGCTTTCCAACTTGATTATGCTATGATCCTATGGTCCCAGGACTGCCTTTTTGTGCCTCTGCCCACTGGCGATAGGGCCAGCAATGAGGAGGAAGGGCTCAGCTTCCCGGCCAAGGAGACAGGCAGCGTGCAGGAGCTCTCCTGAAAGCTCTGTGGAAGGAAACAGAAGATTGCAAAAAGCATCACTGCACCAGCTAGAAGACCACAAGACCTGCAGACCCCAGCTGCTGGGACAATGTTTTCCCAGACATGCTGTGGCAGTATGTTCCCTTACTGTTCTCATGCTTTTATTTTCCACCTGATGTTCTCCTCTCTAAATTCTTCTCCTCTCCTTTTCCCACAACTCTAAATCTTAATGCTGAGGTTAAGAGAGGTTCTCCTATCCTTTCCTGGGAAGCTAAGCCTCTTCCTTGTCAATAATACATTCATCCCTTCTCCTCTTGACTACTTGCTTCACAATGTTGAACTTACAAAGGAAAAAAAAAGGTGTGCACAACAAAGTGGATGGTAGTCACTGAACTATGTTGGGTGATTTGATCCCAATATACCCCATAAGGGCAGAGAAGTTTAGAAACCAGAGGGTACACCCAATTCACAACTAAGCATACTCAATGCAAACCTGTGTTGACAATCACTGCACAACCATCCCCAACACCCCCCTCCCACAACCACCCCGGAGCAACATATCTCTCCCTCGGCATCTTGGGAAAGTGTCTGCAGGGAAAAAGATGACACAGAGGCATGAGCTGGGATGCAGCAGAATTTTAATGAGTCAAAAGAGGGAAATGACATCGATCTGAGAGAATGCCCCATTGCGTTTCCCCTCTGCCACTCTCTCCTTTCCCTCCCGTGTCCTTGTT
>JASVER010000117.1:0-202630 GCA_030449065.1 Oceanodroma leucorhoa
GGGCAGTCCTGATCAGCCCTTGAGACAGACGGGGCCTGACTCCTTCCAGGTATGTCTTTAGTAAATATTGCAATTCACAGGTGCAGTCTCCATTCAGCACAGGAGACTCAGGACAGGCTTATGTGTACCCAGTTCTTACTCTTCTTTCCCTCTTGCTGTCTTCCTCCATCATCTCTGTTCTGCCTTCTTGATGCATGCAGTAGTTCGCACCTCTTGTGCTTTTCGCTGTAAGTCACAGTAAATCCACAGTCCCGGCCCTGCCTGCCCTACCACCCACTTTCCCCCACAGTGTCTGCCAGGAGTACCCCGGTGGAATGGGGGAGAGAATCGCAAGGGCGGAAGTAAGAAAACTCATGGGTTGACATAAGAACAGTGTCCTCCTCCAGCTACAGGGAAGAGAGTTAACTCTGTCCCAGCCGGAACCAGGACAAACCGTTTAATACTTGAAATAAAATAATAATAACAACAACAACAATAAATTGTAATGAAGAGGAAAAGAGAGAGAGGARCAAAACCCAGGAAAACGAAGTGATACAACTGCTCACCACCCCCTGATCAACACCCAGCCAGTCCCTGAGCAGCAATCCCTGCCCCYCAGCTTATATACTGAGCATGACATCGTAAGGTATGGAATACCCTTTTGGCCAGTTTGGGTCAGCTGTGCTGGCTGTGCCCCCTCCGAGCTTCTGGTGCACCTGGCAGAGCTTGGGAAGCTGAAAAGTCCTTGAGTAATATAAACACTACTTAGCAACAATTCAAACATTTGTGTGTTATCAACATGTTTCTCATACTAAATCCAAACCACAGCACTATTCCACCTACCAGGAAGAAAATTAACTCTTACCGCGGACAAAACCAGGACAGTTGGCTTCAGCATTAGGAGTTGTCAGAGATGAAAACAGGGGAAGGGGCTTTTGCTGTTCTTTTGCCTTGGTCAGAGACTCGCTGCACAAGATTACAAGCAAGGTAACTTGCTTTCACCTGCCACATGTGGCTAACAGGGAAGCTATAGTTCTAAAATATTTGTTTGGTGGTGTTGTCTAATGTGATATATCCTGAAAACACTTGTAATTTTTTGATGGAAGGTTTTCTCGGAATGTATTTTCTTGAAGATAAGATCACCCACCTCTAGTCCTATCTCATTGTACCAAGCTTTTGTAGACCTTCAGAATTTTGTCTCAGCCATAGCCCCACCCCTCAGAGACCATCCTTACTGTCATCCAACCTTCTCTTTGATAAAGGTCTCCCATGAGGCTGTGCTACTTTTCACCTGTGCATCATTCAATTGCAACATCTATCAGGATAATACCGACACTCTGCTTCAAACTCGAGGAATAAGCGACAAGGCACGACTGCCACAGCAATTGCCAAGACTAAGGATTTGCCCAGGCCCCTGGTTAGGCAGTGGTACGGCGTGACAYTGGGCAAAGCAGCAACAAGAGACTCGATGCTGAACCTGGRCRGAACTGGGAAAACTCCTCTCYCTCCTCTCACASACCACAGGAAGATCAAGTTTTCCCTTACGATCTGCTAATGCAGCCTCGGTATCAGGTAACCGCAGTTCCATTTCCACCGCCCCCTCGCCCCCCTCCCCGCCATGGGTTGTTTAATGATGCCTTGTAATATAGTATTTCTCAGAGCGGAGCCTCACCGCCTGAAGCTTCGAGCACAGCCGGCAGCAGCGTTTCGGCCCGCACGTCCAGCGGGGCGAAACCCCGGCGATCACTCCCCGAAGCAGGCGGCACAGCTCACCGCCCGGGGGCCCTTAGGGGATGGGGAGGCGAGGGGTCGGGACTCACCGCCTGGGGAGCACCGCCAAGCCGGCCAGCGGGAGCAGGAGCCGCAGCATGACGGGCGACGGCGGGCGGGCGCTCCTCAGCAGACTGCCCCGCCGGGCCGGGCCTGCTCCGCCCCGCCCCGCCGCCTGCCCGAGGAGCTGCSTGCCGCAGCCGGGCATCCCTCCTTCCCACCGGCAGCCGCAGCAGTGGCGCGTTGCCGTCAGCGCCCTGCCCGCCTGCCTCCTCCTGCCCTCGCCGCCCACCGCACCACACGCTCCCTCCGGCCCAGGCCCGGGGCCTGGCCCCAGCTCCTCAGAGCGGGGGGAAGCCCCTCCTCCTCAGACGGAGGAACCCCCCCTCGGCTGGGCAGAAGGGCCTCGCACGCTCCCACCCACCCCACTCCACGGAGGTGGAAGATGCGTCTCCCGCTCTACAGGCCAGCACCAGAGGTGCTGACGCTGCAGACCGCCACGCCGGCGGGACAAAAAGCAGCTGGGAGACGGCCCTTCACCCGCTTTCACCCACGCGGCCAATTCCCACAGCGTCTGCCAGGAGGCTTTAGAAGGAGGACGACCAAATCCAGGCCAAGAGAGGAGGGGGAAAAACCCCACAAGGGAAAGGGGCCAAAAAGGGTGTCCCCGGGCGGTCTCTCATCCCAGCAGTAGCCGGGGCCGCGCATGCTTAGCTTCTGAGATCGGGCGACCTGAAGGCTGGCGTGGCTGCACCCTGTCCCACCACTAAGCTCGGACACCGCTTTCCCCCCCACCGACCTTCCCCCACGGCCGCGCACACCCTCCCCGGGGCGGGGCCGGACCGGCTTCCCCCGCCCCCCGACCCGACACCTCCCCCGGCGCCGGCCCCCAGCCCAGCCGCTCCGCTCTCCCCGTGGCAGCGACGTGGTGGCCGGGCGGCGGCCGAAGGCCCAGCCATGTGGCTGGCGCTGGCGGCGCTGCTGGCGGCGGCGGGGGCGCAGTACGAGCGCTACAGCTTCCGCAGCTTCCCGCGGGACGAGCTCATGCCGCTCGAGTCYGCCTACCGCTACGGCCTGGATCAGTACAGCACCGAGAACTGGCCCGAGAGCGTCAACTACCTGGAGGTCAGCATGCGGCTCTACCGCCTGCTGCGCGACAGCGAGGCCTTCTGCCACCGCAACTGCAGCACCGTCGGGCAGCCCCCCCCCGCTGCCGCCGCCGCCGCCCCCGCCGCCGGGGGAGCGCTGGCCGAGCTGCGCCTCCTGGCCGGGGTGCTGCGGCGGGCCCAGTGCCTGCGGCGCTGCAAGCAGGGGCTGCCCGCCTTCCGCCAGGCCCAGCCCGGCCGCGACCTGCTCGAGGACTTCCAGCGCCGCGAGCCCTACAAGTACCTGCAGTTCGCCTACTTCAAGGTGAGGCCCGGCCCCGCATCCCTCCCCCCTTCCCCTCCGTCACATCTCTCTGCCCTGCCTCGGCTCCCCCCGCAAAGTCTCGCCCGGTGCCGTGTCACCCTCCAGCCAAGCCAAGCGTGCCTGTCAGCATCGCAGCAGGGGGGGACGGCGTGGCGTGTCCCCGCACAGCCTCGATGGACGCGGGTGCCCCGTGCGCCCAAGGCGGGAAAAGCTTCCTCCCGTGCCCACCTCTCGCCCGGCCCTCGCAGCACCTCGCTCGGGGACGCAGACTCATTCCCCAGCGCCTCCTCCACACCGCTCCCGCCCCCCATTGCCCTCCACACCGCTCCCTGCTCGGGACCCCCACTCCCTGCCCTCCCGCCGTGCCCACCCTGCACTTCCTCACCTTCTCCCTGGCAACTCTTCCACACCCGTCTTCCTCCCACCCACCTCGGCTGACCCACAGTGGGACCACCGCCTGCCTTCTCTTTCCCCCTACTTGCCCACGCAGTACTGTCCAGCTCTCTCTGCACCAGTTTTTCACAACTCATCCAGCATGTCCCCTCCATCAGCCCCTCCAGTTCTTCCCAGACCCCCGGCCACTGGACYCTGCCTMCTTGTCCTGGAGTTGTGCTGTTCCTACCCCTGCCCCTCTCATCTTTCCGTCTGCCTTASTTTCTTCTAACCTTCGCTGAAACCTTTTTTATACYCTTCACATCACCCCTCTGCTATTGCAAGCACTCTTCGCTGCTTCCTCTGCCTCRGCCTGTCCATCTTCCTYGCTTGCTCTCTTCTGGTCCAGTGCAGCAGCCCCCAGCTGCCTGTGACTCGCAGATAGCCAGATACCTGCAAAACTCTGCTTTTTTTACAGCCGCGGGAAGGAATAAAGCGAAAATTGGCTGCTGAAGTGTGGCACTAACGCTGGCCCTGCAATGGTAGTTGCCTTTTGCTCTTGGGTCAGTCAAGACTGGGGACGCCTCTTTCAACAGATTGCGTCCTGGTTGTCCAGCTTCTGGTCATCCTTCTGTCCGGGATCTTTTCTCCCTCCTTCTCGTCTTCATCTTCTGTTCTCTAAATCAAGGTCCGTCCCTTGTGCCATCCCCTCAGATACTGCAATTACTTGCATTTCAAATAAATGGGATGATATCTGTGGGGGGAGAAAATAAGCTGAATTCTTTGGTTAGATTGTTTTCTGTCTTAGGGGTTCACCTCCAGTATATCCGAGGACGTGTTATAGAGGCTTGTATGCTTGTCCATGCTTTTGAGATTGCTGCTTGAAAACACACATCATCTTAACTGTTGCTGTGTCTTATTTGTAGGCGTGCTGTTTTCTTTGGTTAGATTGTTTTCTCTCTTAGGGGTTCACCTCCAGTATATCCGAGGAYGTGTTATAGAGGCTTGTATGCTTGTCCATGCTTTTGAGACTGCTGCTTGAAAACACACATCATCTTAACTGTTGCTGTGTCTTATTTGCAGGCGTGCTGTTTTCTCACGAAAATATTCAATTGTTTTCCCAAATTACACAAAGAAATGCAGGGAAATGTGTTCTCATAAAACAGAAACAGTATCCACATGCACAGTATCCCACCGGCATAATTCTGTGCGTTTAAAGCCATCCCTAAGACCGTACAGAAGAACTTACCTTTATATGTGAAAGCCTCTGCACACATAGAACAGAAGGTATCAAACAGGGGACATTTGTTTGGAATAACAGAGCGGGCAGGCGCTCCTCGCATTCTCAAAGCCATATAGGGATCCCAAAATGACATCACCACAAAAATTTCCGCTTCTTGTCTTACTCACTTTAACTATTCATTCCCCCCTTGTGGTATGTACAAGGTTTGCAATGTACGGATCGCAGCAAAAATCATTCCTGCTTATTGTTTCTGATACAGTTAAGTACCTGGCAGGTAGGAATGTGAGAGGGAAATTGGACAAATCCCTCCCTCTCCCTTTAAATGTTTTTCAATCCCATTTGCAGTAGGTTTGTGCGGTACAGATAGGTGTTTTTGCCTTTAGTGTAGTTGTTTGTACTGTCTTTCTTATGAGATTGTAGTCCAGCTCTGAGCTCCTCTCACTTGGGAAGTTCTGAACAGGCCTTCTGGAGGTATCAACTGCTACCGACTGCTGCAGACAAAGGAATTTTTCCTGGCTGGTGGTTTTCTGAAGAAAGGCATGTCACTTCCCCCACCCCACCAACAGCATTTATAATATAGGAAGAAGGCAGAGGGAAACACTTCATGTGTCATTTTTTTAGAGTGACCATGTGTTTATTCAGGTGGGTTCCACAGTGAAATTTTGCCACGTCTCAGATCCTGGGAGGAGATGTTTCTGTGCTGCTTGCTCCTCTGGAGGGAGCTTTCTCGTAGCCACCGAGTTCACTTAGGAATGTGTTTCTATAAAACTTTTTTTTTTTTTTTTTTAGTGGTGAAAATTCAAACTAAGAGTGAATTATGGACTAAGCAAAGATGAGAGACCTGTGAGCCTACCAGCAAACAGGGTTAAAGAATAAAGCACTAAAGAAACCAGGCATTTGACGAAAGTGCAGCTGAGATTTCCCTTTGCGTTTAGCACTGTCTGGGCTGACTGGAAGCGCATAGTTTTGGGACAGCCAGGAAGGGCAGCTGGCGGAGTTCCACTGCTGGGACACTTACAGCGGCACAGCAGCAAAAGCTCACGTTAGGGTTGCAGTCTTTCTTTGATGTAGTCATCTCTCAAGTTTCTTTCTGAAATGATAGGGTACCGTTCTACAGATGCAAACAGAGGAGTGTGTGTGCATATGTGCTTGTGATTCTTGCTCATGGTTTTATACGTACACTCCCATAAGCTATTTCAGATGGGAGATGGATCTCTATATCACCCTCACATCAGTACGCTGAATGCATTGATATGGATCTTGGCTTACAAGGGTAAAGTTTTTAACATTTCACAAATACTTAAGACACTTACTTTCTCTCTCACTCTTCCTAAAGGTGTGTATATATACCCTATAGTTTACAAGAMTATGTAAATATATAAAATAAAAAAATATGAGTGCATGCATACAGAAGTACATATGTRTTTGGCACATAGAGTTGTCAATGAGGAATACACACTTCACAAAGTATCTCTAACTGGGTTTAAAGTTAGTTTTAAAATGGGTACAGAAAATCACATAGTACATTAGGACACAATTATGGAGCGAGTCCCTGCTATTTGCTCTAACTTTGTAACGCCATCAGGAAGATACATGGTTGTAATATTTTCTTCTGTGCTGCTAGGCCGATAAGCGACATAAACACCATGTAAACATGGTCAGTGATGGCTCCTGCCCAGTATCCGTAGGTTAGCATCAGGAATTGCTGTGAGATACATCCCACCCAGGAGCAACAGTCTAATCTTGTGCCTTGTCACAGCTTTATGAACAGGGGAGGGGGAAGGGAAAAAATCTATGCGGTTTGCAACAACAATAATAGGTTTTTAATCGAAACTTAACAAGACAAATATTCYTAGGGATGCAGATAGTAGTAAAACTGAGAATAATTAAATGATTTTTACTGTACCATTGTGTCTGCTGAGACTGTGGTTTCAGTAGAAGTAGATTTCRGAATATAGAGGCTGCAGGAAAGGTCATKGACAAAAACTGAGAAACTTTGAAGTTTTTTTTCCAATTACCCTTTTTTCCTCCCCTTCCTCTTTTTCCCATCCCTCTTTAGGCTAATAACCTTCCAAAAGCTATTGCAGCAGCTCACACGTTTCTTCTGAAGCATCCAGATGACGAAATGATGCAAAGAAATATGGCCTACTATAAGAGCATACCTGATGCTGAGGAGCATATTAAAGACTTGGAGACAAAACCTTATGAGGTATGCTTTTTATTCAGAGTCTGGTCTTTTGGAACTGTTGTATTACTTCTCTTGTTAGGTGAGATTCAATTTCCTTACAYGTTCTCTGTTCTTGCTCTTCTTTCCCTCTTGCTGTCTTCCTCCATCATCTCTGTGCTGCCTTCTTGATGCATGCAGTAGTTCRCACCTCTTGTGCTTTTYGCTGTTCTGTAAGTCACAGTAACTCAGACAGTGGCATACCTGAGAGCTRTTTACATGCAGATCACTGRCGGAGCTAAGCAGGCACATCGARTTATTCAAATGCACGAGTGCTGGAGCAGCACAGCTTAAAATAACTCCAACATTTGGGGTTAAGATGCCRTTGAAAATCTCTGTCAAAACCTGTGCTTTAGACTCATACTGTTCCCTCTGTCCAGCAGGTTCTTCTCTTGACCTGAAATGGAGTTATATACTCTGCTCTCTAGGAAACATCTGGTAAAATCCATTAGTCGCCTGTATTTGTTGTCCTTGTATTAACTGGAGAATGGCTTACATAGTGACCCAGAAATGCGGAGACATTATTTACTCTATTTGACTTTACACACAGCTTCCCACAGATCGGTTACCGCTGGTTTTCAGTCCTGCCAATTTTTCAGAATCTCTTTGTTAGAGCTGTGAGAGCATACAACGGTGACAACTGGAGAACGTCCGTCTCGGACATGGAACTGGCTCTTCCCGATTTCTTCAAAGCCTATGATGACTGCGCGGCAGCCTGTGAAGGCTCCCGAGAAATCAATGATTTTAAAGACTTCTATCTCTCCATTGCAGGTGAGTGGTTAGGAAACARTAAGGAGAGATGTCCCAAAAGTGCATTTCAGCTTATCCGTGGGACGGGCTACCAAGGTCCTGTTCCTCTGTTTGCAGTGGGAAATGCACACGGTGCCCCCGGCTCAGCTTGGGCCGATGCGAGTTTATTAGATTCACTGAAAACTGCTTGAATTCTGGTTTACTTTTTTCTTCTTTTCAGTAACATCAATGAGGGCTGTCAGAAAATTAGAACAGAGAGTTCTTACGTTAACGTGGGAGTTGTGTGTTGGAATAAAACAGATGTGTGAGTAATAACAACTGCTCCATCCAGCCAGCAACAGTGATCCAGACAGGTCTCTTGACCGCCATTTCGGTATCAGTCTGGCTGCCTTTCAGGCTCAGTGGTTAGCCTGTCTTCAAAACCTGCTTTGTGGTTTGCGTGTCGCCGGTCATACGTAGCTCCTTTCTCATAAAGATGACAAGTTCCTGTTGCTGATTTTCCATCTTTCCTACAGCAGAATTCTGCTAGCAGATAGGATTTCTTTTTCTTTAGTATGTAGCTTAAAAAAAAAATCCATTGCTTTGCAAAGACAAAGTGATACCACCGTTTGGATTGCTGTTAAAATGGTGCRTACACATTTCCTGTGCTCTTTGGTAGCCAAAGAAACAAGTCATTGCTCCAGGGCTCTGGGCTCAGTGTTGTTGACAATATTTGTGTGGAGGATGCCTGCATGTTTCCTCAACAAACTTAAAAACATGAAAAATGCAACAGAATTCCTAAGCTGCCAGAAGGAAAACCAGCCCAACTTTTTGTCCTCAAGCCATCAGATATGTTGGTGAGGGGAAACTTGTGAAATACTTTGATACGTAAATGTAAAGAATAAGAGCAGCTCCACCGTTTCTCACAGGGTGGAACTGGTGCCCTCCAGTACAGCTGATGTGGAATAGCTCTTGCAGGCTATTCCTCAAGCCTGGCTTTACTCTTGGGCAAGGCAGGCAGGTGTCTATGACAGCCGATACGGAGGGAAGGTCAAATCACAGGGGGTAAAGCAAGAAACACRGGCTTTCTTCCCCAGTGGGTCAGAGCCCTGACATCCGGATAACCCCCGAGCCACTCTACAGAGGACAGTGCCCGTGCTCAGCTGTGATTGGCACTCGCTGGCATCCTTCCTCTTCCTCCTGGGCAGGAAAGGACAATTCCAGCAGGAGCGGGGAGGAGGGAAGGTAGGAGTTAGTGCGTGGTGTCGTCACGGCCGTCTGCGTGCATTTCAAAGATTTTGTTCTTGAGACAAGAAGATTCAAATTTACTTGCACTGCCAGGGCTGAACTCTGCYCTTGCTCCACGGAGATATATCCTGCCCACAAGGTTTTTACTGCAGAAAGTAGATGTAGCAAAAAATGTTCCCCAGAAGTATTTGGTGATTGCACGAGGTACGTCTTTATCCCTGAGCAGTGAGTTATGTTTGGAAGGCAGCTTTCCTCATTGTATGGGATCGCTTCACTGAGGGACTTGTGTCTCTGGCTTTAGGTGCTGGCTGGAATTGAACACTACTGGGTCTGGAGACTCCACTGCTCTTGTAAAAGACAGGTCTGGTAAATTCATTTGGCCAATATTTTTAGTTAGCTTCAAYGTTCTTCATGTTAGGAGTTGTCAGATATAAAAACAGGGGAAGAGGCCTCTGCTGTTCTTTTGCCTTGGTCAGAGACTTGCTGCACAAGATTAGATAACTTGCTTTCACCTGCCAAATGTGGGAAACTAAGGCTTTAAAATATTTGTGTTCGGTGGTGTTGTTTGATGTGCTRTATCCTGAAATTTATTGAAATTCTTTGATGAAGGTTTTCTCGGAATGTATTTTCTTGAAAATAAGATAACCTCTAGTCCTATCCCATTGTACCAAGCTTTTGTAGACCGGGTAAGCTTGTGAACTTAAACATTTCTGACTGAAAGTTGTTCTGTAGTGAGCAGCATATTCGTGTCTGTCTTCTCTTTTAGAACGTTCAAACTGCAGGCACAAAATGCAGCCATCTCTGGAGGTTTATTTTGCAATCACCTGCTGTATTTCTCTGTGACACAGTTGTACTCAGCAGYATGTGGATCTTATTCATGCAATAATTGAATGAAATTGCAAAGGCTTTCAAAATTTAAAAAAATAGCAATGTTAAGTTCACAGTTAGGAAATAATGCGATACTCCATAATACTCTATATAAAACCTACCACCACAGACTGCCTGTAGGTGTCAGTGAAACATAACTGCTTAGTTCTCTGCAATTGCAGCTTTGATACATTTCAAGTCCAGACCACACTGATTTTTAMAGAAGGGCTGAGTACCGATGCTTGATATGTATTTCAGATGGAGTTGTAGATGCTCAGTACTTCCAAGCCGCAAGATCCAGATGCACAGGACCCTGGAGAGCATTATAAGGCCAAATTTTAATGGGTAGCTAATGGGAGGTATTATGACAATTCTCTGTGCATTATCCATATCCTGTGTTCTTGTTTTCTTCCTTCTAGATCATTATATTGAAGTCCTTGCATGCAAAGTGCAGTGTGAGAGTAATCTGACACCCATTATAGGAGGCTTTGTTGTTGAGAAATTTGTGGCCACCATGTACCATTACTTGCAGTTTGCTTATTATAAATGTAAGTAGTGATTTAATGTGCTTAAATAACATTGGGATGTTGTGGGACAGTTTCCATTCATCTTTTCCCTCTAGTTATAATGCTTTAGAATGTAAATAGTGGCCTCCAGGATCTGCATTTTAACCTTCTCTGGGACAGAAAGTCTGAGCTGCCTGGCATCTTTTTCTCCCTGTGTAACTGTAGTTAACAGACATGGGAGATAAACGTTACGWATAGAGCCCATGCTCATAAAATTGTCCATGACAAAATAAATTGCTGAACATAAGTCCCATAAGGGCTGGATTTTGCCCAGGGCAGGCCCGTCTGTTTTAAGTTGTGCATGATTGTGACTGGCTCCACTTGGGTGTTGGAAGGATGAGGCAGTTACAGAATAAGTGTCATCTGATCCATTACTGTCCTTCATTCKTTATATGATACCTACTGCCAGCACAAGTTGCTTACACTTTTCAGAGTTTCATATAAATTACAAATATTCATATAAATGTTCATCTTATGTATTTTAGATGTTTAAATGATACACCAACTCTTCTGCCTTTTTGAAGTAACTCATAATGTAACAAGTTAGGGTAAACAGCGTCAGCCACYTCCTATACATTGGAACACATGCAACGACACAGACCCATTTTGTACGCCCATGGTTTGTGCCAAAAAGCCATGGTGGTCAAGCTGTCAGGCCCACATGGTGGTTAAGCAGCTGAAAGTATAGCTCTAACAAGAAGTTTTTTCTTAAACCTCTTAACTCATTCAGTTAGAGAGAAGAAAGATTGTGACTTCAAGGCAACACATTTAACATACCACCACTTATTCTATTGAATAAATACTCAATTTTCAATTTACTCTTCAGAATTTCTTCCACAGGCAAGCCTACAGAGTATTTCATACCATTTGCTTTTTCCTAGTAGATTCTTATAATCCTGTTAGAATGGGGCACATGGCACTAAATGGGTTTTGAAGAAAGAGGGGACCACTTAACAGAAATTGTAGTGTTCTGGTGCTCAGTGATTACACATTTCATAGGTGAATCATTCGGTGAATTTTGTGGTTTCTCGAGGAACTATCTGCAGGCTCCAACACCAAAGGGAAGACACATCCAGCCATGTAGAATCAAGCCGTTAATGACTTTTGCTTATGTTGTTTGACTACACATTTTACACATTCCCTCTTTGTCAATTCTAGTACAAAGAAGTGGGGGAGTTAATTTATTTTTTTGTTTGTTTTTTAATAAATGCCCCAATGGGCATCACCAAGCTGTGGGCTGATACCTCACTGATACTGGGATACCTGGGAGGGACATTTGGTTAGGGTTTTCATAGAAAACCATCAGAGGTAAGTCCCCATTTCTGAATCATGGCCTTACCTGTTTCAGAACACAAAAACAGCATATCCTTTCTGGGAAGCAATTTATTTTTTTTCTATGCAGCTGGGGGGAGGTAGAAAATTGGTCCTGTTTCCATCYGATTTTTTCAGAGCTTAGATAATGGTAGGAATTTGTTCATTTACCTTATCTGGATTTTTTTTGGTGTGTTTATTAATTAGTGAATGACATGAAGAATGCAGCTTCTTGTGCTGCTAGTTACCTTCTGTTTGACCAGAAAGATGAAGTAATGAAACAGAACATGGTCTATTATCAGTACCACAAAGACAAATGGGGACTTAAAGAAGAGGATTTTCAGCCCAGATCGGTAGGTTAATTATTTAAAATGCATTCTAGACAAATTCAGATATTTCCCTGAAACTCACTGGGTCAGAGGTTGTGAAAATAGGGGTTATCTATTGGTTCTGGAGTTAAAACACATACTGTTTTATTAACACTATACAGAAAGTTGTGCACAGAGATGTACTATGTAATGTAGGCAGTGATTGTCATTTCATGTTCCTCCTTTTGTGTTGAAATATACTACAATAGGGTATAATATGATATGATGATGAGTAAATTCACACTGGTACTTGTTTGCCACTTATGTATATTTATATCTTTATCTACCTCGATAAATAAAGCAGCTGGCCCCTGAAATCTCCTGATGACAAGATCACTCCAGTGACATTCGGGCTTTTGTCAGTTGCTTGTTATTTGCCAACATGTAGTTGCCCACCTGCTTGTTATTTCAGGTTCTGTGTGCATTGGAATGTGTCCAGATATGATAACCCCAGCTAAACTCACTTCCCACTTACTCAGTTTAGAACATAGTTGGGTGGATGATGATGGGAAAAGGCTCACAACCATATTGCACCTAACTATCTCAGTTAGAATGCTTGCTGCAAAGAACCCAAAGTAAACATCAGTCCATCCAGCAATGATTGTGAGCTGGCTTTGACAAATGACTCTAAAAATGAGTTTCTATGCTGTTCTTAAATTTCCACGTCCAAGGAAATTTTACATATAAAAGCATCTTTGTTGTGTTTCTGGAATCCTGCCTGGAATCTGACAATCAAGTTGGATTTTCTGTCATTTCTTCTTACCAGGATTTATGTCATGCAGCTGAATTAACTGCTTTTTGACACCTGTGTGACTCCTTAGGCATCAGTGGCATGTGCTGTACAAGTAGTTAGTCGTTAGCAATACATGTTCCACAAATTAAATTTAGTGCCTTCTCTTTCTCTTACGGCCTGACTTCCCCGTGGAAGAGTCATTTAAGTTAACCTAGCTGAACTAACAGCGGGCACCCCACAGGGTGACTTTCCAGTTGCCTTTCCCATGTTGCTTGTTCAGACACCTCAGTCACYGAGACCTGTACTGGCCCAAAGGCATATCCCTGGATTCTTAATGCTGCATTAAGCTCAGTACATACATGTGGTGCATAGGTGACTGGCGTTATCTGTAGCAACACTGCAGAACAGTTCATGTATGCACCTTGTAGGTCGCACTGATTTGATAATTACATTTTCTGTCCTCTCAGGCCAGCCAGCCCAAGTCAAAAATACCACTCCATTTGAGTTAAGTGTTTTTTGGTTGTGGACAGCTGTTGAGTTATGTGCAATGCACCTTATCTGCACGCGGTAAACCCAGGCCTGCCCTGCAGGGCCAGCGGAGACAGAAGACAGCGAAAATGCATTTCGTTCTTTCAGGCAGCAGCAGTGAGTCTGAGCTCACCGGGGAAAGGGAGCGTTCCTTTGTCACTGCTTTTGGGAACAGAACTGTGCTTTATAGCCATATTGGAGACAATGTTTGATGGTGGTGGGAGTGAGGGATAGCAACAGTATAAAACTGCAAGCCACAGACAGATTTGGCATACATGTGCAGAGAGGACAGAACAAGGGCCCTACACAYTAACTCTGAATGTTTCATTGATAACTTCTCAGGAGCTGGGGACTACAGATAATTTTTAAATATAAAATATTAAATGCGCACAGCTGTATTTTCTTGTACTTTGATCCACGTAACTATGAACAGAAGTTKCTTGCTGTCCTAATCACTTGCCATGAAAACCATAATGCCTCTGGTTTATTTTCACAAAGTGGTAACGGGATGACAGCAGCATTTGGCTCTGGCACTAAGCTTTAGATGCTCTTGTGAAAGAGGAAGTCTCCTGTTCTCCTCCCCAAAAAGAGTTAAACGGGATAGTCAAAGTAGATTGCTGTTGGTATTCACAAATATGAGAGTAGGTGACTGAGCTAAACTGTGCTGTCCAGGCAAACATTCGGGGAAGGGAGGAGGGACAGGTGGGTGACCGTGCAGAATTTCCCTGGCCCAGACTCAGGGCTGGGGTGGTGAGTCATTATCATGCAAAATAGCTTAGCGTCTCTTTTTCCCAGAACTGCCTGCCGCCATACGCCAGCGCACGGGGAGACAGAGGCTTTCTCAGGTCCAAAGCCCGCTGGAATGCAGGCACAGGCTGCTGCTCAGCTCTGGCAGCCTCATTCCTTATTCTCAGACTCGCCAATGCTTTGAAACATGAGAAAGAGGAGAGTGCTTTGTTCTTCTCACACCCATGGAGCCTGCGCTTAGAAAGATCCGCAGGAGACATTGGATATGCTGCTTGCTGTTCTGCTGTTTCCTTTCTCAAACATTTTAACCCCCCCTGGGATCTACCTTGTACTAAGTATGGGTCTGACTTCACTGGAGTAGTTTCAGGTGACATGTGATGACACTTCCCTGTCTTGCTACCTAAAGTAACATAGAAATTCTGTTTTTCGATAGGAGGCAGTTCGATACCACAACATAACCACACTCCAGTTGGAAATGTATGAATTCGCAAAGGAACATCTGATGGATGATGATGAGGTGAGTTTTCTAGGAAGGAAATTGTGGTCAAAAAACCAGCAATCACATTAAAGTGAAGATGATACATAGATGGAATTCCAGGATTTAGCTAATATGGAAAAATCTTCTTGCAACCATGACCAATTTATCATAAATTTTGCTTTTGTAAATGGAATATAAGAAACAAACCTAAAGAACATCATGTACCATTTAAAAAAATATGGGCAGTATTAAGACAAAGGTAAATATAATGCACTCAGCCCACAAAAAAGAAAATCCACTTTGCAAGCTATAACACCAGGGGGCAGAGTAGTAGTATGTATATTTAAACCCAACGTTTTTCTGTTTTGTTTTGTTTTGTTTTGTTTTTTCTGAAATGTTGTTTAAATTAGATTTAAAGATCCTTATAGTTTTGTTCAGAAATAACCACCTAAACTGTAATTTTTGTCAAAAGGAAGTCTTGTTATCTGTTATTTTTTTCTGCACAGTAATAGTTTGGTCACCCAGTCTTGCTTCTTAAATGGTTGGAATTCATGGCCAAATAACGTATAATGACTACTATTAGACTGGAAATATGTAAAGTGGATTTTTTGTGCAAGAAAAGTAGTTAAGTTGTTGAAAGGGCTTTCTTTGTCTCCCWCAGCTGAAATTAAAGTATAAATCATGGAGGCTTTGGATTGCTTTGTTTTCAGAAYGTTCCATTTAAAGGTTTAAAAAATCTTCAAACGATGGAATAGTTCATTGCTGGCATTGGCAAAAAGCTATATTCAGTTATGGCATGGGGCAGGGTACTTTGTAATGAGCACTGCTGAGGTCTTTTTTAGACAGAARGAAGAAAGATGGCTAATGTAAAAAAATGAAGTCACCTTTGCAATTTTTATGTTATCCAGCACATGGGGAGAGATAATATTTTATAGTGGAGAAGTAATAACATGTCTGTGCTGCCTTCAGTATGCTAGTGACCTGAAAACAACTCTATATGTAAAATTCCGTTGCAAGGTTACCAGACTTCAGGAAGACTTTCCATTGTGATAAAACTCTGTGAAAGACAGTTTAATAAGCTTGTTATAAGGTAAAGCTTAGATGAGAACTAGTCTGTATGGATTTTCATCAGGGTGGGAAATACTTGAGCACTTTTTTATAGTCCCTTGTTGGTTTGTGCTTTGCCCATAATGTTTTCTTATGTTAGGCATAAACTTAATTTGTAATTTTTTCCTTCTTTCACATCTGCTGCTTCAAAACCCAGGGATGAGTAATTAAGGAAGGGGGGAAGCAGTCTGTTGTGAGGGCTTTCCCCATATGTTGTTACAAGAAGGGATTAGAGAAACAATCTTCAGCCTGAAGCACTGTGTATAGAATAAACAAGCATTCATTTGCTGGCATTCATTCCTGTAGCCCATTTCACCAGTGCAATTATAAATGACCTTGCAGTCTGCAGGAGGGAAGTACAGTGGAAACGTCAATTAAACTTTTGGGAAGGTGTCAGGGAAGTCACGTTACACTGATTATATGTTTKGGTTAAACAACCAAAATTACTGGGCCCAGTCATGCCACAGATATCCGTACCCCACACTCTCATCATATTAGGAAAGTTATCATTCTCCTCTCCCGAGGAAAAGCTGAAGGGCTTCTGTGCCCTCACTTACTAGGGCTGAAGAACCTGGGAGGGATGGAGGCTGTCCATGCCTCTGGCTTGGCTCTGGCTTTTGGTAGTGAGCTCATAAATCCCTGGCTACCAGAACTTCTCTTTGGCTGCMGGAGCCTTCCAGGGAGTCCAGACAGAGCAGGAATAGCACAAAGGTAAAATCGCTACCTTGCAGTTTCTGCTATATGGGCAGGACCTGGTAGTGTAAGTGGAATTTTTTTTTTTAATATTTCTCCTGGCATGGGTAGAAAAGTTTATTCTGTAGAAATGCTGAAAACTGATGAAAAACCCAGATAAGGTGTTACAGTAAAAGCTTTATTAAAAATTGTTAAGGATGGAGGCAACTTSTCTTTTTAGTGCACTCTGTTTATTTAAACCATGTGCTTCTTGGGCCGTAGGCCATGCCTTTTGTGAGTTTCTGTGCTCCATGTTTGCTGTCTGTGAAGTTGCTTGTGGGCCAACAAGCCCATAAAATTATCTGCAGAAAAAAATCATTCTCTTTCCTTGAGTGAAGCAAAAGGATTGATGTGGCAAAAGGATCTCTTCCTATGTGAATATGTCATTATTCCCAAGTGGAGAATCTCACTTTATTCAGMCTTCTCAGTGCTCCTGTATTCCAGATCATCCGTCTGTCTTTTTAAATCCCATTAGCAAAGCGAGTGAGAACATGTGGCTTCTTCCAATAATACATTGCGGTAATTGCAGAGGCTGGAACGTGCAGTAATGATTTTTGCATATGTCACTACAAGAAATACTGTCCTGTTCGTGTTACTTTATTAATGTTTTTCCACAAGGAAATGAAAAACTCTAGTTCAAACATTTAGCACAGTAGAGGTGACAGAGAATATTAGCGCCAACTAGCTACAAATTACTTTTTCTCAAAAGTAATTATTATTAAATATCCTTACAGTTTTCCGCAGTGAAGTTAAAAGAACATTACACAGTGTTGTCATCTTAGTTGGCCATGGATAGTCAAGCTTTTTGATTTCTGTTCAGATGTGTAATGCATAAAGGCTATAATAGATATAACTCCTAGTATTGCACAGATTTAAATAGCTAACTGAAATGCCGTTAAGAGCCAGATACTCAGCTGGTGTAGATACAACTTCAGCACTACACTAATTGTATGAGACATGTTTCTGGCCCATAAAATCAGTCTTCTTGAGGAATTTTTTTTTCAGGGATAGCTACTTAGCTGTTCTAAATTACATAAGAACCACAAATATTTGACTGGGATGATCCTACAATGTGATTCTTCTTTCAGTACTTAATCAGTAGGTGAAAACTGTTGGCAGCTTTGACCCACTTTTTTGGCATCTTGTTCTTTTTATTTGTATATAATGTGTGTGTCCATTTGTATACTAGCTGAAATTCAAATGCTCTATTCCTAAGTGTGACGCAAAGGAGAATAAGCGTTGAACTAATGTGACTGGTGGAAAGGGAACATATGGAATAGCATTAAAGCACGAGGGCCCAGTGAACTATTGATAGCAAATAATAATCTGAATTCAGCCTGTTTTTCTSTTCAGGAATCGCTAACAACATATTTTCAGCTTTATTAACTCACTTTTTGCATATGTTCTAATGATTTATACAAGTGCGCTTGTAAGGGCAAGTTGTAAATGCAGACCTGTAAACCCTGCCCTGCCTGTGACCTCAGACCACGATGGCTGCCGGAGCACCTCTACGCTGGGAAGAGCTGGCGGCAGCTATTTCAGAGAGAGTTGGCAGCTAATTGGCATTGTTACGGTCCCTGTTCAACATACACTTCCTTAAAGAACAAGRAAAATATTTTTTCATCATCATTTCCTAGTGCAGATACTGCCCATGTGGCTGGCTCTCCAGAAGCTTCCTGCTTTCCCCTCTTGCTTCTTTACCACTGGATGTGTATCATCGTGCTCAGAGGTGTTCCTCCTTCCATTTAAACCACCTACCATGGAAAGCTGCAAGCGTGGTTGGGCTTCAATGGCAGGATGTCCCCAAGTTGCAGGTACTGACATTAGGAGGAATTTTTACTTGCCCATATTTTCTTAAGCTTCTGCGTGCAGCATAAAGCAGCCAGGAGAGCATAAGTAGA
The DNA here is from genome assembly GCA_030449065.1 of Oceanodroma leucorhoa. Classification (NCBI taxonomy): domain Eukaryota; kingdom Metazoa; phylum Chordata; class Aves; order Procellariiformes; genus Oceanodroma; species Oceanodroma leucorhoa. Next base: position 18,314 of record JASVER010000117.1, read on the forward strand.
GCTCAGAAACAAAGCCACTAGAAGGCTTCTGTTYGCAGCGCAATGGGAGCAATGTTAAAGTTGCTCTGAAACTGGGTTGACTCATGTTTTATAGGCATTATAAAAATGTTAAGAGGAAAGCACGTTTATTGGATTACTATAAAATATTATTGTAATAACTGCAGTGCGCTGCAATCTCCCATAGTATGTGGGAAGAGAACAGTTACATGYTCAGAATATATCATTAAAAAATGAAATGGAAAAATATTTGAGGAAAGAAGTTAATATACATGTAAAGAACAACTAAGTTCTTTTAATAATAATYAAAAAAAACCTAAAAGCATGTGACAGTGGGTCACACTGTGGACTAAGTATCTGAAAAATAAACAAGTTAAGGGCCAAATAATTTTTCTGCACAAAGAATCGAGGGATTTTTTTTTTCCCCTGCTAGAATGCGAGGAATGTCCAGCCTGGTCTGTGCTGCTCGTGGAGGATCTGTGAGGGCTTTGAGGTGGTTACAGTGAACTCGCGTGTTTTAACTGAAGGTTAGATCAAGGAACTTTCTCTTGGTCGAAGGCTGAATAAACCTTTCAGGCTGAGCCACTCATTGACACATGCCTTACTGTTATCCCGAAATAATGTCGTTCCACCCCAAAATATCGCTGGCCAGTGGGCTGCGTGGTGTGYGCTTGCAGGCTCTGTCAGGCCCACAGAGCACGTATCCTCCACAGTCGGCCATATCAAAGCTTTGTCTTCTCTTTTGCAAGATGGTTATTCGTCCTTGAACAAAATCTGCTTGTTTTTCATGAACCTAACTCCTTGTCACTACTCCCATTAATTACTCAAATTAGTTACGGGGGCAGTTACAGGGCAGCCCTGATGTCTCCTCACAGAGGCCACCCCTGCAACCCCTCCTGCCACCACAACCTTGACACCTACACCYAGTACATATGGGAACAAAATCTGTTACTCTCACTTTTGAACAAGTTTCCAGTCATTAAGATCTTTGAACTTTAGCAAAAGCTGAATTTTTGCTGTGAAGGACAGCCGGGGGACATTTTGTGGGATAAATGTTTTCCTTCTAGGTCATAGATTATAAGGAAACAAAGATCCAGCCAATTCTTCTTGCTCTGTGTATTGTCTCTTAAGGCTCAGCTTGCTGGATGAGTTAGGATAAAGGCTTTTTCTTACTCGTTCAGTGATAATCACGCATGAAAGCATGTCCATAATAATATTTTTCTGTAGATCATCATTCATTCTAGAACACTGTTATTTTAATATTTGCTGTTACTTCCCTGAAGAACAGGCTATCCCACTGCAGTGCATATGGAATCCCTATAGAGAAGGCCATCAGCAGATCTGCATGGAAAGTATGGRTTATTGCAAGAAAGCTATTTTTTGCCAGAACTTTTCCAGTCCACACTGAGAAGGGACAGAACAGATTGTAGGTGGAGGCAAGGACCCRTGAATGATTAATGTTTGCTACGCAGAGGGCAATGCTTAGTCTTGGCAACCAAAGGCAAAGCGTCTGGGTCTGTCAGTAAGCAGTACAACTGCTACTGGTTGCTACTATTTTTAAATGGTGCTGTTGAAAGAAAAGTTGGTGCTGGACCATCAGTTTCAAGTGGGCCATAACTGAGCCATGTATTGGTAGCTTTTCCTCTTTGCTGTTTATTTTAATAGCTGGCTAGGAGTCTCCAAAGTACAGATGTTTCTTCTAAAAGGTTGTGTTTTGTGTGTGTGAATGCAGCATTTAATATTGCATAAGGAAGGGCCGGCAACAATCCCTGGCCCAATGTGTTCCTTGGTCTTGGACACTCAGCTTGTGGTAGTAAGTGAGGAGTTCKGCATTTTTCTCCTTTTTAGGACTTATTTGACTTATTTTTTCAAATGCTCTAGCTTCGCTTCTAATAGTGCACCGATCTCACTAGCCTGGGTTAGCTTATTCAGAATTGACCAACAACTCTGTTTTAAAATTATTTTTTATTGTAATCCACCTACTCATGTATCCTCTGTAAAACCTTCCTTGAATTACTTACTATGGTACAAAACTTGTTCTTTCTGTTTGTGCCTCTGTTCAGTTGTTAATCTAAGCCAAGSGTGCTCAGTTTGCATATCTGACAGATAATTAGAGGCTCCAGTTGATCAGATTAACTTCTCTRATTCTTCCTACCACTCACACCAGTCTGGGAGCATTCCCCTGCTGCTGTTCGATATCATACCTGCCATATTTCAGGCTATACCTGTCCCATCTTTTCCCATACATCCTTGCTGTCRCTCCCACTTTCCACTGACTGTCCCTGGGATTGGGAGAGGGAAGAGGTTGGTAGCACAGGGAGGGAGGGAGCAGTTGTACCTGCAGCGGGTACCTGSMCCCCAGTGCAAACCGGGAGGCAGAGCCTGTGGACCGAGGGCCAGCTTGCTAACGAGGACGGGCTTCACTGCGGCTGACCAAGCAGTCCACGTGTGCATACTTTCCAGTTGTTGGCTGCCTAACTATCAGGCGTGTACTGGTCTGGCAGCAAACCCTTCTCTTCCCCGAGCTTAGTCAGACTTCACATGCTGATGTACTAGCTACCAGCCAGACAGCTACATCACGCTTTGGGCCATATATTGCTCAACTCTGATTTASATCAGCACTGTGTCTGAGCAGCATATGTATGTAACCTTAGAACTGGGTGGCTGTTGTCCCCTCTAGTTGCTGGCAGCAGAAGGAATTGTGGGTTTGCATGTAAAATTTGCTGTCCTTCCTATTAAGGTAGGTAGGAGCCAAAGAGCATACCAGATAACAGGAGGAACTCTGCCACCCTGAATGCTTAAATCGTATCAGAGAATCATTTTCAGCCTCCAGGTCTGCAGGCCAGCATGAAGTTATTAGATATCAGCGGGCAGGAGGCTTTTTCCCTGGAATGAACACCTGTGAAATATTTGCTGACTTCAGTCGTGCAAAATGCCTGATGCGGTGTCAAGTGAGTGCTAATGGGGCAAGGACAGCGATCAATCTGGTCATAGCTGCTAGTGTGACTATGTGATCAGCTCTTCTGACGTAGCATTATCACATTTTCATTAGGCTGCCAACTACAGTATGGACAGCTTGCAAATGTTTTATGTTCTGACCCTGAAGGCGCAGGCAAAAATATTTTAACTACGGGTTTTGTTTGTCTTTAACTGTAATCTGGATTTTTTGCCTTTTCAACATCCAGGCAATTATTCAGTTGCATTACAGCGTATTTTCTGTATGTATATTGTTTCGGCAACTATTTTTATATTTTTGCCCTCACTACTTGTTATTAGAGTGCAACAGCATCTGTCATACTTTCCTTTAGAGAGCAATTTCAGGCATTGGAGATTTCAGATTTCAGTCATTTTTTTTTTCAAATACTGTTGCTTTTAAATATCCTTTTCCGTTTAAAATTTGGGCTTCTTACATGTTTCTGGATTTGAAAACATACCAGATGAAAAAAAAACTGAATTCTGTCTGGATCTTCTTTGTTTTCTGAAATATCCTACCTTACTGATGAGTGTGACAATAATATGAATTGAATTAAGTTCCCACATGGTTGAGTTACCAAAGGTACAATATTGAAATCCCCATGTCTTCCTTATACTTAATTCTGGGTCACCCAGTCAGATCATAGAATCATAGAATAGATGCTTATGCCTTTCGCCCTACCTCTGACTCCTACCTTTTGAGGGTTGTCTTTGCAGGTAGACCGAGGAGAGAAATCCTTTTTAATATCTGTTATTCTTTCTTTAAACTATGATCCTGAGGTGTAAAAGAATCAGTCTGAATTAAATCTGGGACCCCTGTAGTAGACACCTGTGTTCCCGGTCTCGTAACTCTGATCAGAGTTAATGGGACCTGCCTGTCTGTAGTCCTTCAAGAGGCACACAGATGYGTGTGCCCACAGTTTTAGGAGCTGTGCTATAAAACTTGACCTGAAGTCCTCTGTGCCTCTGTTTCTGCAACTTTCAACTGCTGGCATAGTGACTGTTGGACCTAGTGGCTATTTTCTTCATGTGCATTTGTGAAGTGGTATTGAGTTCCTCCCACGATTGGGCTCCTTAGGCAATCAAAATACTTCTAACAAAGGAARACGTGCAGAAATGTCGAATTCCTGTTTTCCAATTGCCAGATTTCCTGCAACCAGGAAGACAAGTAGGGAATATGAAAGTGYTGGCATTTTTTCTTGTGTTTTTATTGAATTGGATACTTAAATGTTTTGAACAAATTCAAAGCAAAATAAATTGCCATCCTTCAGGACTTGCTAAAACCACTTAATAGTTGCAAAAACTCAACAGTCTYTTAAGATGGAACTGTGAAGCAGGGAACAAGAGCAGTAGTTATTTCAGCCAGCTTTCCTCCCGCTTTTATTTTTGCTTGCTTGGTTCTCATTATTTCTCTCCTGGATAATCACACTTCTGAAAAATGTGATGTTAATATTTTTAATCACCATATCCGTAATACAATTGTTGTATTCAAAATAGACAAAAATTCTCTATTTCCTCTTATAATTAGAAATAGAATAATTACAGAATAGAAAACTGTAAAATTTTGTGTGTCAAACTGCATGTGTCTGGAAGGTGCTGTCTTCCTAAGGAATACCTTTCTAGACAAWAATGTGCTTAAATTTTGATTAGGATTGTAAAAGACTGTTTGCAGTCTTCATCAAGCAGACTCAGAAGCCTAACACAGTTCACAAAGACTTGGAAGGGGGGGGTGAAGGGAAGAGGGAGAGTGAACACCCAAGCAAGGATGACTTGCTTTCAACATAACTGTTACAAATTCTCATTATTTTAAACATGAGAGTGAGTAAGAGCTGATCAGATYTTCTAGCAGAATGTTTTTCTATCAGAAAGTGACCATTTGTTTTGGAAAAAGCCTAAGTGACATCTTAAGACCTTTTTAGAACATAGGTTTATGTCAAGAAAGGAAGGACAGGAAAGTTTAGAAAAAACACAGTTAAATTAGAACAGTTTAACAGAACATTGTGGTTATTAGAATAAAAGGTTGGAAATGTAACGTTGAGCATCCACATCTCTCTTACAGCTCAGTATTTGAGTGTGTATCAGAAAGTTAAAATACGCACAGGCGTTCCCGCGGGGTCTCCCATCTCAGGCAGTGTTGCTTCTGAACTGTGCATGGAAGGCAAAGCGGAAAATACTAGTATTTCCGAGGGTGCCAGCAGATGGGCTGCTACAGTCAGTTTTGAGTAGTCTGAGATGCTGCTGCAGGTTTGCTGCTAGCTACTTGCTTTTCACTGCTGAAGGTGTTACCTTGGGCTGAAAGTGATTACAACAGGTTTTGGCTCAGTTGCTGTAGCTTGGYTGCCAAGGCAGTAAATTCCAGCTGGTGGGGCTGTATCATCCCAGAGTACTCAGGCTTGACTGCAGGAAGACGTTTGASTATGGTATATGACATATAACTACGTCAGGAGTGGTTTAAATAAAGGAAGTTGGATTGTTATGTTGTGTTGGTACCCTGTATTAGCAGAGTAGAGTTTGTAAATATAATATTTTCTGGTGTGAATCTAAATGCAACATATTTGTTTCCAGTATGGAAAACGTTCTAGTATCTCTGGTTCTTTTCATTTTTGCTGCATTGAAGCATGGCATGTGAAGGTCTGTGGTTGAAAATGGAGACGGTGTGTGTTGAAGAGTGTAACAGAGGACATAAACTGTTAGAGCACACAAATGCAAAGTCAAAGTTATGGTTCTACAAAACACTTCTGCTTTGAATTTTGAAGCTTTCTAAAATTCTTTAATGTTTTATGGTATTTTAACAGATTCCTAATTTAACAGGTGCTTTAAACATTTATGCCTCTACTTTCTAAGTTTGAGGATTTCATTGTCTATTTAAATACCTGAAAAAGTACAAGAGGATTTACTGTGAAGTGTAACATTTCCTTCGTTTAAGGTCTGTATGTTACTGCAAGTACTTGTGCTACCCCTGTATGGGCCACTTACTTGCATTTTATAGGCTCGTTGTGCTAGCTTCTGTATGAAGGGTGTTAAAAAATATTTAGACATGTATTATTACAGTTTATGCTTTGATTAAAGTAGTTAAAATTTTCCACTGATTTTGCAGTACAGGGTTAACTTGTTTCTGTTAAATTTAATCCTTTCTAGGGTGAAGTTGTGGAATTCCTTGATGAGCTGTTAGAAGTAGAGGAAAAGAAGGAATCCTGATRAGTGAAAGCACCACAAAGTATTTTACAAAAGTGAAGACTCATCATTGCTCCTTACTATTGTTTTTGGTCACCTGTAGTTCCAGTTAGATATACCTCAAAGCTGCTCCTTTAAACTCCACCTTACGTCCCAAGATCCACTCCTGAAAGATCACTCCCATGCTGCACTGACTCTTCCGTGAGCMTGGCTTTTCACTGTGCATTTACAGAATTGGTGCATATGGGTTTTCCTCTTGGCCTTTCTTTCCTTTACACAAACACAACAAAGCAGACGATTTGTATTTTCTGGACTAACACTACGGTTCCTCATTTCAGTGCTGTTCTACCAAGTTATAACAGTACAGCTAAGTTCCAAAGAACTTTTGTCAGATTATGAACCACGGAAGACATAACAGGTCCTCTAGACTTTCTGAGCTATGTATTGTATTATTTATATGTCTTTTTCTGTGGTGATGGATAAAGTGATAACGTAATCCCAATGCACCTGGAAGATGTTAAGATACATTTAAATAGCTGAAATAAGATGATTAACAAAGCACAACTAGTGATCTTGTAAAAATTGCTTAAATTCTGTAAGCAGTGTTGATCTTTCTTAAAAACTAAATGAAATTCCATGATGTGAAACTGAGGTCACTTAGAACTGAATAATAAATAATTCCTTCTTTCTACCAATTCTTACTCTTTCTGTTGAAACAACTTGTYGTTCCTGTGAGAGGTGGGGCCAGTCTTGCATAAAATAATGATGGTCGATGTATTTAGTATTTTCTTCTGTAGAAAACAACTTGCATGTTTTTTTCTGTCTTGTAGGACTAGCTGCATAGTTTTCATCCAAAATTAAGTACAGGTGGAAATTGAGGCAGTTTTAAGTGGAATCATGAAAAATATTTGCATGTGAATTCCTGACATTTTTATTAMCTGTATGGCAGAGTCCTATACAGAAGTACTTTGAAGGCCCAAAAAATACTGTGTTAGAGATGAATAGTGAATTAGTGCACAAGAGTACTGAACAGCAGAAATCCCRCTGACCTCAGAGGAGGATCCAGGATTTCATCCTTCGCTTTCCTCTTTCATTTTTAAGGACCAAGTCCTGCAAGTGGTTTCATCCTGCTTACATGAAGGGGAGACAAGAGCATTCAGTGCCTTTATGACTGAACCCTAATTCAGCTCAATGGAAGTGAATTGCAAAACYAAAATCTGCTTTAGGTTTTTAAAAAGGCAAATCATGAACTCCACTATCTTGCTGAGTTCTGGTGCTATAGCTTACACTTGCTGTAGAAGTATGGTGTCCACACTGTTGAGTGTCTACARAGAACAAGAAGGGGAATCCACAGGATCAGGTGTAAGTGTCCTCCAGCCTCTGAAAGCAATGAAACATTTTAAAATGTTRAAGTGTGTGTGAAAGATGTTTGGAGGAGCAGATTGGGGTTTTTTTAGCTTCTTTAGTATAAATCACAACTAATTCGCTGAATTCAATGGGCAGATAGTTTTATTCTCAAAATTAAAGTCTATCAAGAGCTTTTTAACTTTAGGAGATTTACCCAGCTCCACTTGTGGTAACAAGACCAGAATTTGAGCATGCAGAGAGTGTATCAGATTTCCTTACAGTTTTTGTTCCACACAATATTAGGACTCCATTTATTGTAATTTTATGTAAGAATTTAACTTTRCTTTTGAAACTTACAAACAGGTGATTGTAAACCATCACTTACTTGCCCATGAAATACATGTATTGTAATACCCAGCTGGGGTGGCTTCTCCAGTTTGTTCCTAGTTTTCTCTTGCTGGARGTGTGTGTATGCTGGAGGGAGAGGTTAATGCTCTGGAGGCCTCTTTTGTCCCTCTGCTTTCCAACCTGCATAGGACAACTCCAGAGTTCCTCCTTAGAAACTCAACCATTGATGTTAAGATCATATGCCCAAATAACTTCATCTTTGATACTCTAGCTCTCGAATCCAGAAAGCCCACCATTAAAGGGCATGGAGTTGGTTGGGGGTGGATGAATCTGTCTACATTGCCTTCGTTTTACAACATTTTTAGTTTACTTTTTTCTTGCTACCATTTACCAAAGCGATGTAGGAGCTCTGCCAAGCACAGACTGTTATCTGGCTAATTGYTTCTGCGGTGCCCTAGCTCTGTGTGCTGTCTGTAGGTACTGCAATGCMAAACCTTAAAGACTTCCAAGAGAGGTGCCTATAATTCAAGTTCCTGGGCCTGAGGTTTTCCGTAACTGTACATCTTGTGTGGAAATAATGTGTGCATAAAGCTCCTAATCAGATTTTGCCTGTTGGTGAAGCAAGTAGYATAGACTACAGCAGGTACGAGACGACAGAAAATCAGTTCCAGGATCTCTTTGGTTTGCCACCCAGAATTATTTCTTTCCAGTTAAAGAACTCCCTTCCCATCTCCMGCACTAATTGTCGGAGATTGCTATAATCTTTTTTAAAGAACAAAGTATGTGGTAAAATATTGTAATATTTTCATTTCACCAGTAAAACACTGAGCACCAGACTTAACCTGTTTTGTGATTCATTTGACTTAATKGGTTACACTGGGGATACATTTAGCGCCTATGAACCCTAATTTTTCCCCTTCATCAAACAGTTATTCAACCATTGCAAATCTCTCGGGTATTATCAATTTTCTGGTAAGCTTGTGATTCTGTCTTTAAGGTTTCCTTAGCTGATCTCTTTTCATGTTCATTCATTTCCTCAGCTCTCGACCTTGCAGCTAAAATCCCCTGCCATTGTGCCTTCTCAGGTGGGGATTCCATGATTTACTAAGATGTCCATTAGCCCATGATTTATTTTTCTTAAGCCTACATGAAGTAAGTCTGAGGTCCTTTACCGTTCCATTTAACTTGAGGAGGCAACTGATACTCTTGCGGCCTCCTGAAATGGCACTGTGATCCCTTTTTCATTTTGTTCAAGTGTCTGTGGATTTTTTCTGGCTTTCTTAATTTCCACTTACATATGGTCCCAAGCCAGTTCAATCTTAATAAGTACAAGTAGTTCTCAAACCCATGTTCTTTTCTAATGAGAAATAGCTCCTCTTCCAGTTCTTCAGTATTTATTGTGGCTTTTTTCAGCATTCTCAGGTTCTTTTAACTGATTTTTCTTTTGCTGCTGCTATTGTTAAATGCCAACATTTACATGTGACTGCAATAAATTAGCATCTTTTCTTCCACTTCTCTGATCCTGCCAGCTCTTCTTGGGAGGCTGCGGGAATATGGTTCTTGCCTCCCTTCTGCCACCCCAAATTCTTGCAGTTGTGAGTTGTCTGCCTCAGATGTTAGCAGCTTCTGCCTAAACCGATGGGATATTTAGATTTTATCTCCATTTCTTTTTTTGACAAGGCTTACAGTATGATGCTGATGCTCAGGGAAGCGTCATTTTGTTGAAGCCACCRTGTTCCTGGGACTGACTTGAACACAGTGTCGATACCATGAGTCTGCTGACCCTGGGCTGACCGTGGAGATAAAATTTGTATCAACCTCGGTGGTAGTATTGCTTGTTGTGGAGCTGTACAATTACACTTTTTAACAATTGCTGACATTTCTAGTAGCAAAGCTGGCTATGTGGGTAGCTGCTGTTGGCCTCTGATCCTCTGTTGCCCACGAGCAAGTCTGCAATAATTCTGAGCGTGTCGTTCAGCCACCGCTTAGAGGTTCAGGGTGGGTGAAGTCCATCTTCTGGCAGACRGCTAGCACAAGGGTCTGCACGCAGCTCTTGTGGGACGGGGTCCCGCGTGGTGGGGAACTGCTTGAAAGCTGAAGATTAAACCGAATCACAAATGCTGGCGCACTGAGGTGGGTATTCGGTTATGTGAAAAACAAGACTGCTGGCTGTCAGGACAATCTTTCTTAGGTAAGAACCAAAGCTTGGGCAAGGGAAGATACTCACAAGATGGAAATCAGTGTACCTGACAGACTGTGCTGAGTGTGTAATCTTTTTCAAATTAATACCTGCTCTTACTGGTAGTAATTCTTCATGTATTACCRGCTTCTTGCTAATTCATCCTCACAAATAGCAATATTCATTAAAAAAGGAAGAAGGGTGGTAGCRATTTTTCGGTTCGAAGTTTAGTTCTGTTCCCATAAAACAGTATCGCAGGCTCCATACTTCTGTGTCTTGGCAATTCCAATATCYAATAAAGTCAGCTATGAAAAACAAACACTTTTAGAATGATCAGTTCTGGCAAATTCAGCGGGAATTCAAATGTCCTGCTGGGCCCTTTCATTCACCGTAGTGATTCTGCAAGCAGACCTTCATTAGTTCTGTTGACAATGCATGAGCCAAAAGTGAATTTAAATTACTCCATTTTCCAGAGCTTTACTGCTTTGGAATGCTAAAATATAAACCCAAAAGTTGCTGTTCTCAATTCACCTGGAAAGCCCGTCCGACCAAGGAGGKGCCATTTCTTCATACTTACCGTAATAAGTTCGAGATAGAATTRAAGATGCGTCTCCTCAAGACAAGCTATTCCCCTGAAAATCCTATAGCGTGTCCTGCTTTACAAAGCTTTTTCTCAATAGACTGTTGCCATTAATACCCACCGTGTATCTCCACATCCTTTACAGTGAATTATTGTTCTATATTGATAATGAAAGCAGACTTAGAAAACCTTTCAATTTCTAGAGTCTTAATGAAAAATGGTTTCAATAGCATGCAAATTTTACAGCTCTGAAAACGGAGTTGTGATTAGACAAAGATTTGTTGGATTATAAAAGTACAAGTGTTTATTATGGCTGGTACTGAGAATAAACAGTTGCCTGCATATGCCAGCTACTATGGAAATATGTTTTTAAGTTCTAATGTGAGCTGTAAACCAAAGCTACTTCAGTTAAAAAAATTCAATACTTAAACTGTGGGGAGAAGTAGTCAGTGCCAGAGAAAACATTCCCATTTAATAATGTTTGAACATAGAGCTGTGATGCAGTTTGTAGCAAGGCAGTGAGAAAAACCCACAACTAATCCTTCATTGCAGCTGTCTGAACTTTTGGTTGTCTGCCATACTTTAAACAGCGACTTCTTTTTTCTGGTGACTCAAGACTTGAATGACCTAGTGTGGAGAGTTTAAGCTATATACAAAAAAGAAGTTAAGTAAGAAATAGCCAAAGTAAGTTGGGTTGCACACCCCAGCAAATCAGGGGTTTGTATCTTAAGTCCTCTTCAGTGCCTAAGAAAAAATATTAAAATAAATAGATACCTATTTATTTATTTATTTTTGGTGAGGAAATATTCAGCGGTTTAGACACCCATCTCTCCTCCCTCCCCTGTTCTCTCTCCTTAGAGTACCGATGATATATGGAAACTAAATTCTGTAGACGCTTCTGAATTTTTTAAGTTATAAATGCTAACCTTTTCTGTAGAAAAACTTTCTAAGTTTTCTCTGATTATTTTTAACTTTCTCTTCCCTTTGATGTACCTCATGGGTAGGCCTTTTAAGCGGCATGAAGTAACAAATGTGKTTTTTTTCCCGATTAGTTTGCAAAGTAATGGAACTTGTTACTTCCAAGTGGAAATATGGGGGTCGGAGGTGTAACTGTACGCGACTACTAACTTTAAAGAAAAAAACTGGGGCCTTATGCCTTTGCACAATTCTCCCTATCACTTATCTGAAAAGGGATTAAACATCTATGTATTATCCGGAACTGGTGGTAAGGCTATAGCTTGAGAAGTCTTACAACTATCTAAGCATTTCTTGTTATGACTAATTTATAAATGGTCATTCATAGCCACATATTCTGATCTTTCACAGCCACATATTATGTTGTATCTTTGCATTACMGATTATTGGATACAAAAAACCCCATAAATGCTTTTCACTGAAGGAAAAAAAATCAATCTATGCTGGCTTCAATGCCCGTGGCAACAAATTGCCAACATAATAGCTTTTGAGGTACAGTATGCAATAAGGCAGTACAACACAATAAACCATATATTGTCATCCAGCTGGCAAAGGAAAGGACAAGCACAGAAATTGAGGGGATTTCAGACTGAGAACTTACTGAATACCTAAAATCCATGATCCCAGTGTTTCTGTAAAAAGRGGAGCAAGCGCCTTTTGGTTGCAAGGGCTTGAACCCCCAAAACASTGCCAGTAGCTTCGCTGTTACACCCCACAGTGGAACTTCTCAGCCTGCCCGACAGCAAATTTATACAGGGCTCTACCCAGACGCAGCAGCACGTGATCTATATGAAATGGGGCCCCAGTTAATAGGTAGTTGTTAATAAAGGAAAGGAGGGAAAAGGGAGATCATATCTCAGGCTTAACACCAGTGAGCTGATTGTGGCCAGCCTGTTGTAATACCTGGCTTCCCTAGAAGAGGGTGATACATGACTTTTATCACAGAGCAACRGATCAATCGCTTAATGACTAGATGTCACCATCACAAAATCACTCCCGGTGTTTCCCCTTTCCTTTTTCCTTTCCTAATTTCAACCCACAGCTGGCACTTTCAGCTCTTAATTCCTGTAATAAGTAAGTCATCCCCTACTGTATTTTGACCTTATTATCTTCAGATTTTGTATTTACTGTACCGTATTTATTGTTTGCCATCCCTACTGGCTTTGATTAGCTAAGTTTCGCACACAAAAGGAGGTCTAAGTCAAATGTATCATTCATGGGCTGTTTATCCCCATCTGTTTATTAGTTTTCCCAAACTCCCCAAATCATTCCAGTAAAGTGAAAACCGTGAGTACAAACGGATGCTGCTGCAAAAGGTGGTAGATTGTCTTCTGAAGCAGAACTGGGCTGGCAGCCTAAGCTAAACACTTTTCAGCTAATTTTTTTAATACCAAAGTGTCTTCTACAAGAATTATCCAAGTGACAGACCTATCTTTGCTCCATAAACATGTGGGCGAACTGGATGATTTGCAAAAGAACAGACATAAGTGCTTCCTTTCCCATTTTTTGTAACTTGATTTTTATTTAAATACCTCCAAAGCATTATGTTAATGTACATTTTCTTCTGGTTCATGGATAACAAGTATTTCTAAGTCTCACATAAGATCCCTGTGAAATTTGTGTTTGTAATTATATTTTGAGTCTCATTTTCACATGTTCAATTCCTGAGCCAGAGAGTATTGACTTTTCATTTTGAATGATGCTACACAGAACTGTAACACATACTTGCACCTTTCAGTTAAACAATATTTTTAATGGATGTTCCTGTGTTTATTTTTCAGCATATTTCCATGAGATTACAGACAGCATGTTTTAGTTGAGTTAACAGTCTCCATAAAGTTGCTTAGTGCGAAATCCATTGGGTTTTTTTTAAGACTTTACTGCATAAAAAATAGTTTACAACAGAAGTTCTAGGTTATTTCATAGTCTAGAATGCATTAAAAGCATAAAGTCATGCATATGTCAGAGAACACAATATTTACAAATCTGTACAGTTTCTGTCCTTCTTTATTTACTGCGGCTCTTGCCAGGCAATTAGATTCAACTCTTACCACTCTGAGGTCAAATTCTCCAAGATAACGTATAGCCGCCATCTAAAAATGCTTTGTTTTCCTTACYGGCGCTGAGATTGATGGCTGTATGTATGACGGGCCCAATTCTGCACTCCATTTCATAAAGTCTACCTTCCATGGAGTTAGAGATGGTTACCACTGTGACTCAAGGCAGAACATGAAAATGGGTGAACTCCACCCAGTCAGCTTTTCTTACTCCAATATGTTTTGATGTGTTGAACCACTGGCATATTTTGGCTAAGGCTGTACAATAAAGTGGCAGATGAATTTATTTCTGACCTGCAGATTATTCACAGTTGCCAGTCTTTCTCCTGGTCATTCAGAAAGGTGAGGGAGAATATTTCATACTAAACTATGTTAAGGCATTCTAGAAAACATCCTCCCCTCTCTCCCTGTTTATTTTCAGAACTGTTGGAAAAGGAACATGCTGTTGGAAAAGMCTCTGTGTTTTTACACCAACACCCAGTCTAAAAGCCAAGTGTTTGCATTTTATCAACTGGATGCAATTTCTCTCTTTCCCACGTGTGCTTTCTCTTTAAAACCACAATAAGCAGCATTCAAAATGGATACCCATCTCCCATAGCCAATGTCCACCCCAGACACCCCTCCAGCTGAAGAAAGAGCAGAATGGTGAAAATCAGTCCTTCCACAGAGTTCATATGGCAGAAGTATTATACACGGCTTCAGTTGCCAGAGGTACTACTGGTTGTGAATTACAATTCAGTATCTTTGTCAGTCGGTGTCGTGTTCAGAAAAGCAGCCGACTTTATATAGGGTTCCCCTGGAAAGTGCTTCATCACCGTTTGGCTCTGTAATAACAGGCTATTCATCATAACACCTGGGAGCAAAGGTGCTCTGACTCCTCTCCTGCTGATACTCACGGAAGAATGGCACTTAGAGTATTCTCTGAAYTCCAGGGAGACATCACGATTTCTATAAAAAGATTAGTATAAGAATGGCACTTCTTYACTAAGGCTAAAAGAACACCTTCCAGAAAAATAGCGCAACGATCCAACATTTGTGGCTTGTTAAATTCACAACGCTGAAGAAAAGTACCTTAGTAATCATTGCAATACTATCCATTAAAGTATGGTAGCAAATAGTTTTTCTTCTTAAGACACGTCAGGTAATAATTTGTTATGGTGGTTTATCCTGACCAGCTTGGGCAGGTTCTAAAAAAAGGAACAAACACCAAATGTGTGGTTGCTCCAAAAACATCTTTCTCCYCTCCTTCTCTCCTTCTTTCCCTCTTCCACTGAGAATAGACCAAGAAGGCCTGACCAGCCCTGCCATTACATTATAACCAGGTAACACAGAAATTAATCAATTAATTTATTATTAATAGGAGCAAAATGTAAAAGCGGAACAAATTGTAGATGTACTACCAAGCACGCTGTGTCCTGCTGATGTCTCCAAAAGACCCTTGTGATAAAAATGTACAGATTCTTTAGCTCAGAAATGTCGAATATGCTAAACTGCGATTTCAAAAGGATGAAATCTTTTCTGTGTTCTATGTTCTTTTAGCATTCTTTTTTTCTTCTGCTTTCGGCACTGCTGGATTTTAGCATCCATGAGTCATGTGATCCTTCTAGCATCAATATGTTTTTCTTCGGATTTCTAGCATCTCTGCCAAAAGACCCCTGGTTAGACTTTCTGCATTTCGATGTGCTGGTGGTGGTAGTGGTGGTAGCAATGATGTCTGGGTTGACACCTTCCATTTAGTTTATAGACAGAATTTTTCTGCTGCCGTTTTTTGAAAAACCACACAGCCAGTACAGCTGCAACCAGTAATAAGCAGAGAAGAATCACAATTACTGCTATGATAGCACCTTTACTGGACTTGGAACAATCCTCTCCCTCGCACGGCTCGGAAGTGGGGATGGGCTTTTCTCCAAGGCCCTGGGTGAGATTTTCTTGCTCAGCTAATTCCTGGGACGACGTGTCAGTAATGATATCTGGAGCTGGTGCAGTGGTTGCTACTTGTGCTGGGTAGGCGGTTGTTTCTTTCGGTTCTGCATATAGAGTGTGATCGGAGGGGCTGACCATCACAGAGGTTTCTGACGTGGACCTTTTTAAGCTGGTTATGTCAAACAGCATCGTTGTACCAGGCTCCTGAGTCACAGTTCCCAGAGATGTAGTTGGGTGGTCCCATGCGGCATCATCGTAACCTCTGCTCACGCTTAAGTTCTCCAGATCACTCACTGATGTAAGTGGTACCGGTGTCTCTTTGGCGCCTTCATCATCTATCCTCGTTGTTGCTGCCACAACCTGTGTTAAACCTTCCTCTGGAGCTGGGCTACCATTGCCTGATTTTCCTACTTCAACGTGATTCGGTTGGTCAGTCGTGAGGACGACGTCATCTTCTGTTCCCATCGAACCATCAACTTTATCTCCCTCCTCTTCATCATCCTCTACCACTTCTTGTGTTACTGGATAGCCATCTAACCACGACTCATCAGTAATGGCAACTGCATCTATCTCTGCCTTTGTATCATTAGTTGTGAGAATGGGTCCAATGGGGAAATCCTCACTGTCATAAAACATTTTGGCACCAGGTTCATCATAGGCTGTCTTCACTCCAATGTGGTTATCACCTTCAGAAAACTGTGCTTTAGTGGAATCGTCTGTCTCTTTCTCTGATGTAGGCTCACTGAAAGCCTCCGATGGAAACCAAAACAGGTTTTTTTGGCTTAGGAGTGACACGGGGGACTCAGTTGGTGCTCTGCTTCCTTTTTCAGAAGTGTCTGTGTCCTGAGTAACACCTTTGGTACTTCCAGTTCTTCCTTCCTCTGAACTTTTACTGAAGGAAAGCTGTTCTTGCTCCTGCTCGATTTCCTCTTTGCCATTGACGTGTTCATTCTCAACAATAGGTATCGATCTGTCATCAGGAAAGTTATCTTCATAGTCAATGTGTGCCTCGGTTTCATCTAGAAACATTAAAAAAAAAAACCAAAACACAAAAGCCAACATTTACTTTCTCCAGAAAAGCACTGGGCTCATTTGYTACAAGAAGCCAAGAAGAAAGGTGCAATGAGGGGTGACTTCTAGACAGTATTTTTCATTTGGTGTTATTGTTTATTTGAAAAGGGGATGGTCCACCATAAGCTGATAGTCAATACCAAGTTTAAAAAAAAAAAATCAGGGTAGGTGTCAATGCTACACACTAATATCTTATCTTTTTWAAAGATGTATATATTTAAAAATGTATATAAATTTAAAATTTAAATGTATTTTAAAATGTATATAAATAACTTACTCTYTGCAGTTAGAGGACTTCCTTCAATTGCTTATTGTCTTCTCAGACCTTCGCTCTCCCTAACATGACTCTTTTTGCCAGACTTGAGGAAAAATTTTCATCATATTCAAGCAAGAAATGGGTGTGGAGAGGAATGTATAGCAAAAAGTAATCAATTACTAATTGGCCTTAAAAAAAAMCCCCAAAACTAGAAGCTTTACAGCAACTTCATCCCTTTTGAGCCAGCTGATTTTAAAGGATTATATTCAGTACCTTATGTTCAATTTTTTAGCATTATATTACTTTTCTTCAATGACCTTGGTGTTGCAGTGATACRACACCTGGGGCCAGGTGAGCTGAATGATATTTCTCACTCCATGAGAGCTCTTCAGAGCTGCCCGAGAAAGATCCCCCCCCCCCCCAAAGCTGACACTGAGTTCCACTCATCTTCATCTGAAGAAAGATGCACCCATGACTGCAAGGATAGAAAACTCTGTCTCCAACACTTAAAGCCTAACACCTAGGTATCAAGATAATACCATCTGTAATCAACTCTCGGGCTTCCAATTTTAAAAAACGAAATGTTACCAAAAAGAAAAGAGAAAAAAACCCACAAAACCAAACCATCAAAAAAATAACTGAGTGCAACAGAGGGGCARATTCATCACAAAGTTTGTTTGATTTAGAAATACTCCCCGTGCCTCAACAGACCTACCACTCATAGCAAAATAGACTTGACTCAAAGCATGAAGCTAAATGTTTGAATTTGTATGAAATAATGCATTGTAATTTATATTTCTTCCACTCTTCTAAAACCTTAGCTCAATGAAAAATTTTCCAAACTAGACAGGGTGGTTGATTTTCAGCTCACACAAGTTTTACTCCGTAGAAAGTTGATGTAATTGCTAAGATTTATGCTGGCATTAAAAGTCCTAGAAAATAGTGCCTTGGGATATGGAAAATAAAACAAACTGAATCATGGTGAGAATTTTTCTTTTTAAGAGAGTGTTTAGTCTTTCGTGAAGACAGCGAAGCAATAGACCTGGCATGACACGGGAAACAAGAAATTAATAGAAGCTGTATTACAAATCAATGCATTCATAAAGCCTTATCTTTTTTTGCCTTTTTACACTCAAACAAYTTTGAATCACATTTTCATGTGGGGCCCACCTCAATTTCCGAATGAGTCACATTCTCCTTGGAGACTGCTTCCCAGACTTCTGGCAGAGCCATATTTGGTCTACTCTTAAGAAAGATTAGAAATATTGTCAAACCAGTCTGACCAAAAACACTTAGTGGTGATACAGCTCACACCAGCTTACTTTKTGCCAGAACAGCTTAAGCCAGGTGCCAGAAGAGAATGAGTATTAGCAAAAGGTATTTTTCTTGGAATAGCATCCAGGTCTACCATAAACCAAAGCAGTTATGCTGAGGAAACCAAAATGTGCGACGTAGCCTGCAGAGAGTTAATACCTCTGTGAAAGCTATCATGCTGGAGAACTGGATGTTCTCAGCAGGTCCTCCCATCTCACRGCAAGGGTGTAGGGCGAAACCTGCGCACGATACAACAGTGCCAACAACGGACCTCTCTCCCTCCCAGTCCCGGTGTCCTCATCTGCTTGTGTAATCCTCTAGATCCTCCCCATCCTCTCCAAAGCTGGAAAAAACTGCTGTCTGGTGCAAAGATGACTTAACAGACAGGGGAATCCAKCTCTCAGAGTGCAAAGCTTCCTGGTAGGACTCTCACTTTTCTAATTCATCCTAAAATCTTTTCCAATGGTATTTCAGACCTTCGTTAGTGACTGGAGGGTACCTCTGAATACCAAAGCATTTYAGCAAGATATTCATGAAGTTCTGTGCGGCACTGGCCATCGCTATGTAGCAGTTATAATAGCCACCCAATGCTAGTCTTGCTTTGTCCCTTGTCTCGCTCTCACTTAAGAATTTTTCTTCCTGGCGCTCTCTTTGCATGGAAATGGTGCCTCAAGCCATTTTGTCCTCTTTTTCACCATCCAGACTCCTGCTATCTGGCATGCCTGCTTCACTAAAGTCCAGTGTCTCTCAGGACAGCCTATAGGTGTCTATTGGATAGATATGAACTGGAACTTCATAACGTGAGAACTCACCATTTACCAACTGTGATGGTCATTGTTTTCTTTTTTGAGATGAATCAGCACACCAGTCTGTCTTCACCTGTATGTCCTCTGTACCTGTAACTACTTTTGCCGCTCATTTAYTTTTCAGACTACAGTTATCCAGCTGAAGATGAAACATTGATTTTTATATTATGGTGTTCTAGTGCATGCACACACACCCGTGAACAAAAACTACAGTCATATGCTTGTGTTKTTTCCTCCAGACCTATTCTTCGGTTAGCAATATGAATGGGCAGCTAGTATTCACCTCATTGACCAGTATGGATCATTGGTGAATCCTTAACAACTGTAGTAATAAGCTTTTTATAGAATTTGAAGCTCTTCYGCTCTACTGCCTCTCCTGCCATGTCCTTTCAGCCCTTTAGAAGAAAGTCCTATGGACGCACATCAGGAAAGAGCATGTACTCCTAGGAAAATACAAGTCCTCAGTCTATCAGAACATATTAAGGGTTTGTTGAACAATTAATCAAGTCTCCATCAAACCTGCTGTCTTTGAGCCTGATCCTGCATGTATAGAAATGAATTAGTGCTTTCTTAATGCTCAGCTGAGGAAAGAAAAAGCCCATTGTAGTCTAAAGAGAGCCTGAGATTGGAGCTCATTATGCGCTGCTCGTCACCGCATAAGGGAGTCTTGTTCCTTCTGACAATCAGATTGTAGCCCAAGTTGTAAAGCTGCTATAATGTATTTTCATATGCAATCTCCCGTATTTGTATAGTTTATAGCAAAGACTATCAACATAACTAATGTTAGCTTATGGGATGCCAGAATGAAAGCAACTATTGAGCTCTCTAACCATCAAAGGAAATACAGACCCCCTTACTCTGAAGYTTTGATTTATATGATCCTGAATCGACTTACACAGTAATAATACTCTATTCTTTCTTCTGGGCCTCAGACCTTCAAATGGGGCTTGGACTTGGTATTTRGTGAGTTTGCGTTACCATGACAATCTTTTAAGTCAGCCGTGAGCTTGATTTTCCAGGAACAGATTGCACAACTTTTGCACTTCTTTTTGCTCACCTCCTCAGCACTTTCCTAAGCTTTCCAGCTCTCTGGATTTTAGTCTCAGTACTGAAGAGCAACAACCAATGTAGATTCAACTCTACCTCTTATCCAAATAGTTGCAACCTTTATTTATACACATTTTAAAAACAGTTAGCAACTGATTTAACAGTGGTTGCTTCTTCCTTCCTATCCAGGCAAGTCCAGTTTTAAGAAGAGCCAGCACTGAAATTAATTAGTCCAAGACCAAAATCCTTCTATATTTGGTCATTGCTACATCTTCTCCCTACCCTCCTCTGGYAGGCTGAAGGATGAGTGAGTTTTGATTCACTGTCTGAAGGATTATTGAGGCTGAAATGAAAATGTTACAGCAACAGATGCTGAAATGGCATACTACCAAAGATGTGAAGCTCAATTAAAAGGTAAAACCCTTTTAATTTAGCCTTGTCCTTTCTGGGAAGCATCCAGTCCTAAAGAGCTTTCAACTCCTTCAACTTTTGATCCTAATGTGAAAACAGTGACAAAACATAGAGACAGGCAAAAACAAAGAACATGGTTTTCAYGCTCTAGGATCAGTTTAATTTTTCTTCTAGATAGCATATTGGCATCTGAGCTCTATTTTGAGTGTTGCTATTTTGGACAACCATAAAGTGCACTGCATATTTTGTGGAGGTATTTTTGGAGTACAGGAAATTGAAACTTGATTCTATGTAGACCATCACCATAAACATTTCTACTGTATAAAAACATCTTTATTCTAAGAATCTCAAAGTAGTTACAGCAAACATTAACAAGCCAGCATCTGTCTTTAAGGGTGGGAAGGAAAAGAGCATGTAGACGGATTTGCCTAAGATCAGTCAGATTTGTGAACTACAGCATCTCAAAAAATTATCCATTTGACTTGGATCAGGCACATSAACACATTTCTCTCAACTCAACCAGAGTACGCTAGACAAAATTTGTGTTGCCTTTTGTCTTTTCCAACAGCTACAAGAGGGAGGAGGATTTTTATTCTAGCAGAAAGCCTGCTAATATAAAAAAATAACCCATCATAATTTTTTAAACTAATTTGATTTGGCAGAATCAGTTCATGCCAGATCGATACTTTACAATAATCTAATACTACCGCTCCGTGACAGACCTGAAAAGAGAACCAAAGTTTGTCATAACAATTGTTTTGACAGGCCGTGGAGATATTTCGTTGCTTATTTTATTTGTCTGTCACAACTCTCCCTTTGCACTGTCAGGGGGAAAAAAAAAGCATTCTGAAATAAGATCAAAAGCCAGGGACATTTTGTATTACTCTCCCCATCAAAAAAAAAAAAAAAAAAGAAAAATAATTAAGTGATGCTGGCTAGTCATGCTTACAGACCACATGAATGTGAATCAATAGTATTCTTGAAAACTCAGAAAACAATGTTTCAAGTAATGAGACTAGTTGAATCAGGTAAAAAGACTGGGAACTGTAGATGAAGCTTTCAGAGGTGGTCAAAGTCGGCCAAATCCTCCTTACACTGAAATCAGAAGTATGGTCCTCAGTGTGGAAAAGTTAGAGCAGCTCTGAATGCACTAGATGAGTATCCATGTGTTGACACTGGAGAGGTTCCTTAGATGCGCAGAAGATGTGACCTCTCCTGCYACAAGCTTATAGTTGAAAAAACGCAAAGCAGTCAAGGGAAAATGATAAATATATGACATTCTTCTTAGCCAATTTTAGGGCAGAGATGTGACATGATTTCCCAGCCATTTAATCTGCCTTCTCTTTGAGGAAGCAAACTCTCGAGGACGCAGCCTAATGCAATGCAGCCCTCATCCCCCCACTGAAATGTTGGTATTAATGCTCTTGATATTGAACCTATGGTTCATTTGGGGAAAAAAAAAAGAATGTCCTTTAGCAACGGTCACTTTAGTCTCTGTGCATGCAGGACAGCCACAGCTTGGCATGTAGCATCTGCTTTCAGACCTTACTACAATGCCAATCTTCAGGATATATTTTGTGAAACAAATATGTTCTCTCAACAGAAATAGAAAAAATAATAAACTGCAAAAACATGTATTTCCCTGTCCTCTGCTTAAGGTTGCTTTGTTGGGTTGAATATCCCTGTGTTTTCAGCTAGAACACAGCRTCTTTTCATAATGAGAAATTGCAGGAAAACAGTAACCATACAGAGCCACTTTTTTTCTTAAAAAGCATCTTGATTAAAAATTAAAGTCCATTACCTGGCGTGTGCAATGTACATTAAAGCCATTTGCAATATACTGTTTTCTTAATTTACAACATACTTTATTGTGTCCAGAATCTACTTAATATAACCCCAAAATTATTTTGTTCAGTTATGCCTATAGCCAAGTTTTGCCAACATATTTTGGATTATGCATGTATTGATGCATAATATATTTTTTCATTGCATTTACGGATTTGCCAACTGTACAGTCGTACACTTACATCCTGGGTGTTAGAATGGAACGCATCTATTCTAACTGGATCACAACRGAAAGGAAAGATGATCATAAAGCTACTTCAGCGAACGTCTAAGTGCTATATTTAGATGCTGCTATGATGATAGTTCCTTGACTCTGAATCTGCTCTGGGGGAGCAATTGGGAATGTAAAGCAGGACCAATGCTTTTACAGAAACACAAGAAAAACCCAGTTATTGCTGTTTAGTCTGATATTCTGCTTGGAAAGCTGGGCATTATGATGTGGCCGTTACCAAGAAGGACGGTAACATGCAGCTGTAACATCCACAAACCTCAGAAAGCCTTGTGAAACTGGATTAACATTATCACTGTTTCAGGGATGAGGTGGAGAAAGCAGCAGAGAATATGGTCTCAGAGACAGTGCAAGATGTAGGAACAGGCCCTATGTCTTTTAATCCTCTGGCCAGCGTTTTCTCCCCATGGTCCTGTTGTGTTGGCGTAAGAGCATCGGGACCACTTCACATTTCCAGTTGCTCACCCAGCAGAGATGCAGAACGAGGGAACCGTATCATCTTACCAACCTCTAAATATAGCACTTAAATGTTCATTGGAGTGGCTTTACGATCATCTTTCCTCTGTTGTGAGCCAGTTAGGACAGAAATGGCCCACTCTGCCAACAGGGATATAAATTCTCCTTTAAGTCCTGTCATTAACATGCATGATAGGGAAGTTACTCTCTTGCCTCAAAGCACTTAAAAAGCAGTGTGTGTGCTGTCTTCTGGAGTACTTAATTAATAATTATTCTCCTCTCTACTCTGAATCCAAAATATCTGTCAACTGTAAATCAGGTTTCTTTTAATTAAATTTTATTTTTTTGTTCTTTTTCACTGAATTCTTACTTTTTTAAAAATAATGAATCCTAGCATCACACATTTCAGTCTGCCTGTAAAGCCTCCTTTCTTAAGAATTGTGATCGGAAGATTGAATGTATAATTATTAATTGAACACATAGACTATTTTCTATTCCAGGTCCTTAAAGTGGTTGAAAAACATTAATCAAAGGAAGCCCCTCAGCATGAAGTCTAGATTTAAATCATTTTAAAAATCATATTCCACAATATTACATCTGCTCTCAAGTTCCAGTGTTGATGTTTGTGATTTTACAGCCACACTTTCCTATTTCTTTTAAAAATATTTTTCTCTCCCCTGCGGCTGTGTGAAAGGCTCAGGAAAAACAGGGGAAATAGACTATTTATCCAGGGAAAACAGTGAAACACATACAACTTAAATGGCCCGATTCTTTCTCTTCCTTACTCTGGTGTAATACAGCTTTATTTCTACATGTGATAAAGTTAGCGTTTTCACTAACCTCAGTGAAGGAAAAAGAAGTATCAACTTGGTGCGGATTATAGGAGGTTCAGACCCATGGGGTTATCAGATGTAGATACTCTTTTTTCCTTCTCTGCCTCCATGCTCCCCTTCTACCCCCCGCAGTATTTCACTTAATCAGCTGAACTGCTGTTTGTAATTACAGTTCTGGAAGCTGAAATAGTTCAGAAAGCTGTCGAATTATTTTTTTTTTTTAATCTCTATTCCATTTGGATGGGTTTGAATATCTGGTTCCCTGTTGCACAGACATGACCGGTTTTTACTAAGAACAAGTTTGACCTTTTCTCCTGATTATCCACTGCCTGGTGGTATATATTAATGAGTAAAAAKAACTCTTGCAAGCCCCTGGGCATTAAGGGATATATAGGTTCTGAAATCGATATGCTAACTCCAGCCATATAGATAGCTCAGCTACCCAACAGCTGCCCATTCCTTTGCTTAAAATTTATCTGTTTTGCCAGAAATATCATCTTAAAGGTGTGATATCTCTCTGAAAAAAAATAGTAAGATACTCTGGTAACTGTTCTTAAATATTGGAAAAATTGTGAGCTTTATGCATCGAGCAGGGTAACATGAGAAAGAGAATGAGGAAGCAGAATTCGAATTGCATCCACATCTGAACTCATGGTACTATTTAGCTTACGTTTAAACAAAGGGAAARTTAAGTTTGTTGCAGAATCTAACTAACATATAAAGGTGGATTTTCTTGAAGGTTTAAGTTAAGGAAATGTCATTCTTATAATTTCCCAGAGCATTTACATTTTGTTTTTATTGTTTTAATAAAAGCCTGATTCCTTGAGTCAAGTTATTTGGTAAGAAAATCCACTTTCATTCCTTTTAATGGAGTAAGTATCTGGGTAGCTACTGTTGTGTTTGTAGACAAAAATCCTGAAAGCATGGTACCAGATAAAAATTGCATGCCTTTTTACTGGGGAAAATTAAAAAATAACACACTTTTTTTTAACTTTTCCATCTCACTGCTTAGCTCTAACCCAAATTGTATTTCTGCYGCTCTGTCACAGACTTCTTCTGTGGCATGGGCAGCTCTCTTAACTTACATAGGTCTTTAATTTTCGTAACCTACCAAAAGGAAGCGGCATTTATCATGTACGTAAGGCCAGAAGTTCAAAAGTGCTAAAGCAACTACTAGGAAAGAGCTAGTAAAAGCTCAGTTCAGCCAAACTAGCTTCTTACAAGCCAGTGGACAAARTCTGGGGCTTAAAAGATGGACAGCTATTGTACTACCCATTTTGCATCCCAAATAAAAATCCAAAAATCCCAAATAAAAAAACAAAACCAAAGGACAGTCAGCTCAATTCAACCTAGAAAATATAAAGAAGCGGGGGGTCTGCTGTGCCTTTGAGAGGTGTTGACCCCTGTCTCCACGGGGCCACAGTACCACCATGGCATCTTGTCTTTTCTGTAAGGAGGATGCTGTCGCAGGGGCCTCAGCGTGTCGCACCGTATGAAGATGTAAGGCTGGTGACCGGCTGATAAAGCCATGGGCAGCCTCAGCATGTCTCTGGTAAGGAAAGATGCCATTTGCGTGCAGGCCATGCTTAGTGCATGCCTACAAAAAGACACCGGCTTTTCTCTGTACTTGCTTCAGGTTCCCAAAGGCGAGAACAAAGACCGAGTTTTCATTTCAGTAGCCTGCTCTGTAGCAACTCTGTGGCTTCATGTGAAAATAAACATAGCGGAAGGCACACAACACCTGCATTGTGCGCTCTATCTGGTAAACAATGTCGTTGGCTCACTAACGCWGCCTAGGCATGACTTTTGAACTACTCTGAAAAAAACCCCTCTGATATTTCTTGTAACGCCCGTAGTAACACCTTTCCTTGAGTAAACGAAGTAAGTACATTCAAAAGTTACAACCCTCATCCAGAAGCAGAATGAGCACATACAAGATTACAARCTGCTGATTTCCAGAAAGGGGCTGATTCTGATATTAAATACGCAGGTGAAGGATCTTCCTAAAGCTTATTTTCCAGTAATTAAAAATTATGTTCAGTACTAAAGAAAAAGGGTATTGTGGGAAAAAGAAGGACAACGGTGGACTGGAAGGCAGGAGCTGAATGATAACCCTGGGATAAGACYCAGTGAATCCCTGAAATGGGTTTAGCAGATACAGAAAAAATAAATATGGCATAAAAAACCTCCAATTTTTTATTTTGAATGTCTCCTGCTACCCAGAAAGAAACTTTATGSTCATATAAGTATGAACAAATTATCCTCTCCTGTGGTTTACTGGAGATGTCTACCAACGGGATTGTAAAAGCCCCGTTGGGCCAGCTAAGACATTGATGCTCTAGTCACCAAGACCTTCACCRGGACTGCGCTTGCCCAGGAGACACCCCTGTAAGCCTGAAACCATCTCAGTTGGGCCGATGGGAGGCTGCGACCTCCCGGCGGGATGCTCCGTGTGCCGGGCGAGCTTACCTTTGACGCAGGCCTGAACCTGCCCGTACCACTCCCCGCAGCTGTCGCAGAGCAGCGTGAACGCCGTCTCCTTGTTGCCCATGACGTACCCCTGGGCGCAAACGTACAGCAGCTCGTCCCCCATTTCAAAGCCAGTGTGGCCATGCAGGATGGTGTGGGGGAAGGACGGCGGGTCCCCGCAGGGCTTGTCTGAAAAGGAAAAAGAAATGAGATTCTAGAGACCTTGCAATAGCTTTAAATGCAGTACTAAGAGCAGTGCCAAAAGAGTTACCCCAAGGACAAACTTACACACGTCCGCAGAACTCATACATCTCATCTGATTCATGCCCTTGTCCTCCTTCATAACTATTTTCAGCTGTAAYTGGGAAGGTATATATTGGGCTATAACTGTGATGTGATAACTGTGATGTTACCGATGTGTAACAGTGATGCATCTAGAGGGGCTTTCTTTCCAGCAAGTCAGCCCAGGATGTCAAGCTACAGCTGCCTTCTCTGCCTGCTTCTACAAGGGCTTGGGTAGGCTGGGACTGGAAAGCAAAAGCTTGGACACCGTCTTTTTTCTTAACCGCAGAAAAGSTTGTGAAATTGTTTGGCACTTCAATGTCTACTACACTGTAGCAAGCAGTCGGAGGCTGAGCAATGACCCAGTCCATGATCACGGAAAGGAAAGGCCCAGATGGACACCAGTCATTTTTCAGGCTATCTCTAAGCTTCTAGTCTTTCTCAAAATCAAAAGTTTCTTCCGAGGTACTCAGATTTCCCCTATTTTACATTAGAGACATCCTAAAATAAATGGTGACTCGTGCTCTTCAACTTAACAAAAAMCAGGGGTAACATAGCTCTGCTCTCTGTGAGAATCTGAAGAGCTAAATTTATTGGGATATAAAATCTAACAGGATGTTGTTTGATAATATTTCTGCTGACAGCACTAAGAACCAGGAAGCAAAAGTTACTGTAAACAATAACAAAACCAATTTCATTGAGTTTTTGGTTGCCTGACAGAAGTGCAGAAAGGAGGCAGGCAACTGCCAACATCAGTGTAAACTGAATTTGAACGCTTGGCTATCATTTACAAGGTGGGTCAAGATCTTCTAGAGAACTTCTAGGCATTGCATTTTGTCTTCTCTCAAAGGTCATCCTCTCTCAGAAGTGCTCTTGAAGAGGGGTTTGCCATGTCTCCATTTTCTCCATTTTTTTTTACAGTCCCTTTTGAAATAGGTATCTTTTGGTTACAGAAAAACAAAACAAAACAAAACAAAACAAAAAACCCCTATAATGCAAGAACACAATCTTACCAAGAAACCCAGTGGACAAAATATGTAGTGTTGGTACAAATAAACACTTTGATATTCTTTTTCAAATCTGTGATTTTTTTCTAGTGGTTCTAGAGCCCTTATTGACTGTGGAATTAAAAACAACTGTTCCATTTGCCAAAATAGCTGAAGATTCAAAACCTGCTTTTGTCCTGATACAGAACAACCAAAAATGAAAAGGCTAATAGGTAATAGCTCAGGAGTTCTGGTAATTATATGGGATAAGTGAAACTTAGGGCCAGGTCTGTGTTCTAGTATTGATCTCTCCTGTTGAAACARTTTGCCTTGGTACAAAAACCTAATTACTTAGTTGGTTAAGCAAAGATTATGTTCCTTGGAAAGACTTTTGTTTGGAAGCTGAAAAAGTGACCTCCAAGACTATGCTTCTAAACATGCAGAAGGAGAAACATCTTCRGAAAGCACCCTTGCTACTTTGCTAGAGTCTACTTTTAGGACAGCATCAGCACAAGATCTTACAAACAACATTTCCACTGACACCAATTCACGTCCAGGGTTTTAGTTTTGGGCAATGGTTTTGACAGAAAAGCTTTTTTTCAATCTACTTTCTGCAAAAGCTCAGACTTTTCTGCTTTTGCCCCAGGGACATTCTGCAAGATCCTTGTGAGTCCCATCTGCAGCTTCTGCCATCATCTACCCACTTCTGACCCAGGCATAGGTAAATACAYGTTTATTTAGAAATACGATGTATTTAAGTTGCCAGTTGTTTACCTCRTAGTGAAATGAACATCCTAGGATAAATATCCACACTCTGTGAAAGTTCTTTTGGATCAGGATTTTAGAAATTATCTGTTAGACCTGGCTAACCACTTCTCAATCGGGTACGTTGAAAAACATCTGCCACTAATTTAAGGGACATGCTACTGAAGTCAAAGCTTTGAAGTCTATTCTCCATACTGTACACATACATATATACTGTCTAACACCTTCAGAAGTTAGTGGGAGTTATGCACACACATACCGACAGAAAAAACAAGCTCTTGAGGCTACACAAAGCTCAGTTTATGTACAGGCTTATGGAGGCTTGGCATCCGAGGAAGTGAGGAGCAGTTAGCAGCTAATGCCTTTCCTGTGAACTGGTCGGATGAATAGAGATTGATGTGGATGAAAGGAATAAAAAAATATTTTATTGCCTCATAGGAAGGCTACAGACCCCTGCATTTCATGTACTTTATTTATGTAGCTACTTCCGTCGGTACAAATGGGAGCTGTGTATCTGCTCTGAGGCAAGTATTGATCCCAAGGCTATATGGGACAATTATATGTCAGGGGGTATTCTTATCTACAAAGCCTTGCTTCTTAATCCTGTGGCCAGAGGAAGCAGAAAAGTAACACTTACATTAGTTATATACATTTATCTTATGGCAGACACATTCAAAAAGCACATTATAACCTTCCAGGCCAGAAGGAAGCTGAAGGGAGCTTTACTGTAAAATTTGGCAACATGTGGCAATAGAGACTAATGAGATCCTGAAAGAGAGATCTGGCTGATGTGTGAAGAGAAAGAAAAGGAGAGATTTAAAAGATGTTCATGGATGAACAGTGTACATTGAACTTTTGAATCTCTCATAAGAGACTTCGTAAGTTTGTGTCTTGGCTGCAGAGCATATTGGGTGACAGCACAGACAAGGCGAAGTGAAGGCTGATACCCTGCAAAGACATACTCGAGTTCCTACATCCATTTTGCTGATGTCCTCTCCCGTGCAAGACGTACAGGAATTTTCAGGGTTGCAGCATCTTACGGCTCCTCGTCCTGCTGCAGTCTCAGTTGCTATGACAATTCCTGCTCAGCCTGTTGCCGAACCTGTTCTTGCTGGTACGTGTACAGAAGTGAGACTGGCACAGCCGCTCATCAAACTGAGACACTCTGGGGACACCCTTCAGGTTTTTTTCTGCGGCCTTTGTACCAGGAGGTGGCAAAGCATGGGCATGTTTGGAACAACGGCCTGTGCTCAGTGCTGGCACTCAGGCCATTTTCTCRCTGGAAGAGAGGAGGCAGATCTGGGCGACAGAGCGTGACAGAGGATGTGTTGGCAGCAGCTTGCCATTTGGAGGAACAGCAGTGCTCTTTGTTAAGGCGACTACAGAGGTTGCYTGGAGTGGTGATGCTGGTAGATGAGGACCAGGCACCTCCAGTGCTGAGCGGGTGCTGAACTCTCCATCTGGTGCACTGCTTTTCCCCTCATCTACCCTCCCGTAAACCAGCATATTTTCTCGGTGCGTGCTAAAAGATGAGCCCAATGCACACTTCCCAGTAGAAGAGCCTGACGTGCTTGGTTATTGTGCCTCAGCACTCAGGCCCCATCCAGCAGATCCCATGCTCTGCSTGCCTGTGTGCGAGATCACATCCTCAAACCTGGAAACTTGGAATCCAGTTCTGGACATTGTGACCCTTCCTGAGTTTGCCACAGAGAGTTCTGGTGTCCTAACATCAGCTGCAAGCAGCAGACTCGGCAGGTGACCTTCTGGATGCCATTTTACGAAGATGAGATGTTGCAAATCTGAGCCACGTATTGACAGCGAGGTCAAACACCTAACAGGGCTCCGTACATTGGTAGCTGACCTGCAGTAAGCAAGGATGGATTAGGTTAYGCAGGGAGAGAGCACAGCACAGATATATGGCAATGTGGAAGTACACAGAAGATCCTCATGTCAGCAGTAATTTGGCACAGACTGTCTCCTGGAGTGAAAATCACCACACAGTCAATGAAGAASTCAATATACATGGGTAGAAATTAAGAGAGAGACAACATCTGGTGACTGAAYGGGAATAAGTGGCACCGCAAAGATGCAAGTGTTGAGCATAGATATGTTAGGGCTAGTGATGACTCTGGATACAGACCTCTTAGAGACTCAGTAACCATTTTTTACAAGGGACTGAAGACGCCTCTTGTTAATTGAGTTAGCACATTCAGTCATGATTGGCTTTTAGGAATTATGGCCCCTCTGAAGAGTAACTTTAACTCCAAACCATGTGGAAAGGGGTTTGTGACAGGTGATTTCTGGCAAAGAGTYGACACAAGTCACTTTAAGAACACAGTACCCCTCCTCCCCAATCCAGGTTCCTCCAGAAGCATCTTCTTGATTTAAACTACAAGCATCTCATCAGTTTGTAAAGACTTTTTTCAGATGTCTTGATAAAATACCGTCTACAGAAAGGACAGCCTGAGATGAATGCAAAAATAAATCAACATGAAAAAGATGCAGACTTCAGCTTCCACGCCACCTGGCAGAACTGGGAATCTACTGAAATCTGATTATCTACGATTACTACTTTAACTGTGTACCATGCTCTGAAAGCTGACATGAAACATCCTCACTGAAATAAAACATCCCCTGTTACAACCGCCCAATTCAGCAGAGTTTTTCCAGAGAGACCACTGGAATTTATAGGATGTCATCTCATCATTAAGAAATTAGAAAATGCAACCCTTAACATTCAGCCCTGTGAAAGATGAGTGTGTATGTTTGTTTTCCTTCTTGATTGCAGAGACACTAAAGCATATGGGTTTTTTCTTTTTGGATAAAAATCCTGAGTACAAATAGAGCGCAAAGAACCAAAACTCAATCATAGCCAATATAAGTGCTGCTTGTAAGCTACCGATGTTAGGATGCCAATAGCTCTTTCATCAGATAGAGCTTATAAGAATAACTTCATTTATTAGTTTAAATGACATCACCAGGTAGCTGGAAATTCACTGTCAGCTATATGCAAAGCTCTGGAAAAGAAAGCTATAGCAATGAAAAAATGAAAAGCTTCATAACCATAGCAAAGCATTGACAAATACAAAGAAATGGTTCAAATATTACATAAAYTGTAGTTTGATTGCTCTTTTAAAGTATATTTAATACATTTGCTGTAAAGAATATACTAATTTGTTTTTTTCTTACTGCTGAAAAAGGCAAACTGAAATATGTACATAAGCCATCAAGCTTTGATGGGCATCTGGAGCCAACAGTCATGTTTAACAAAGTTTTATTTGCATTTATGCTGTATGCTACTACAAGTTGCTGCCTGTTTAGTTTTTCTGTGGTGGCAGCAAATCAAAGCCTTATGGAATAGAGATCTTACTTGTTGCCTGTAAATATCAGTGGGTCACTGAAAGAAAGAACCAGTAAAACTTGGGAGCTATTAACAAAGAGATCTTTCCTTTTTTGCATTTAAAAAAAAGACAAGAAAGGGAACCGAGAGGATTATATACATATGAAATTGAATAGTATGCGGTCCTACAAAAAAAATTAAAACTGGTAGGAAAAATTCCAGCTTTCTGTTTTTCTTGCTTTATCTCTTTTATACTTTGAGGCATTTTCCTATGAGCTTTGATAGAGAATAAAGACACAGTCTGTGGGCCAGRTCTGACTTAATGGGTGATACTCCATTTTCAGAATAGGTAGAATCTAATATATTTTTAGGTAATTTTTGGCACTCGGGGCTAAGAGAGAAACTTTCTGATCTCAGCAGATCCTGGGCTGGTACAGAGTCGTCTTTCTGACTCAAATGGCTGCATAAAACATTTGTTTCTGAGAAACCGAGAAGACACATTTCTCTGTGCTGCAAAAACTGCAGCAATACCCACAGCATTCATAAAACATTACAGCTACATCTTTCCCTCTCAAACATAACTCTTAGTACCAATTCCCTGTAAAACATAACTCTTAGTATCAAAGGCTGCTGTGATTCTTCTCTGTGTACAGAARAAAAATTCATTTCAGGAGCACAAAAAGCCAGTATCTCTCTCTTCWGGATTTYTATTTGTAAAAGCCTGATCCTGTAAGCACACCCAGAGCTCTTGCTAGCATCTGACCACTGCCCCGGCTGTTAAGGCATGCTGAGGTGTATGCTTWAGCAATTCAGCTGAACTCATTTGCATGCTAAATATTTATTGAGTAAAGTTTAATTGTAAATCAAGGCCTACAAAGGGAATTTTGTGATGGTTTGTACCAGAGGTTTCATGGTGGTTCAAGATGCCCTTTGCACAACCCTAAGAACTGAAAATAGAGTTGTGAAGAGTTACTATCATCAACTTTTAGTTTCTAAAGAAGAGAAGGCTGATGTGACTGTTCCCTCTGTCCATCCTCAACCTGTCAGTCTGTCTGAGCCTTTGGCTGATTTCAGCCAGGTCTGACAAAGAGGGAGAGCTGCTGAGCATCTGCTCACTTTGGTAAGATGAGTTTAGAAGAGGGAAGACGCAAAGCYAGGCGTCTTTTCCATTGGGATGTGCACAGGTAGGACTCAGCTCTYACCCCTTCCCTCAAGCGCCGCCGGCCAGCCGATCGGCGTTGCGTACAGGCGGACAAACCAGCATATTCGKACCTCTAAGGCAGCCACAGCACATGCTGCCTCCTGCCCAGCCAGCCATGCCAGGGCCCGGCGAGGAGCCGAGAGTGCCCTGAAGGCAGGGAGATAGATGATGGGTAGAAGGTGGGGTTAAGAAATACTGGAGAAAGAACCAGATGCATTTCATGTGGGACTGCAGATTATTGGTTGGATGGATACGGAAGAAATGAAAGGGCTTGTGGTTATTGTGTATGCGGACATAGGTGGCAATTTAAGAAACCTGGGATTTATCACTTTCAGCAGGGCAAAAAAACTTGCTTTTTGTACCTGATTTCAATACACAGGTCTTAAYACTAATGTATTACTATATTAGAAATGAAATTGTATCAATTAAAAGCAATGTCTGCTTTTCTGAAAGAAAAAAAATGCTTGGGAGGTTTCAAGTAAGAAACAATTCATTAATCATAACTTAGACGTGTAGTTATTAGCCACATGTACAAAACAGCAGAATAGATATGCTATGTCTGAGGCTGTGGTGCGGGGTTTGCTGTTGTTGCTTCTTACTGGATATTTACTTCCCAAAACTGAAAGTGGCATCCCTGAGGTGGAGGATGTTCTTTCACTAGTCAACTACTTTGTGCTGGCTTGTGTGTTACGGTGCGTTACACTCAYGTGTTAAGGCTATCTCCTTTCTGGACTTTGCTCTTTTCATACCAACTACAGACTAGGCTCTGCCACACAACTTCAGTCAAGCCTTCCTATTCAAACATCGACTCTGCATCCAAAATCTTTTATATATTCAAAGAGGAGGGGACCTTATTGTCATCCAGAAATGTTTCTGTGTGTAAGGACTATTTGGTGAGTGTATTGGCACAATCATCCCATTCTGTCATCAGGAAACTCCCTGCCTTGTACAAAACAAGATGTTCATAAACTGCCTCTTCTTTGTAAATGATGCGAATTTTCCCCTGAGTTTTAACAATGCGGTTTCTGAGCCCTGTGTAGTACTCCTCTCCRACAAGCATTGTCAGACTATGTTCTTATCTTCACCTTTATTCCCCTTTACCGTGAGCAGTAACCAAATGCAAAAGGCAAACGCAGTTCCTTCCCCGAGATCCAGCATCTACGTGTAAGCTCGGACGCAGCAGGTGGGGACAGACAGGGGAGCACAAGGGCACAATGGAACAATAGTGGCCAGAGCAATGATTTCAGCGCCCCACAGCTGTCCCACCCACCGCAAGGTTTTTCTCGAGGGGGGGATGATGACAAAAGGGAGATTTGAAGGAAGACAATGAGAGAGTTTTGCACGTGTTTACAGGGAGCTGCTCCTGTATGTGAGGAGCAGCATGGAAGAAAGCACAAAGGTGCTTGTGTGACAACTGGGTGACGGAGCTGGCATCGCTCATAGCAGCACGGAGCCCGGAGTTGATATCATGAGGGTTATTTGAGAGGATGGTCAGTCAAATTCTGCGATTTTTAATGGCTGGGTGCACATCAAATACGCATCACCCCTGCCACATTTCACTTCAACCATATTTTCATGCCCACTGCTGCCACTGACTCTTTATCAGAATGCCCCCCTGTGTTGTGAAYTTACTGTTTCTCAGTAAATGCCATCTGCTTGCCCCTGCTTTTCTTGGAAATGAGATGCRAAACTTCACTGCAGACATCAACAATCCACTTCAGAGGCTCCCAAATTTCTTTACACAATCCTGCCTATCAGTAACAATTTATTTTTTCCCTACTCAGACTCCATCTTTGCTTGTGGGTTCTGGCATTTGAATAACAAAAAGTTTAAGCATCAACTTAAATTGGAAATAATTTGGTTTTCAGAATCATCCATGATATACCTGAGTCCCTAGCAGGCTGGTCTACGCTTGTTAAAAACAGCAAAACAACAACAATAAAAAAGTTAAAATGGAGGCAATGAAGTTATTTGCATACAAACGTTGTGTACTGACAGATATGCAACAGCACAGTGTTTTGCGGTTGGAAGCCAGCTTTCCGAGGTACGTTCAGTTACAGTGCTGAGTATGGGAGATGCTTCAGGCATCTCAGTTATATTGGTGCCAGATATATTCTTTTCCATAAAGTATGTTCTGTGAACACCAAAATGGGTTCTTCCAGATCAGTAGTGCTGTTTGAACTTGCCTAGCTRCAGCAAAGACAAAAGATAATGCAATTTATTTCCTGCAACCAATGTAGCAGTTGGCTCACTTAGCGGGCGATTACTATAAAGATTTATTCCTCAACATTCCCTCTTTGCCTCTCAGCAGTAGAAAAATTGTAGGTAAAACTTTTAATGTTGCAAGACAGCAATGACTGTGCATTATTTCAATAGTATATCAGTGCTGACCTTCATCCTTTACACAAAAAGCATCATATTGGTCATTCACAATGGGATCGGTTTCAATTTTAACATCAATGGCTTTCACGCTCTGCTGTTTGCTGCCCGTCTTTCTGCATATAATTGTCCTAAAATAAAGAAGAAAAAAATAATCAGAAATCTTCTGGAGTTGTACATGCAGGTGAAATTTGGAGATCTTTTATCACAGTAGTCAGGCTTTAGCCTCAGCTTAACTGTTTAAGAGTTGGCACATAAAGCATTAGTGTGGGAAGATCTATGAAAAAAGCCAAGGGAGAATTAGAAGTAATTAAAAAAAATGTTTGCTGTAGATCAGTCCAAGGCATAGGAAGCAATAAAGAATGTTTATCTTATTCTGTAATACTTTTAAACATCAGACCAAGTCCCAGCATATTTAAAGCCACATTCTGCTCTCACATTCCAGCAATACATATTCCCACCAATGGCACCTGGATAAAAATGAATAGAAAACTCAAGATTTGGTCTGAAAGATTATAAATCATTAGCATTTTACATTAAAAGAACATTAAGGTTGCATATTTAACCGCTCAAAAGCTAACACAGGCAAGCTCAGAAAATTCGTCTTGAGTTCTTGGAAGAAAAAGCTGCTATCTTTTTTTTTTTTCAGTAATTCCACACCTTTGTGTAAACTCCATTTCTTCTGGCTCGGTACTCAGCAGTACCAAATCCATCCTGTTGCCCTTCATAGGCTTGAACAAAGGTAATAAATCTGTATTTGGTTTTACAACTCTGTAGATGCTGAACATAAAGGAAGAGATTACTAATTATCTCCTCTCTCAGCTGTACTGGCTGCTTAAAACTAACAAATAAAAGACAGTTTGTTATAGAAGACACTGGTTTTACTGTTACACTGAAGGTTACAAAGGCTGGGAAAGTGAATTCAGCCCAAATTTTTGCAGCTGGATATTAATGGTGTGGGTTTTATCTTTTGTGGACAGCAGGTTTGTAGAAGTGTTGCACGGTCAGCTATTCTAGTGAAAGCAAGACAAAAATGCTTTCCACAGAGGAATCTTTCCAGTGGAAGAACATTTATCATTTTGTATTGTGCAATGGTTGAACTAATTTTGCTGTCAGTCCCACACTCAATTTGAGGAATAAAATAAATGTTGACTAACTGCCCATTCACGGAGCATGGAAAAGATCCAGTGGAAACCCAGTATTTGATCATGCACTTAAATACTATATAACAGCTGATTTACACAAGTGGGGTGAATTACGATTGTACAGACCATCTTAATTCTGGCATGTGTTAGCTTCTGAGCAGTTAAATAYGCAACTTTAATGTTCTTTTAATGTAAACAAACAAAAGCAACATGAAACAAGCCATATGGTGGTGGTCAGGCATATGTACCAGAATGGTTCCTACCACACTTCTGCTCTGGAAAATGATGTGATGTCATCCCCTACTGAAAGTCCCTTTACGATTTCAAATCAAATATGTTTCTTTTGAAAGGAAAACAACCCTTGATTTTTCGGGGGGTCACTTGAAAGACAATATTGTCYATACAACTTTAAAATCAAGTTCTCTTAGAATTTAATGCATTTAAAGTCCGAGTCCTCTAAGTCACCAATCAGGCACCTAGACAAAAGTGACTTATCTGCCRAAGTGAGTTCAGACGACTGGGAGAATCAGGCCATCAATTAGAAAATTTTTGTATGTATTCCCATATTGTTCCACCGGGTCTTACAAGGCCTAACTGAATGAAACAGTTACGCCCCCCTTCAAAAAGTGACTTGCCAACCTTAATCTTTCCAATAATTACTCACTCACTTAGGTACCTGGATCAGTTATGCCTTGCAACACTGAGTAGACAGATACTGACATGTCTTTAAAAATGTGTGCCTTTTGCCTGTAATTGTGTACTTAAGACTTCAGAGACTCAAAAAAAAAAAAAAGTTTTGAAGATGGTCACCATCATAAAATTCTGGTCTCTGAAAATCAGGCCACATTTCTTTCTATACTCAATCAAGGAATAAAATTCCTGATACTTGGAAGCCACTTTTGAAAATCTTATCTTGAATTTTCTGRTTTCTAATTCCAGCTTCTAGCCAATGTATTTTGCTTCTGCCCAAAGCACTATAATTTCTTTATAATTTCTTCAGGAGGCTAAAAAGTTATCTGGGGGTGACACATCCTTAGTGTATCCAGGTCATCTCCAAAACAGGATACCTGGCTCACATGTAAGATTGTATACTTGAAGAGCAAGGTTTTCTTACTTTTTTTTCAAGTATTGTACAATGAATTWCAAGTTTGTAGTTGATAGAATATATCGATTAGTTAATTAACTTYAAGAGCATTTCTCAGCTGCTATCCAATAAGACTGAACTTACAAAGGTGTATCTTGCATATAGTTTTTTTTAACATTATACATAAAGGCTTTAAATGACATTAAGATTTTTTAAATTTATTTCTCACTAAACTTTTTTCCTACATGAAGTTTAAAAATTGCTGTTCCTGTCTATTTCTTTTTTTCCTACAACACACCAGACCCTAGTTAATCTTTTACTTAGGAACTTTAGTTTGGATTTTTGTCATATTAAAAATGATCTGATTAAAACTGCAAACATTCTAATGTAATTCTTCTGTTATGAAAGAAGTCAGGTCTTGTAAGCATACAAAAAAATAGAAGAAAAAAAAAAAAGAAAAATCTATTTTATCTCTCCCATTCCTCCTTCCCTGCCAGTAGTTTCCTGCCATGATCTCAATYCTGCAAGCTTTAAACATCTTCAGTAAGCTGTTACTACCGCTGCTGAGAAGAGCTTCAAGAGTGCTCAGCATTTCTCAGTAGTGGGTCTAGCGATTAGACCTGCAACGCCTTTCACATAGAAATAGTCTCCTTGCAGTCAGTAGGACTCCAGGTATGACTAAAAATATTCAGTAATAGTCTCTTTTCTCTGAGTTTTTGAGGGTGGGTATATGTTTCCCTAAATCCTAAAATGTTAGGTTTTCATCTATAATTATAGATTACATAGGTACACTTTTGTCTCACTTCTAAAAGGTAGGTTTTGATGCTTTTAACTTTATTAAATTTTTCATTTGAAGACCAAAAAGTGGTTATAAATTCAGAATTCAACATATTTTAAAATTTCAGCAGCAGCAGCATTGCCATGCTGAAATACAAAACAAAAAATCGTACATTTTTCCTCCTTTTTCCAGCACCCTGCTGAGAGGTTGTGGAAATGTGTCGCCTAGTTCGTTTCTTTACTATTTTGAATTGTTACACTGGGGTGTGCATCATGGTTGAGAGAATGCCACAAAGTTTATACTTTTTTTAGGGATAAATCCACCTACCCAGCCATTTATAAGAATGCAGTCATGCAGGGACCTTTAATTCTATTTATTGCTACTTTTATGTAATAAGTGAACTTAAACTTACACAGACTTGCTCATTACTCATCCTTTTAGGATACATTGTAATCCTGATGYTTAGAGCAGTATAATGCATGATTTTGTACCTTGTATTTAATAAATAGACGCAATTTTATTTTTCTTTCTGTGGAGATCTCCTATGAAAGTATACATGCTCAGAAGGAACATACTGAGTTCAGACTGCAGATCATCCATAATAATCCTCTATATTTAATACATACCTGCTTGAAACATCCATGCATCCCTGAAAATTACTCTTACACTGCCATGAACTCTGAAAAACTCTCCCTCACGATCAAAGCATAAAAATCAATCACACATACTATTGCTACACACAGCATAAGTACCATATACTATCAGTAAGGTAAAAATATAGTTGGGAAAGGAGGGGCTTTAGTGGTGTTGACAACAGCCCCTGCTCTCTGATGGAAAGTGGGAGGGTGCCTGATGGTGTTTCCTTTGGTTTCTTGACAAGCCAAGCCAAAAGCTACTGAGAATCTTCTCAGCCCACTGCTACCCACCCTAGAAGGACAACCTGCTTCATGATCCTCTTCTCATCTCAAGTGGGAAAGCAAGAAACCACAGACACATTGCACTCTGTTGAACCTCAGCTTAATTTCTGCTGTACAATTCATCCAACTAAGAACAATTAAGAGTCTTTCCACTGTACCTACCCCGATAACAAGATCAGAGGTTGGCCAAGCTGATCATTGTTTTCCTGGGTCATGACTCAGATATTGCATTTATCATGTGCATAAGGAGAAAATCTAATATATAGCACAATAAGGTATGAATCAGACTTCCTAGAAGCCTTCTGCTTACTCTTGCGCTGGTTAAATTTTTTCTAATCTATTAACTAACCAATGAGCAATTGGTATTTTATGCACTTCTCCTAATTCCTCTGTTCAAAGAAGGAAACAGCAGAAGAAGCTGGCATGAATAGTACTTATTTCACAATATGCCATAATATGCCATTATGTAATATATATTATTAAATGCATCATAATGATATACTCAAGCCATAGTAATGATACTTAATTTTATATATTGTATATATGCATGGATAATAAAGATATATATAATAAACACATAATATCTATATATAAATTATAAATTCTGTTTATAGTAGGATCCACTGGCACTTCTATTTTCTAAGATAATTACATAGCTATTTCATAATACTTGAAAATTTTTCAGCAAACCCAAGTTGAAACATATGGAGTTAACAGCTGAGTTTATATGATATAGCATGATCCATCAGCACAGAAACCAGTAGGTGGGACTGGGATGTTTTGTAGTCACTGCTTTATCTGCCAATTGATTGTAAGTTTTGCACTTAGTCAATAAATTCACTGAACTGAGTCAGAATGGTCTTATG
Organism: Oceanodroma leucorhoa; assembly: GCA_030449065.1. Taxonomy (NCBI): domain Eukaryota; kingdom Metazoa; phylum Chordata; class Aves; order Procellariiformes; genus Oceanodroma; species Oceanodroma leucorhoa. The sequence goes on from JASVER010000117.1 coordinate 58,347, forward strand.
ACATTTATTCATAGTAGTATGAACTTGCATATGGATATATTCAACTCAGAAGAACATCAACAATGTGTTAGCTGAGGCACTGTGAAAGTCTGGTTCATAACATAATATAACGGTAACAAACCTTCCCCTAATTAGAAAGTTAAAAACTTCATCGCTTTTCTTAGTCAAGATAAATCTTTAACATTCTGTGCTAATTTTTTTCATGGGTCAGCTTTACCACTTGTGTTTCAGTAACTAGGTGAGAGAAAAAAAATCAGTAGTCTGGAAGCCAAACTAGAGGATTTTTATTCTTAGTCTTTCCCTTCTGTAGTTTGGGAAACTGCAAATTATACAGCTGGCTCTGATGAGGAATAAAATATAAATGACATGTTCACGATTACCGAAGGGAAGAAAATTTCCCTGAAAAGTCATGAAGRGGAGCACAGGTGGGCTTTGGAAAGTCCATTGACTGGGAACTATAGCGGCTAATTTTGGCTGGATGTGACCCAAAGAAAGCAGCTGCTAAGTGTGACATGAAGACATTCCAACAGCAATACTGCCACTGGAAATGTCAAAAGGAGGTCTTACCAAGGCAGAACCAATATCCTTTAGATTCTTAAAAATATACACCAAAATGCAGTCTTTTGTGCTTAAAATTGTACATATGACTACTGAAATAGTAAGGCCTCTGTTCATTAAATAAATATGGCCCATTCATGCAGATTTTCATACTGTAGCCTAGTATGAAAGATTTTATGTAGCCATTTTACTATAATATTGCTATGTACATATAATTTGAGCATTCTTAGTGCATGTAGAGGAGAATCGTGTTGCTTCCTGGCCTGGACTGGCTGGGTGCTCAAAGACATGGCAAGTGTCACTAGAAAGTTGGTTTTACCCAATTTCATTTTACGGGCTCCGATTTAATTCACGGCTTTCATAACAGATGTTATTGATTAGTTACCAAAGGATTTAAAAAAAAATACAAAAATATTTGCTGAGCACTATTAATTTACAGAGAAGCTCAATTCTCAGACAAAAAGCTTTCAGATAGGACTAAACATTACAGACATTGTAAAAAAAGGGAAAATATGTGAAGTTCTTTTGAAAATTAGAAAATCGACCCCATTAGAACTAACTGGCAAGTTGAAATCCTGGTATCAGTCACTCTTGTTCATTTGCTAAGAGTAAGCATATCCCCTTCTACCTTCATTTTGCTAGGCTAAACAAACTGATCACCTTTAATCACTTCTGATAAGAGAGGTGCTTTCTCAGACTGATCCTAGTCTGAGTTTATCCCTCTGAGCTTGGACGCCAAGAGTGACATTGCACTGTGCAGGTGGTGTCTCACCAGTGCCTCGTTCAAGCCCTCCAGTACTGCCCTCTCTCTCCTGGAAGAGCTGCTGGATGTCTTTTAGGAGGACTGCGTTTCCTTTTTTCACAAATGTTATGGGAGTTATTTTATTTTACGACAGGCTCGCTGCTGCCCTGTGTTCTGTGAATACACCCAGCTCTTTCYCCTGCTCTGCCTTTTCCAGCTGAACCGCTAGCTTAAGGCAGAAATTCCTATTAGTCTTCACGTAATACTGTTATATTTCACCCCATTTCTGTTACTCCACCTCTGAAGTCAGACTTACCTTCCCGTTCAATATTGTGACATTCCTTGGTCTTAACAATGAGTTCTAACCTTCGGCATTAACTAAATTCGCTAGCATACCCCTACCTTTTGTGCCAAAGTTCGCTRAAGTTTTGCTAAAGCCCTCAAGGTTTGTTAAAAAACCTCCCAGTAAAAATACAATTTTAAAGTGTGAGTCCCAGCTAAGTAAATGGCTACTCTGAGGACTGTCATGCTATATTTGAGCAGATGGTGCTTTGGGTGCTTGTCCTAGAAAATACATCAAAAAATTATTTTCTTTTGTATGATGCTTTTCCTGAAAAAGTACATTTTCTAAAAAATTCTTCAATTATTGGGCTGTCYGTTTTACAAGAACCGTGGCTGTCATACTTTGCCCATGCTGTCTTCCCAGGTTGTGCCAAGAAAAGATTTGTACCCCCCCAAAGCTGGTGCAAAGTGACTCATGTCCACTTGCTCAGTGATATCATTCCTTGGAGTAAACTGGCCATACCCATACGTTAAACTCAAGTCTCTGGACTGAGCTTCATGTAGAAATCCCTGTTCCTGAAACACAACTAGTTTGTTTTTTCTCTGTATGAGACTTTCTGAGATGACTGACAAGAAACAATGAGAAGACAAAGTCATCTTCTAGCAGAGTATGACACCAGCTGTGGGCTGTGGGACTAGAGTTTGTGACATGAAGGCATTTCAGAGTGCAAGACCTCCTCAGACAGTTTCATAACCAATTTTAGCATTTTGTATTGCACCATGTCCTGTCAGCTATGTCGGGATTTTCCTCTTGAAGGGAATTAATTCACCCACCTCATGCAGACATCTGGGAGCATATTCATATGAATTATCATCAGGCAGCAGAGCACAGCCTTGAAATAAAACAGAGAGCTTGCCAAATTATCATGTCATTAGGACTGCTTCTCTGCAAATAAGCAAGTGGACGTGTTATAGCATGTGCATCTGGATAGATTTCACAGGGCCCACAAGTCCAAGGGTCTACACACACAGATGAGAGGACTGGCACGGGTTAGCGATTGACCCTTATTTCATTCCTTGGATATTGCTTTTTTCTTTYGCAAGAAATGTGCTGTTATTACTCTACTGCCAGGTGCTGGGCAAGTCCCACACAGTAGGCAGAAAAAGAAGTAGGTAGTCTTGTGAAATGTCATTTCTGAGTCTTATTATTACATTTCCCACTGGTGCCATCTGCAGTGAGGGCCCCGTTGTGTTTGACACTGTAGAAGCATTCAATAGGAGTCAGCGCAAAACCCGAAGAGCTAACAAAAGGAAGGAAAAATAGAGATGAAGTAATTTTCCTAGCAGCAAACATCTGGTCTGTGGTCAGCCAAGAAAAGAACCCCAGTCTTCCGACTCCCACAGTAAGGCTTATTCTAGCTGACTGTGCTTGCTCACTCCAGAGTTATCCCCTCCAAGATAAATCCTCCAGGGACTGGGTAGGAAAGAGCCCAGGGCAATTTCATGCAAAGGAACAGGTTGACAGCCCTGTAGGAGGTCTGTTATAGAACAGAAAGTCTATGCAGAGCTTCAAAGCCCTTATAGAAGGGATACATGGCTTCATTCTTTTGTAGACAAATAAGGAACAGGTTAGGGAATAGGACAGCTTCAGCTTTTCAGTCCTAGAACAGTGATGGAAATGAGTAAATTTGCTATGAATATCTTAATACAAGCTGTTGAGGATGTTTACAATTTCTAAAATAAATAGCTGCTTTGTAGCTTTCTGTGCACAGGGCTGATCACAAGAAAAATTGTGTCATGTTCATTTTCCAAATTTCAAAAACCCAAGAAATGAACATAAGACCCTACAGAACACGCTGCCCAGCACCGGAGGACTTGACACAGGGTTTTCCAGTACGACATCCGAATTCAAAAGATAGCAGTGAGAGGCCTTCAAAGAACTCTGCCACCTTTTTTCATTTATATTCTGGCAGATTGCTTGCTGTCTTTACTGACTCACTTGTCTGACATGCAAGTAAGTTGTAAGAGTGTCATTTTAGTATAAATAGCTATTAGGGCTCATCTGACAAACGAGACCCGCCTAATGACATTTCATTTCCTGAAATGTAACAATGTGTAATGCTTTATAAGTTACACGCTTCAGGATTGACTTGGAAATGGTTTACTTCTGGGCTGCTGGAAGAAGTTACCCTTATCCTCTTACCCCTATCTATTTGTCAGTGGCTCTTCTCTAAAAGTTTCCAAGCCCTCGGACCTGCTAGTGACAGCCCTGAACTCTGAATTGGGTTGGTCTGAAACCTGAAAGGGGGATACAAAAACATCCTCTTATGTTTGTGAAAGAGGTTTTGACCCAGGCTGCTTAAACCACAACACTACCAAGTTTATCATCTCTCTGGATTTGCTGGCAGGGAATTATTCGTTTAAGCAATTTCCATCCTACATCAGTTGAAGTGAATCGTATTTGTTGAGACCTGCTGCTTGGACCAGCCCGGTTTGCAGGGACTGCAGTGGGTTAGAGAACGCAAGGTGAACATCTCCACCAGGAGGTTGGTGTCTTCTTCCACCAGCATCACTCTCTGCAGAATGATGGTTTTTAACACCCTAACTAGTAGCTGGTTGCCCACCCTGCTCACTTCTGGCTTACAATAGACAAGAGATGAGCACCTCTACCAGCACAGCTGAGGAGGCAACAGTCACTGCAGTGGGTCAGTAAGAAGCAGGTTGGAGTGAGCTGGGCTGCAACGACCTGGTTGGATCCAACAGAGGATGTCCCATTATAATCTCARAATCTTTCCATACTTACATATGGATCAATATTTACATATGGGTCATCAGAAATTTGACAGTTACCCAAAGAGGCCCAGTTCTTCAGACCGAATTCTCCTCTTTGCCCGTGTAAGAGGTATAGCCCAAAGAGTGGGAAGTATAAACACGCTCATGCTGACTCAGTGATGTGCCTCAGTCATAACAGGAGAAATTCCCAGGGGTTTCTAGGCCCTGATGTGGCTGTAAAAATAATAATACGGACACAACAGCCAACAGTGATGGATATATTTACTAGGAGTGGGATTGTAATTATTCCCTAAAACCATAAAATAGCCATCAGAAGTGAACAAGTCACTGACTTGTGCAAAACCTGGAAAATTGATCTAGAGGTGAAAAAGTCCTTACATCTCTGTTACAGCTTGTGTTCAGTTTTACGTCTCTGTAGTGCAAGGAGGACTGAAGTGTGTCAGAAAATCTGCAACACTATAATGACTTCACTCACATTGTTTGTGTTTACTTCTACTGCCAATGTCTAATCCACTTTTCCTTGGGGGAAGGATTGGGATATTTTCCAGGCACCAAATAAATAAAACAAACTGCATTCTTTCTGAAATTAGGAACTTCTTTTATCATSTTCCCTCCTATTCATCTCCTTTCTGACATACATGGTCCAGAAGGATATGGGAGAATATTATATTAAAGCTCTGTGATCTGCACTGGACACCAGTCAGCTGCTGGAAGGAATCCAAGGTTTTAGAGCCAACCTATAAAGTCCTGAATGGTTTTGGACCTGGCAAACGTGAGGAGGTCACTTCTCTGCCTGGGCCATACCATCACATTCRAAGATGTGGAGGTCCATCAAGATGAATAACAGTGAAGAGTCCTTTACTTTGGAAATAATTTTCCCTATTTCTGTAACCTTCTGAGCATGCTGTGAAGCCTGCTTTCCCCTCTCCATGTTAAATCAGTTGAGGAGAGTATGGATTGAGGTTTTTATATTTACCAGCTATCCTTTATCCTTGGTATCATGTTTCCGTTTATCAAGTAAATGCCCAAAGTATTGAACAGGTACCCACAGATATATTTTAAAAATTAACTAATTAATTTAGTAAAATATTTTAAGTCCCTTCTTAATAGCTTTTCCATGCCTTTAATAATTCTTGGCCCCTTTTTTGAGCCTGTTTTAGTACCTTTCTTAAGACGTGGTAACAGTAATACATATAGTATTCCAAAGGAGGCTGTTACACTGACCTATATGTGTGTATACATATGTATATATTTTTCATATTCTCCATTCCATTCCATAAGCACTCTAGCAACTTCTTTGTTTGTTTGTTTGTTTGTTTTTACTACAGCTGCAGTTTGACAGAGGTTTTCTTTGTACTGTCCATAGTGATGTCTCATATCTTTCCTGGGCTGAGAGAGGTAAACCAGAACCCTGTAAGATATTTTCAAGTAGATTGCATATTCCTCCTGCATGTATTATCATTGAACTCCATTTGTTGTCATTTTGCCCATTCATCTAAATCCCTCTGAAAAYCTTTATATTCTACTTAAGCTTGTCCAACTTGAATAACTTTGTCTCATTTGCATACTTTGCACTCGACTGCTCATTTCCCTCTGCAGAGCTGCATTAACTAACAGTGAAGCTAGTATGGCCTTTTTAGGCATTATACTTTTCTTGTTTTTCCCCAGAGTCAAAAATATCCAGTTCAGCGAACCAAGTAACATACATTCTGGTGCTTGCCCAGCCATGGGTAAAATAGTCCCAGAGAAGAGACTATCAAATTCCTCCCAGAGAAGAGACTATCAAATTCCAGCTCTGAAGAACTATTCTCTCTGGTGAAGCTCTCCAGTGAAGGTCAGATGTGGTGACCGCACAGCGATGGCATGCTGATGTGCCCCCACAATGTCCTTTCTGATAAATAGTTCAGAGACTTCCATATTAAGGACAGATTTACTGGAGGAATGGAGTATGGAAAGTTGGAAGGGATGAAAAACCTTCCTTTCCTTCCCATCGGTATGATGATGTGTACATTCTCACATCACCATTGATGTGTACAATACTATCACTGTATCCAATTTTGATATTGAAGATACTCAGGGATAGGTCCACAACTGGTCTATTAATAGTTGTAGCTCCAGTGTCTGCAGTAATTAATTGAGTATCTCTCAGGACTAACCAGTGGTATTGCTTAGATAAAAAAGGGATGGTTTCTTCTCCTACCCATCAGCACTCCTTACTTCCATAATACAGAGGCTGTATAAAAGACCCTGTACAACAAATCTGCCATGCACTTCTTAAAGATGGATAGTTTTCCTGGCCCTTCAGCCTCCATGACATCTCAGCAACTGGCTTAGGAAAAAAAATTTTTAGGGTTTAGATCACTGTCTTATGTTCTGAGAGATTTCTGGATTTTTTTTAATGACCAAAAAGTATATACAAATACATTTTCAAACAATTTTTCACCTGGAAAAAAAAAGGATCACTGGAACTAGTTGCTTTTGCTTGAAGTTCTTTAAATATCACCTTTCATTAATAGTAGCAGTTTTCTGTCCTTTGGAAACTTTATCACTAAAAATACACAAACACGAATGCTTACTTAAATAACCGATAACTGTCTCAAAATCCAATAATACACTAAAATTTGGGAACTTGGAAACAATATCTTGATAAAACAAAACTTTATCACYGTTGAACTTTGACAGTAGATTAGATATTACTCTCTAGTATTACTCTAGTTCATGAGAACTCTGTAAAGCATCTCAAGGGAATGAATATACGTGTTATGCTAAGGCTGTGGCTGGTAAGCCTGCTGAAGGAAAGATTCAAGAGAGAAGGGGCTTCACATCCACTCATGCTCCTGTATGGTCCCAGCTTCAGTGACACAAGACATTTATGTCAACCCTTAGCTCCTCCATTTTGTTTTTTTTTAATCGAATTTTCTGTGATTTGGTCTCTTGTCAAATATGAAGCCTGTCTGCCTGTACCTCAGGCATGCTGCAAAGCCTTTCATTTTGGAAGTGACTGGGCAGTTGGGATATGGGTGCTTGGCCCAGCGCAGTGCCACATAGCTAGACCTGTGCAAGACTGGAATGAACCTGAGTTAGCTTGAGTTCAGCAATCCCTCATCAGCCGTGGCAGAGTGGCATGGTGACAGGGCCGTGCTGCTTCTGGCACACAGCTAGCACCTATGTAGACATATGTTCTCAAAATTTTAAATTTCACTGAAAGTCATTTGGACTTCTGGAGTACCCATGAATGCTGACTTTAGCCTCCTGAAACTATGATCAACAGAGGGAAGCAGTTTCCACCACAGGATGCTTTTACATTCCTGCTTTGAACTGGCCTCTACAGGGGCAATGATGCTTCTTGGAGATGCTGTGGCAGGCCGGTACATCTGGCAACGCTACCTGTAATGCGAGGCAAAGCTCAGCCTCGTGCCACGTCGAGTCACCTGAGCTACCTCAAATAATACAATTCAGCACATCGAGTGACAAYGTCAGCTCCTTGGTGAACTTTCTCAACAAACTCTCTACCACATGTGCATTATCATGCCTAAGTACACCTAAAGTCATACCTATCTGAACGTGCCTATTTTCTGTTCAGACACGTGTAAATACCTGAGACGGATAGGTGGTTTCCATGAGAAGCTCAGCAAACTGAGCTCGGTGTCCACAGCCTGCAAGATCCTTTAGGGCTCAGCACCCCTCTATGGGCCAGGTGGAAAGGAACCACAATGACATAATTCAGAAGGAAAGAGGAAATCACTTCAGATCTGTGAAATATGTGATCTGAGACTGATGAATATTTGTGTSCCTGCAATATTAGCTGTACAAAATTGATTTAGTGGGGAGAGCGGCATAGTTATCTATATGTCATGGTGCTTGAATTGTAGCCAGTGTTTTTCTGTAATATTCTTAGTCAAGGAGAAAAACTTGCTTGACAGCTGTCATTCATACTTTTCAGGAAGGATTATGTTTTTGTCCTTACCCGGTGGAGCCACTGGCGAGCCATCCTGTGGTGCAGCCAGCGAAAGAACAGTCCAGAACAGCCCTTTTCAGTTCTTCTGCAGTTGCTAAGCGAGCACTCAGGTCAACACAAGCTTTCTCAGCTTCAGCTAAATCCAGACCTTGAGAGTTGTTCTTGGACTCAAGTGCAAACACTTTCCCTGCAGCACCAAGAAAGGACATGTCACTCGTCATGGTATTGTATTCAATACATATTCAACAAAAATATTGCAAATTATCACGAAATAAAGTCGTCCTGTTTTTACCAAGTTCATTTTAATGCGCAACCTACTTCTTCAAATGAGTGATTTTATCAACACTGTAAATACCCTTGTCTTAGCTTTTCTTTTAGTTTTGTTCATCAACAGAAGAGCAAGTATGGCTAAGCCCCTATGCATTCCCAGCCCATATGAGAAGCTTTTCTTGCCTCTATAGGTCTATGCTTAAGATCTGGAGAGAGAAAGCACGACACTCTCTCATATGCACATATGTAGTCAGAGTCAGAACATCTCCTGTAGGCTATAACGCTGGAATTCATTACTAAGCATATTACAGTTACGTTTATAACAACTACATTTATAAAGTAAGCACAAATCTAAAAGCCAGTATTGCAGCTCACTCTTCCACATCAGAAATCGATTTATACTTATTCTCTAAAATCAAAATTATGTAATTCTGTGGCAATTTGTGCTAAATGCTGCTGCAAAGCCACTTTGTTTTCATATCTTTCTGGAAAGACAGTGGGAATTTTTTTCTTAATGGAAGGCTTTTTTGAATGAGCACGAGAACATATTTAGCATAACAATTTCTTGTGTTATTTTTATTTTTAGTTCAGTTTATTTTACTTTATCTAACACTGTGAAAGCTGTAAGGGTGAAAGTTAGAGGTTTTGGCAACTGGGAACAGAGCAGTTGGGGTTTTGGCAATAAAGCTTGAGAAGTTACTGGGTTATGGAATAAACATATTAGCTGGATGTCTCCAGAAAAAGAAATAAACAATGAGAGAGTTTACAGTGCTGATGTTTGAACAGCTATAAGTGCTTCTTTCTGAAGATAACATCCCTCAGAATACCTTCTAAACTTCAAAGGTACAGATTTAGGTTGCTTGCAGGTGCAGGAAGACAACTTTTAAGCACTGTTYATTCAGTAAATTCCTGGAAACAGGCCTTATTTCAAGAGTAGATTAGTGGTAGTGGTTATATGCATAGCTTCCAGCACATACCAAGTGTTCAGTATGCAGCTAGCTTCACGCTCATAGGATATATTGACCAGTATCAGGAATCCCTCAGATCGATTCAGCCTGATTCTGTACCAAGATCCACCCCCACCGCATATGATTTCAAGAAATTGATAAACATTAATCTAATCCTAAATATATGGAACTGATACAGGGTAGGTCTCTACCTGGCAGCTTTCTGTTCTCACCTGTGCACAGTTTAACCCACTGCAAGAATCACAGTCCTTACAGCAAAAAATGCAAAGTTTCTTTCAAGTAAATACGTCATTTGTGTTTACATTAGCTTGCAAGCACAGATGGGTCCTGATGCATATCCCTACTTTGGTGGGAATTCTACATGYGCATAGTAAGAAGTCGTCCTGACTTGGGCAGATAGCAAATTAAATAAGCAGAATAAGCAGTGATGATAAGGAAAAGGAATTCCGAGTACCCAGAGTGATTTTCTCATGCAGTTAAGAGTAGTTGACCAAGCAGTGCAACCCAGAAGCACAGATCAGTGTCCTAACCACTAGATTACATAGTCTCTTGCTTCTCAACTATAATCAATACCATGAATTGTAATTAGAACAGGGGAGTTTACACAGAGCAGTGGAAGAAGCAAGCCTCTACAGTCCTGAGTACCAAAACCTCAGGATTTTTCCAAAATACCCCAAATAATGCACATGACTCTAATGTAGGCTGTTGYTTCCAAAGCCATGAATAGACGTAGTGAAGTATGCATGGGGTAGGGAGAGAGATAATATAAGCAGAAGGATGATGATTTTAAACAATGATTCCCAAGTTGCAGAACAACTTTMATTAATAAAGGTAAGCAGTGATTAAGTGTAATGCTTTACTGAGGCTTTGGCCCAAATAAAAACTTGTCCACATCCTACATTTCACACTTTGGCTGTCAGGATTGAGATGCATCATCAAAGACATATAGGGCAAGTTTGTGTAGCATCTGACTTACTTAAATCATAAATGTTAGTTTGACGTGGCAGTAACCCTATTTCCCAACCACTAGTATTTTAGTTAGAAGACTTAAAAAAAAAGAAAACCATTAAGAATTGAGTTCCATCTAGATATAATTAGAAGAAATTAAGTTCATCATTTAGTCTTTTTACCAGTAAGTGACAGTTACATTTTTAGAGGAGTTTAGCTAGCCAAGACTGAGGCTGAGACAGCTTTCCTTAACTACCGTTATGTGTTTGCTAGCACTTAAGATATATTAACTTTTTACTAGAAACTATGAAGATGCTGGTTCAAAATAGACTCCTGTCCTTCAGAAAGGTATCTGGGATATCCAAATTATGTAGACCAATAGGTTTTAGAGCAAGCTAGGAGGGACTTACTGGTTGGGAAAATTATAGTGAACTGCTTTATAGGAAATTCTGGTTAGCCAGAAGTGGATAAAGAAGGCTTACCAGACTGACCTGGGAATCTTCTCCAAAGCTTTAGAAGCAATATGGCCATCCGCCCAGTTTTTAACATGTGCCCTCTGTTTTACCTAATTTCTTACTTAGAAAATATAATAGCAAGTAAGGTTCACTTATCTGACGCTTGACCAACGGAACAGGTGGATCCCCAGTATCCTGAGCTATGTCACATTACTGAGGGGCATTTACAGGAAAAAAATATAGGAGACATGCTAGCGTGATAATAGGAAAATATAAAAGCWTATCAAAACAGGAAATCCCCTTAAGTAAATAAGACTACAACACCAAAATTGAAGTCTGCACCTTACCGCGGCATGGGTAACGTGCTTAAGAGATTCATGTATTGAATTTTTCTCACTTTTAATTGCAGAAGTGGTATCTTGTTCAAGCTTGGGATCGAAGGGTCCTGGTTAAATATTTGTAAAATTTTTATCATTGCTAGTTGCATTGAAAAGTTTTTGAAAAAGGCTTGCCTGATGATATCACAGAGAATTTTGGTACTGGGGTTGTGAAAAATTCAAATGGTATCCCCTTTCTCTCCAGCACATTATGACCGTGTGGAGTAGTTGAACTCAATTTTCTCTGAGATAGTATCAAGAGAGGTACTSTCATTCTGTTTTAAATATGCAATTTTAAATATGAGACTGTTCTGYATTTCTGTAAGGCACAGGATGAAGGATCATGTCTTTGTGTTTATTTGTGTGAAGAACGTAGTATGTGTTTGGTCATAGTACCTTTGACCAGCCACCATGTTTGAGCTCCCTCTCMACTCTCTCCCTTCATTTCTGCCCCGTAACATTTATTTCCCATAATGGGAGGACAAGACAGGTGGTGTGGAAATTTGTTCCCAAAACTCTATGTAGTTTTCTGAAGCCTTTTTAAACAAAGCCAGTCCCTTTGGTTTCAAGATCAAGCTAAAAATCCATGCAAAGTAGTCTTTCTCAGGAGGCTTAATGCACATCTTGAGTTTAGCAGGTTCAGAATGAAAAATGTCCTTGTCACAGTAAGTGTCTCCAGGTTCCCCTTTGAAACCATTGAAAAAGTTTTAACTTCAATGGTAAGACATAAATGATAAGCACAATTCTTCCAACTGTTAATTAACAGCTGGGTTCATAGTTCTGAAGAAAAAAATCACACTTGAAACCAAAAAGTCTTTCTTTAATAACTAGCCTATATTATATTGCTAGCCTCTACCATCGTCTGATCACTATTATCACAGAATATTGATTATATTTTGATATATTGATAAAAGAAACATTTTWATTATTGTTTGGCACTAAAACTTTGTAAATAAGCACTACATAGTTTTTACTTAAGAGTACTCCAATATATTCTGATTGAAAACATACCCATAGAAGCATAGATCTCAATGCTTCTAGGATTCATTTTTATCACCTTGTTTAATTCCTGCATAACTAGACTGTAGGTTTCCCCCAGTAATTCCAACATCGAGTCCAAAAATTCATGGTTGAACTAGAGCATGTCTTTTCAAAAGGCATCCAGTCATGATTCAATGACTCCAAGTAATGGAGAATTTACAGCACACTTTATAGTAAACTGTTCCAATGGTTCATTACTCTCACTCCACCTTATTTCCAGTTTCAAATTTTGCTAAWCTCAGCTTCTAACAACTGGACCTTATTACGCTTTCGAGACTGAAGAGCCGCCTACAATCAATTATATGGAAGCACAAAAAAGGGACTCTTCAAAAATAAAATCAGTCCAAAACCATTTCTTCATACTTTTAGGGATCTCAGTGGAATTAGCAGAATTTTCTTGGTTACTAAGAAGACAGAGTTTGGCTAATTTATTTTAATACAGTAACAGATACAACAAGAAGTTCTTCTGAGGCATACAGGCATGGTTCAAAGCCCACTGAAATGAGTTCAAAGTTCTCCACATCTTCAGCAGGATTTGCATCATGCTTGAAGAAGAAACATAAAACTGCATAGCTACATATACTTTGAAATAAAAATGTCTCTCACAAATAATATAAAATGAAAGCACATTAAAAGGCATGCCCAGTGTGCTGATCTCATGACATGATACTTACTAATTCAAAGGATAAAGCCTAATCAGTTTCAACAAAATAAATGTGGTGAAAGATGTGCAGATGTGGAGTCTAATTTATTTTTACTTAAATGTAAACTTAAACTTCAAATTGAGGTAAAAGAGAGCAGAAGAAGGGAATGTCACTTCTGTACTTCAAGAGCAATTTAATTTCCATTTCTATGGCTGTCTGTAACAATGGCCTTGATTGTAGCAGTAAGGGTGGAGGATTCAGTAAAACTGTACAACTGCAGACAGAGATTTGGGTAATTACCAGTTCTGCTTGGTGTTCATGAATGTAGAGTTTATTTCTGTGAGAAACTAAAGTGAATGATGTCTTATTTAATTCAAATTGCTTAAAATATTACATCATCAGAAAAACAGCAAAATTGGGAGGTCACCTTTGAGTTCCTCCTCAGCTAAATTCAGTTTGAGCTTAAATTTTACTTTTGCTACATGCTTTAGGATCAAATAGTTGGAATTGTTTATGCGTTTATTTTTGCAACATACAAGAATATGTGCTGTTTTGCAAGTGGGAGCCTGAAATGCTTAGACACCTGCTACTCAAATGCAAGTGTCTAGAGAGAGCAGAAGAGAAAAAGCATACTTTTTTCCTTTTCTTTAMAAAAAAGGTGTAAAGCAAGGCAAAGGAAAGAGCATAGTAGGGTTTTTTCCTACTATTGACATCAGACATATCTGGTTCTAGGTCAGAAGTATGTATCTCAGGTCCTCATCTAATTGTGCCTAGCTTTCTGGACTCCGKATCCTTCCACTTGCAACCTCTGCAGTCACTATGCATGGTCAGTACCAGATGACCGGCTTGACCAATAGGTCTTYCATGTAACCCAAATTTAGCCCACAGACCAACTCCACTCTGGAACAATTGGTAAAGTTTTGCAATTAGCACATTTTTTCAATTCAGGAATGTCTTAGTAAGGTAGATTAATCACCATCATTCTCTCCTGACATGCCTCGTCTCAGAGCAAGTACTCTGCAGAAAACTGTGGTTCATATGTATGGGTATTTTAGCAGCCGTGAAAAGACAGAAGAAGGAGTCACAAAAAGCAGAGGCGACTCCTGTGCAGGATGCATCAAGCCGCATCCTTGTTCTCCTATTCCAGCGCAAATGCAAAGAAATTYTAAAAAGCCCGCATTTGCACTGGTATAATTGAGACCCGTCACAATAACCTGCATTATTCACCAGTAACTGCACTAACAGTAGTGGCACACCATGGTACGTCAGAGCAGGAACAAGCCCTTGAGGAGCCTTCTGTCCGTCTGACCCCGACCTCAACAGCTATGAGCAAGCCCATTTCAATCGTAAAAAAACTGCAAAGTGGAACAAAGCTATCTTTTATTTCGGCATTTACCTTGGTCTTTCTGGAGTCTATCTGCACTACAGCAATATGTGCTGTGGTAAATACTAGTCAAAAGAGATCAATTAAGCTTCAGGGCTTTACACCTTCACCAGACCTCGATGGTCTCCAGTTTTATTGCCTGCTCTCTGTCATTATTTGTGTGCGAGAGAATAAAGCGAAAGTCTTCCTTAGGGAAATATATCGTAACCAGTTTCGGAGGTTTCCCTGTAACAGGGGCCAGTCTGAATTTCACAGGGTTTTTACAAGGTGAATTCAAAATCCCTTCAGCGGTTTGCAAAACAGTCAGTTACTTTTAGTTAAAAATAACAAACACACACATACACACGTGTCACCCAGAATGATCCTTTGGCACTTAAGTGACATTTGCATGTATTAAAGAGTAGCACAATTGTATTTTCACCTACAACTTACACAAATGAGAAGGTGGTTTCCTGGCTGGATCAGGCCAGAATCTGTTACAAAAGAAAGCATTAACACTTTTTCTTACTCTCAGATCTTCTTAAATATGTAAGTCTACATGTAGTGGTAAATTTTAAAGTTCACATAAAGTGTTTTCTTCTGTACCAACGTATAATAAGCCAGATCGTTTATAGGACAGTGTTACAGTTGTTTGCTTGAATATTAATATTAGGAGAACACACTGAAGAGCATGTTAATAGAGGACTCGCACATTTTTCACGATGATACTTAGAAGTTAAATAAAAATGGAAACTATAGTATTATAATAATGCTCTACAACTGTAATGTACTTCAGATAGTCTACCCTTTAATTCTTACAATTGCTTTACCATGCGTGAAGTAGATTTGACAAACTGTTGAAGGACAATTAAAATCTGTCAAACTCTGCCTTAAAATTATCTCCAACATTTTTTTCCCTTTCTCTTTCAGAGGATCTGTTTAGGAACCAAGAAGATGCCATTAATTCTATAGAAATAATAAAAATTGGGAGGTGGTCTTGAAAATATAAGGGAATTCTTCAGATGAAGCATTCTTCAGGGAAATTAGTTATTCCTGTCCTGTCCCCTTTTCTTAAGTTCTGTGGAGAAGCCTCTTTCATGGGTATGCATTTTGTTTTTCCTCATTTCAGAGGCATTTTGCTTGGGAAGGAGTATTTCCTAATACCAGAATCACAGTTTTGCCTACTGCAATACAGTGCAGTTGCCCGACACATTTCCTTTCCTTTATTCTCAATGAAAAGTATTTTTTTTCAAATTTACAAGACAGGGTTCTCTTGTATAAATGGTATTTTACACAAAGTGGAAGAAACATACAGGCAAGATTAATTTTCTCCCTTTCCTTTGCCATACTTTGTCATCAGCTGAAATAAATTTAGGTTAAAGAGGAAAAATACTCTGAGAACAAAAAGAAGAGGTTTTTATCGCCCTAAAATGTTTAAGATCTGTTCTCTGGAATAATGCAGCAAACATCGATGGTAAAGGATTAGTGTACCGAAAAAAAATAATCCTGAGATCAGGCATAAATCTATCGCAGCTGTGAAAGTGAAAAAATGTGGCCATTCAGCATTGCTCTCCCAGGAAAAGACACAGTTGTTTCAAAAATAAATYGTGTTTTTGCTAAGGCAAGTTGGTCATCATTACTACAGGCTTAACCATTAAAAGGGCAATAATAGGCTAGTGGAAACTTTCAAGGGATGCAGCTATTCAGGATTATCATCAGCGAGTAAAAAGTCCCAGTTCAGAGTAACTGGTAGCTGGTGCTTCAGCCAAATTCATGTCCTGATCAAATCCCTCGGCAGCAAAGTGCAGATGGAACTCAGGTGCAGAAAGGTGAGCAGTCGTCTTCAGCGTGTGTGGTACCAAACAGAAAAGGTTATAAGGAAAAGCCTTTGACTTCTTGTCTTCCCTTCCTCGAGTACCTGCCCATATACATTGACGTTGGGAGGCATCTGAAGTGGGCAGATAGGGAAGTTCTTTGGAGAAAAGATACTTTTAATTATAAGGAGAGCTCTCCTAAAATGTAGCTGAGTCTTCTTATTCGTGTTCTGGATTTGTTTTATTATTCTTATTTCCTCTGCAGAAGTTCACTATCCTGTCATTTTGTTGTAATAAAATAATCTCAGCCTTCTGGGATCTTATTTCCTTTCTCTGCTTAACCCCAGGATATTTGTAGAGTCTCAAAAACCTCTGAATCAGACGTTTCCTAACCCAAACTGGGGCGTGTATTTAAGTTTCTTATTTAAAAAAAAAAAAGTGGGTTTTTTTTTTTTGCAATAACACATTTCAACATACAGCTCTCATTCCAGCCATAGCAACCCAGCCCAAACTGAATGGGGGACTCACCATCAGCCTGAACAGAGATGATCTGAAGGATGAAGAAGACAGATCCCACGCCCTGGAGAAAGGTGAGAGAGAACCTCTGAGAGCCTGAAGCCATTGCCCTGCTTGCAAAGCCCTCAGCCGCAGGAGGTCGGCTGCCGAGGCTTTTTCTCTCTCCTCCTCTGCACTTTCACAGCGGGGTCTGCCGTGATGATTTCAGGGAGCGCTTTCCCTCGGCAGGATCCTGCGTCTTGGGTTTGCACTGAAGGCGGGAGGGGTGGAAAAAAAAAAAAAAGAGGGAGGGAGAGAGGAATCCTTGGCTTGGCTAGTGTGAAGGGGAGGGGAAGGTGGGGGGAGATGTCCAGCCAGCTGGGGTTGGGGAGCGGCTTCCTCCAGCCCAGTCTGCAGGGCAGTGCACGCAGAGAGCCGGTGTGAAAAGTCACATTACCCTGTCGGTAAATACCTAATGGATCACAGTGGAAGAAATGTAAAAGCCAGGAGGGAGAGAAAAGGACAAGTGACGAGCAGAAGAAATCCCTGGCTGAGAGGAGGAGGGCAGCTAGATAGCTGGCGCTGGTACGCGGTGAGTTTGTGGGCTTAGCTGTGCATCTCCGGAGGGATGGGTTCAGACGTGGGGAGTGTTTTCTCTCTGCAACACGAAATCAGCCAGCGGTACGCTGCTGAGGGTCAGGGGCTGCCGCAGCAAGAGTGACGGTCTTCAGGTAAGGGCTGAGGAACGGTGACAAAYGGCGTGGGACCCTGGCGGCCGAGCCTCCCTGAAGATCGGGATTGGGATGAGCTAATCCTGCTATTTCAGATCCTGGGTTTGGGATGGGCATGAGGAACTGAAGGTCGAAACGGGAGTCTGTCAGCTGGTCTCCATCAGCACTCCTGGTCCAGACTAATGGGTTGGTGCTGGTCAGGTTTGAATGCTCTGCAAGCAGCTTGATGAGGGGAATTTCCAGCTCCCACTAGCACTTACAGCACTGACATCTGTCCCTTATTCTCATTCCTCCTATATTTGTCCCAACACAACTCAAAAGAAACCCCCACAATAAGAGGAAGCATACTGGTGGTGATGCCAGGATTTATTTCGCTAAATATATAAACGGAATAGTTTTGTGTTGCTGTTGGAACYGAGCAGGGCTCAGAAATGTTGTTTTCGTATTCCCATCCTATTTTGCTTTTATTTCAGCTTCTTAAAATTTTTTCCCTTAGAAATTCGAAACTGGGCAGAAAACGCTCAGTCTGCTAGAAACTCTGAGCCACCAGAAACAGAAGTAAGGACCTAACCCTCCCCATCGCCAGAGGCCCCGGTGTCCTACACAGCAAGGTGCTGGTAGGCAGTTGCAGGCATCTTCTGATAATGATGAACCTGCCCAATGTTGATTTCCATCTGACTGAAATGACTCAAGCTCAGGAACTTCYGTATATGATATTCAAGGAAGTGAGTAACACCATAATACTGGAAGCTTTAAAAATATGTATGTTTGACAAATTTGGGCAGATAATGCCCTGATCCTTTTGTCTTTTAAAGAATCGTAGCCTTCTTCCCCTTCTTTATACCCATGCATGGCATGTGAATGTACACGCTGAAAGCTTTCAGACAGGTAGCTTTGAATTTTCTGTTTATCCAGAGAATAGGGATGGCAGCAGGTTTCTTTACATTGCCTTGCCAGCCTAACTTGTAAGGAACACCTCCAGAATTAGAAGGATGGGCAGTTTCCTGCTCACTCCATCCTTAACATGGGACGGTTGGCGTAATGTAACTACATAACTGCACTTCATTTCAATGGAAACTGTATGCTCTGTACAACAGAAATTAACATACAACAGAAAAGGAAACAGAAAATTGTAGCATTCTTTGAATTTATGTGTGTTTCTTTTACTAGTGACATAGCTAACAACATAAAATGCAGTTTTAATCCTCCAATACGCCAATAGTTCTACCCCTATTTTAAAAATCAGTGGACACAAAAAGATGGGAGAAGATATTGAATCTACACAATTTTAGTGAGATAGCAATGAGATTCCCCTCCATGAAACTGAGTAAGTAATTACAGTAAGACACACAGACATTAATAGAGACTTGATGTGATCACAGCAATAGCTTCAGGTTTCCTTGACACTTGTCATAGGGCTGATGACTTTGTTGGCCCTTTGCTGTCCTCATGAGTTTGGCCAAAGCAGTTGGAGGAAAGGACAGTATCTTCCGGATTTCCATCTAAAATTCCAAAGGTCTGTTGGATTAGTTTTGCTATAATTGGATCATTTCCTTGTGTTGATATATGTAAAGGCATGTTGCCACTCTGGCTCCTGTCTTGGAAAATCTCAGCTTGTATTCTTGAGTAGAACATCTTACTGATTTTAAAGAATTGCAACAGACCACAGGATCTGTTCCTTTTTCAAGGCATGAACAGTTCATAGAATGACCTGGCTTCTTTTTGTCATCCCATCTCAACTGTAAAGTAAGTCTGCAAGTGTGGAAATGTAAGGACACTTACCAGTTATTAACTCCTGGAARGTAAGTACCTCACTGCCAAACAGTTGTCCTTCCAATCTAATATTTCTATCAGCAAAAATCCCTGCTCCTAGTGTATTTTGGAAGATTTACATAAAGCTGAGCAGATTAGGTTTTGTACTGAAATGATGTACGCATTATTTTGCATTGAAATCAACACTAATCCTGCCTTTAGATTTTGCGCTTCTTGGAACCAAAAGCTCAAAATAAGATCTGGAAGTTAAGATGGTTACAAACAGATATAACCTTTTGCTCAAAACCTCTGRCATTCATAGCACTACAGTAATACATTGGTCAAACTATTCAGTGTATGATGTACAACGTATTATGACACATTACAAAAGATTAATTGTACGTGCAGCTTTACACAACTCATAGATCGTGCCTTCCTTGGGAGTAGTGAATGTGCCAACGGTGACATTTTATAAAACAGTGCTTCACTATATGCAAACTTTTACATAGGGAGTAAGAAGTGTGAAGGCACTGGGCCATAAAGTATGTACATACACATAGGAATGTACACACGCAAAGCACTCATGCGCTGTGAAGCACACAATAATGGTTTGGGCAGCTAGCACCTGAAGAGCATCTATATACCTTTACATCTGGAATATGTCACTCAAGTTAGAGTGGATTTTTAATACTAAATAAAATACCTAAAATAAATATAATTGAACAAAGACACATTGGAAACAGGAACATGTGTATTTACAATAGAGATTATTGTATTTGGTCTCTTCATATCTACTACTAGGAATATTTACTTTCTGCCATTAAAAATTTATATACTATAAACATTATAGATGTAAAGGCTCCAATTCTGCAAATTCTAACACATGATCTTAAGCCTTTGCAAGATAAGGACCTAGGATCCTAAGGCCTTGAGCAAATAGACACTCAGAAACATTTGCTGTCTCAAGCCAAGCTGGGCAGATGTTGGCAGATTTGTTAAAGTGCTGCAGCTGGCAAAGAATCTGGTCTTTGAAGAATGATGGAAAGTCATAGGAAAGGTCACTTTTCATATCAGAATAAAGCACAATAGAAATAAAGTTTCTGTTCAGAAAAAGATACCTCTCTTCTCTGTCACTAAAGCATGAGATTCTGTTTAACTTGTTTCTCTGCATAATGCAATAGCTTCAGATGTTGACAGTCTGCATAGTTTAGCTTGAAGAACTGAATTTAAATGGAATATAGGCTTTAGGTTTACTTATCATCCTAAATTTTAATTCTTTTTTTTAAAGAAAGAGATCTACATCAATATGTTAATTAATAAGGTCGTGACTAAATTGCTCTAACCAGCATGATTATTAGAATTTATCATACAGTCTGGAACTTCTGAAGTACTGTCTCCAGATGAAGTTGAAAGGAGATAAATACAGAAATAACTGGGGCATACAGCTTGCTATGTGCCCTACACTCAGCTGCAGAGCCTGCATAAAATGATGGCACTACTGGATAACTCCATAACCATTTGTGGTGATCCATGACCAGGTATGAGTTATCATATCTAAACTTTCAGATACCAGTTGATACCTGTAAATGTCATGAAATAGTTGATTTCTTACAGGCCAGACATGTTGGTGACAGCTCTCCCTRGATGCAGTCCTGAGAACCGTGGAAACCAAGAGGATTTGGGTTCTGCAGCTTACTAACACGTCAACTGGTAAGTCTGCACCACCTCTTCAGACTCTCTCTCTTCACATATAAATGGAGATAACCAACTTTACACACCATTCTGATATACTCTTAGTAAATCAACATAAGTTTCTTTATAGATACCTTTGTAGTATCATATCATTATTATGGGTGGATGTCTGCTTTCCTGAAGTCTATGACTTGAGCTGCTGGTAGAAACAGGACATAGAGAATTATGGCTTGGCTTGCCAAGCACCATGTAAAGGGATCTGAAATACCTAACAGACGATATAGCATTTACATACAAGCATTGCAATGACTGACATCTCCTAAAGGATACGGAGTCTGTGCGACTGAAAGGCAGGCAGGAAACCTTGGTAGTACTGTACACTTATTGTATTCACGGATAGTACACCTACTGTATACTGGGATCCAAACTTATTCTGCAGCTGTATCCAAGCTTCTAACCCCCAAAAGCCAACTGGAAAAGGGAAAGAAAAAAGAGAGAGAGAAAGATTTCTTTGTTTATAAAACGTGAATTATTAAGCAACGGTAACAGAGACAAACATTTTTCAGTGTCTGGCAGTCTGCAACAGTCTACTAGCTGCAGGGAACTTTTTATTTTATTTATACAGAGTGTTTGCACCTAATTAAATGAAAAAGTAGAAACGCGCAGAACTACCTGAAAGTAATTCAGGGAGCTGACAAAAAAAAAAAAATTTTAAAAAAAAGGGAAAGGCATATGCCCCACTTTGTGGGTGGTATGTCGAACACAGGGACCTGTGTCGTGGTGCTGCTGACCCTGAGAAAGAGTGTGAGTCTTACACTTACATCATGTTATGTGGGGTCAGGTATTGTCACGTGACAGGCCACGACCCTCATATAAATCATTGCCATGTAAACTGTAAAAATCACACTTCATTTCTTGAAGACTGAGCAGTCTCAAGAAAAGAATGAAGATATCTGGCCATAAAATGGCAGCCGCAATATTAGTGATATACAAAATTAACTCGATTTTTTTCCTGATGAACAGGGGTAAATCAAACATCTGGCTGGTTTTGTTTGGTGTTATTTGGCCAGGGCGAGGGTGATAATTTTTACTTTCTTCTTTTTCTAAAACCTTGCAGCAGTTTAATAGGTGAAAATTATGTAGCAGTGTAAAAAAGTACTCAAGTTTAGCCAAAYGGTTTCTCTTTGGTCTCTGTGGGCATCTGTAAAAGCCTGGGTAGAGACAGAATCKAATACCTTGCCTGGATTTCCTTCTTCAGCCTGCAGACGAACCACTCCCATTTCACAGTTTCACCCTTCTTTTCTCACACCCTCTCACCTTCACCAGCCATGGTCTTCAGTTAGATGAGAGACAGCAATTAAATTAAATTCAAGGCTACCTGCATCTACCTAGTCGATAGCTGCTGACTGCCTCACACTGGGGACACGTGGCATGAGCAAACATGGGATGGGACTCATCTCCTCATGGTCCCTGAGCAACAACCAGAGAAAAGAGAGTCCTTTCTAGGGGTCTCACTGATGCTGGGGGTCTCCTCTGAAGCAGGATGCCCACACCAGCACCCATACCTGCATCAGCGGGGTGCCACRCTGCAGGCATTGCTCGGAGATATACTTCACCTGGACACACAGGGTCAGTGTGGACCAATGCTGAACTTCAGCATTTATCACAGATCCCCACACCTTCTCCATCCACTCCCACCTTGAGTCCCCCCAGCTACCCGTGAGCCCCATTGCATGGAGACCCAGGAATATTGCAGGGCTAAAATGCCTGTGGTAGGAAAAGTTTGGCCCCAGCAAATTTACAAGGTGACACCTCTGTGGCACACGGCACTTGGCATGGAGTTGTCTTCCTGCGGCAGAATTGTTCTCCAGCATGTCAGCTTTGGTTTTCAAAGGGACATGTCTAGTCCTGCCGTTTGCAAACAGACCTTTGCAAACACGGGGGAAGGAGGCATGCAGAAAGCTGGAAACTGCATCTCTCAGAGCTGCAAACCAGGGCTGTGGCGAATACGCAAGGCCACGGTTGTAGTGTTTGTCATGCTTCCAGCATAGCAATTAATTTGCCATTTATTTTACCAGTCAYCTAATATTTTGGCTTTTGTGTCTCAGCTTCCTTCTCCAGCTATTTCCTAAAAGTTTGTTTAACTGCATTATAACGTATGTTCCCTGGACCTTAAGGCACCCTTAATTCCTCATTAGCTTTTAGCTCTGCCCTCTAGTGCTGCATGTGACACAGGACCTGGATGTTGTGTTAGAGACTTGTGGCTTTGCCATAAAGCCCAGCTGGCGTTTAAAAGCTGACTGGTCAAATGCTAAATGGCCAAAAATCTACATGTTGACTAAACTGTCTTGACATTTTTTGTGCCTCCTGGGAGTGGGTTACCGGTCCATTTGTAGTCATTTAAACAACAGACCTCTGAAATACAGYCCACCTAAACCCCAGCATTTTACAATACCAACCGGTTCAACTGAAATTTATTTATTGCATGCTTATGCGGCTCAACCTGTGGCTCTGATCCACTCCACAGGTTCTCAGCTGCTGGGGATGTGACCAGGTGCTGCTTTGAGTGACGCGCAACTGAGAAAGTTCTTCACCTCAGTGCCTGGAATTCGAGGTCAAGGTGGAACTAACGGCTGAGCCAAAGAGAGTACGGTGCTCTGCTGAAGCAAAAGCTTTTTATGGCAGGCTGTCATAGTAACCAGACATGGTATAGTCATGAAATGTAAGTGAGTTTCGGCCTGGATACTTTGCAGTTTGCAAAGCATATTCAAGAACTTCTGATAGTGCTTTGCACTTAAACAGTCATATTTTTAAGTAGAGTTTTATGCAAACTCTAAAGTGCTGTGTTTTCCTAATTCCACTTGAGGAAAATGACATTACTCAAACACACTGAGGCAGTTAGGATAATGTTGTTGTATTTCCTAACTCAGCAGAACTGAGTACAGGGAGATGAAGGCATGGCTATTGATATCAATCTTGGAAATGCCTTCCCTCCTTGCCCAAGCCAAGCATGCCATTACTAAGGTCACTGTAACTTTTGGTAAGACAATAGAGAACACAAGAAGGGCAAATCCTGAAGAAGCTTTGAGTCTTTCTTGTCATAGACACTCATTCATACTTGGCAAGGAAATACCCTTCCACACTTCCCATCTTCCCTTCCTCCAGTTAGCACACTTAGCTTTCCCAGCCCGACCTCTTTCACACATCTCTGTGATCTCTCCAAGATATGCAGGTACTTGAGAGTGGAGCTGAGCATCTGGGAGTGTAAAGCTGCTGAGTGGTATGTGTRGGGTTTTATTCAAAGATCGTTGGAGGAATTAGCATGACAGAGAGTAGATCGGAAAAGCTAATGCAGATGCAGATGGTACCAAGCTACTGTGGGAGTCTGGGGCACTGAAGCATGGAGAGAAGGAGGATAGAAAGAAAAAGATCAAGCTCTTTAGCTCTTAGGCTGGGGAAGCCTAATTTCTGCTTTCTCAATCCCCCATCTACATCCCTGCCCACAGTGTGGCTTTCCAACTTTTCAGAAAATATGTTTATCAGCTTCCTCTCAATCTCTTCTCCCGCTTCTTTTCTGCATCTTTTTTCCAACTCTTCAGCTTCTGAGTCTCATCCTGACACTTAGCTCTTCCGGGTGGGGGGAAGGTTGAAGAAGGACAGCAAGATTTGCTGGACAGACACAGGGCCAAGAAGAGTGTAGTTGATTCAAGGCCAGTGTCAGGGTCCTGTGCGAGGTGATGGTTATCAGGGGTTCAGAGGTATGAGCAGGGGGTAGTTGAGTTGGGCTATGATGATACTGAGAATATTGTTTCAAAGAAGATGAAATACCTAAGCAACTTGCAACAGCAGACCTACCTGCCATCAGTTTTACAATGGCTAGGTTACACTTTGGGAACACTATCTTGCATCTTCTCCCTTCCAATGCAACACTTCAGTTTGTGTCAGGGAAAGTGGACACACAATATTCAAGCCATATTCACACTACCCACCAAATACCAGCCACAACACCCTACAAGCCATAATGAGAATTGGGGTTGGGCAATAACATAATTTGCGTACCAAAATCARTAACTGGTCTCGAGAGTGTATGAGTTAATGTCAGCCCCTTGAACTGGTCAGCTCTTGCTGTTGAGTTTGAGGTTTGAGTTGAATAATGTGAGAAATTGTAATTGGYGTATCCACAAATGCAAGGCTACTAACATTGCAACCATCGATTTTTATTACCCACTACAAAAATAGTAGTAGATTATTATTAGCTAAAAAAATACTGAAAATATATATATGTTGTTACATTAAATTTAAACTAACATCAAAACATGCACTCTTAGCAGTGGAAGTAGCTAGGACATTTTTGATATTAAAATATTTATTTAAAAAAGAAAAGAAGTATTCTCCCTCATTYGGTAAAAGAAAAATCAACACTGTGTGTCCTCAAAGAATTGATCATTTTAGCTCTATAAGTAGAAGGAAATTTTTGATAACTCTGGATTCCCAGACCAGTCCAGGGGTTGAATATTGCTAATTGAGGAGATGACTAATTTTTYTTCTTTAATATATAAATCATACATTTCATTTGCAAATGAAATTGAACCCTGCCCTGAAGTTTGGAACATCTGCAATTTGTAATTGTACAAAGAAGCTGGGAGAACTGAATCAGAACAGAAGCTTTTTGTGCATACGTGCATGCACACGCACATGTGTGGGTGGGTGTGCTCATGCGGGTGTATGAGAAAGAGGGAGGGAGAGAAAAAAGGAAAAAAATTCTCCTTGCTTCTTTATTTTTGCAACTCAGGACCTGGCAATAGGTGATTTCCAGACATGGATCTAATGTCACAGACCTCATCATATGCTGATACCTCCAAAATTAGATTTGTGGCTAAGGCTTCCCACTCGGAGAACTTTGATATTTTTTCTGTGTGCCTCATGAACATGTGATATGTTTCAGTAAATGTATAAAAAAGATGCTCTAAAGCATGAAATGAAGCTAAATTTAAAGCTCAATATTTACCAAAAAAAAAAAGGTTATGGAATAGGAAGATAGGAAGGTTAATTAGTAAGGTATCTGATAAAATATTTGAATAAATAAACCAGTGTTTAATTATACAATAAATATTATCTAATTTCAGTAGCTGAGGGATTGSTGACCAAGTTACTTTACTAAAAGGCAATTTTAAATCAGCAATGAATTATTGACCAATAGATAGTGCCTAAAATAAGACCTGCTCATTCTGGCTTGGTCTATGGTCATAGCATATTTATCAATCCATTTTTTCTCTTTATCTGACTGGTCTTTTTTGGTCTCTTTCATTCTCTTYGTTGCCCTTGTGGAGCACAACCAACACTTACTACTAAGACAAGCAGTCTTGGCAGAGGAGAGATGAATGCATGAGAGCTTTGCACATGAATGCAAGTGCAAATACTCTGTAGCTTTGAATGCAATAGAGAGAAGTTTATTTTTTCAGTGTTTCAACCCTCTTTACTTGTCAGAGTTGTACCACAAGAGCAACCTGAGCTTCCCATCCAAGTCACCATATCAGTGCTTCTATGGTTATCCTTAGACTTCTCTTTTTTTTTGTATTCAGCCCTCAGTGAAAACACTTCCATGCAGGTAGATCATACAAGGAACCTTCTTTTATTTTGGGCTTTGCATTTGAAATCTGRGGAAGAAAAACCCTGACATTTACCCTAGATTAAATATGGCTGACCAACTAGAACAAAGGTAAATCCAGCCTCTTGAACCACATAATTTAGTAACTGCTCCTTGTTCCAYAGGGACACAGGATACATGGAGTGGCTAAACAGGGACTAAACATGACACATCTATTTCACAGGCTGTAAGAAAGAGTAGATGGATAAAARGAGAGCATGTTATAGCCAGAAACCTTGCAACTTCAATGACAGRTTTAAAAGGAGATGGGAGGCAGTTCAATGTACATTAAGTAGGACGTCTCAGATTTTTGGGGCAGAGAGAGAAACGTTAAAAAGTCTAATAAAAGAGAGAGCAATGAAAAGACAATTCTACATCAAATGAAAGGGATAGGAATGCTACAGGAGACACACTAGCAAAAAATATACAGAGAGGTAAAAGGGGAAGAAATTCTAAAAACGAGAACAACCTTCCACTTTGAAGAAATAGCCAGACTTCAGTGTGTTTTGCTGAACTATTCCTTCAAGCCTTCTGAAATTCAGGCATCACAAATACTCAGGCTRTGGAACAGCAGCCTGTGACAGCCCTCAGCAGAGTCACATACCTGCTAAAAAAAAAAAAATTTTGTAGATTTAATTCCAGACCTAAGAATTTTAAGAGTGTCCCTCCAACCCAACACTCTTAAAGAYCTCTGAATTTCAAGTTAACTTTGCCCTCCGGAAGACACATAGATGCAGAACAGTGTGAGTGTGCAGCATTTAAAAGCTTGAAAACACCTGGTCTCCAAAGGTCCACGTGCTGCTGCCCATTTGCTTTGGCAGGGCTAATCCTTGGTTAAATATTGGCACAGCTTCAAATCATTAATTACAGATACATAGCTATTTATAGCCCTGATAGCTTCCAGAGCCCCAAAGCAGCTGCCACAGTAAAAAGATAGGTATATGCAGAATGATATTTCTTGTTTGTTTGCTTTGCTTTCTCCTCCTAAAWCTCCACCTATTGCCATCCTCCTGCTTCATCTCTGTTTCCATCCTTGCTTTCCTTTCTCTGTTTTCTGTTTCCATTCTTATGTTGTTGCCTCTCCTCCCCTAACTCTCTCTTCTCATGTTTTTATTCATATTAACTTGTCCCCTTTCTTCTTCCTCTGTCATCCTACCCTGGACTTCATATTACAACCAACAAAACAAAATATGAGAGGAACAAGATGAAGGATTGCAACTCCAGTAAGCTTATTGCACATCTCATGCTATTTGGTACATGAAGCCTTAGCATAGGGCTGGGGCTTGACTTGAGAAATAGTAATTTTTATTTGGAAAAGAAAAAGCAGCTTTCTAGCACACGTGGTTTCTGAGAAAACATTATCTGAGCGTACCCTGAAGGCTAAGAAACCAAAGGCAAATAAAAGGAACCTCAAATTGATTATTTTTAAGCCAAAAGGCAAATAAAAAGGAACTCCAAATTGATTATTTTTAAGCCACCCTCATCACGTATGATTTTGGAGCACTTAGTGTTGGCAACACTGCAACGCAGATCAAGCGTAGGATTTGCCAAAAATCAGTCTGAGCTTCCTCCATACGTTTGCTTCCTCTTCTACTCTTACCTATTAGTAGTGCAGGATTTTTTGAAGACTGACTGTTAAAATCTGTCGTCTGCAAACTAGCAAAACAGCAGTGTGTACCCTGAAAACTGGTGAAAAGAAGCAGCAGCCATYGAAACAGGGAATAGGGGAATTTCATGACTGCTATGGTCCCTCCTTTCTCAATTCCCAAATGAGGATGGGCTCTGAGTCTGGCTCTGAAATCACCACATTTCTCTGCCTCGTTTCTAGGACTAGTCCACCAGGCTACGTGTCCCCTTGTGACCACAGATAGMAAATAATGACAAAAATGAGTGGTTGTGTGACAACTCAGGCAAGTGGTGAGCATTATTTGTCCTCAGGTTTCCAGGGGTGAGAAGGTAATGTGCTAAGCCACAGCATCACCTTCCTCTTGGGGTTGGAGGGTATTTGGTTTCCTCCGGTTTGCTTTGCTTTCAATAGCCTTAATGACATCTCAGTAACAGCTCAGCTTAAATAAGAAACTTCTCCMAGCCTGATCAGATTTTTGTGATGGATGAAAAAGTGTTTAACTCTCATCGGCTTTGCATTTTCTGTTTTGTTTTGTTAGGAGAGGGAGCAGAATGATTGAAAAATTACAAAAGTGCGACGGCGTTCCCTGTTCTCAGTTGTTCCCTTCTGTTTGTGTAGCTGAGGTGTCTGGCACCCTGGTACGTATCACAGTATTTCTGGTTTGATTAACACAAGTCGTACTGGAAATACCACATGACATGCTCTTCTCTGTGCAGCTACTACCTTATTTTTCAATCATTTTCAGGCATGAATCCATCTATTCCACTCTAAGCTGATCTAAAGCTCGGAAATCAGAAACTGTGGAATCCATAAAGGAAATAGCATACAAAGAAGAAAACCAGCTATTTACAATTATAGCGACTGGGGTTTTTCCAAGAAATTCTGATTTTGTGTATTCGTCTGCCCACGATGTTTCAATTTATGTGGTGGATAGTTTGATGGATCTGAATTGGAACGACGTTCCACACAGAAGAGGCAGAAACAAGTGCAGCAACCTTGGCAGTGCTGCTGTTGGCTGTTTGCTGGTGGCGAGGATATGGAGACTAAGCGACAGTGTAGTTCAGGACATGRTGAGTTAGGGCTTAATTGCTGAAGGTGGGCCATGGAAGGGATTCAGCAATTCCTGTCCAAATTGAGCYTAACGCAAGAGTTTTACGGGTGTATTGCAGAGATGCACGCCTGCTATGAATATATGTATGTTGTGAGGAAGCTGAATGTTTCTAAAGTCTCAGCAACGCTAGGAGAACGTAGATTCAGGTTCACCTTTCCAAAAGTACATCACGCTCTTTCTGCATGTTAACATCACCCTGTTCCTCCYCTGCATGCAGGCACACCTGTCTCTTTCCTGAATCTTCTTGCCATTTTGAAGCTGTTGTGCTACTGGGTAAATGGGGATAAAACGGACTCTAAACTTATCCTGGCTCTTACGTGAACTGCACAGGAAGATAAGATGCTTAAAATGAGCAGTAATATCCGAGGCTGAATGGTGCATTTAGGAGCTGGTAGAAATCGGCTTTTGAAGCAGCATCTTTTTGAAAGTCAAAGGGTCTCAGAGATATAGCCAAACTGTTAGAAAAATTCCTGACTGTAATGCTCATTTGTCCAGTTCATAAATCTGCCTCTCTATTCTTCAAAGTGCCAAAAGCTATCTAGCCAGACATCCAGCTTTTATAAGACAGTCTAACAAGCTGTCTGGCTCAATTAATTGAACTCTGATGGTGCTCCAGATTTGCAGTCAGCAGACCACTTTGTAAGGAAAATATCTACTCACAAACCCTGTTCCCTTCCGGTACCGGTAGCTTAATCTACCATGTTATAGTTCTAAAATGTTTTTTTCAATGAACCACAAGAAAGAGCTCTGCAGTCCATCCACACACCACAGTTTCAGATCCTCGATTCCTCAGCCTTTTTTTCTTGGCCTTCTTCACCGTAAATGGTGGAAGCGATACTTTCTATGGTCTGGTTGTGCATAACACGATGTGAAAAAAAAGCTGCATACTTGGTTATGACTGAGAAATTCTGAGTACAAAAGTACTCTTTGGGATTTCTTCAGCCTGAGCTCACTGTTCTTGGATAATCCCGTAACAGGCTGTTCTATACAATCACAGAGGTAAATGGCCCCACAGAAGCTGGACTCTATTACCAAGTTAGACTGTATATGGTTATATCTAATTGCTGTTTCCATTATAACTTCTAGTAAAAAGCTGGTATGGCTCAGTTAAACAGAAGCAGTCCTTATAAAAGCACAGTTAGGGCTTTTCATCAATAAAGAGTAAAAAAGCCACTAGAATTACAAATTTGTTGTGATGCCTCTTCCTAGAAAATGACAACGCTTAAGAAAGTAACCTTTTTTTTTTCATAGCTGCCCAATTAACCTAATTCTTCAAGTTTTACTCTTGGCAGTCAGCATACCTACAGAGAGATTCTCTTACTCTCCTGGCAGTCAAGGGGCAGAGACGTTTTCACCTTCCCATATTTCTACTGTTCGCCACTAATGGCTTCAGCAACGTTCCCACCAGCGCTCCCAAGAACCCGGCTGCCTTGGTGATCCCTCAGTAGTGATGTAGGCATCAGCAACGCAGCCACACAGTCAAGACTTGAAGGAACAAAATCCAACCAGAAACCTGAAAACCTGGAGACTCAAAATGAATTGTTCCCTATCATTTCATGCACAGTTTTCTTTTTTTTCACATTGGCCATGCAAAGCTTATTCAAATATGTTCTATTCTCCGACTGCAAATTGACAGTAATAAAATTCTCAGTCATGCAAAACACAAAGAGAAAAGGTAAATACACAATGGGAATGCAATGTTATTAGAGCTGTTTTCAGGATTTACTACATTTCAGCAAGCAAATTCAGCAAAACCATATACATTCATTTTTGTCTGTGTTTAGTTTTCAGATTTTGACAAACCTCTAGCAATTCGAAATGAATCCAAATAAGATCCTACTTCTGTATACTACATGGTTAACTTAATTCTGTACAAAATTTTCAGCTAAGTGCTTAAAGCATAACASCACAACTTATCATCCTGTATGAAGCAAATATTAGAGAAGAAAAGCTATTTTTAAACTAGTTGCACTGACTTCAACACATTTTAGAGCAGGCCTTATTTTCATAAACTTCACAAGTTAATATGCTATTTTTATGAGAGATAATAATCAGGATTATGTGGAAAAATGTTGGCAAACTAACACATACAGTAAACCAATTCTCAAAATACTAGTCATTATTCTCAATTATGCTTTCTATTTGATTGTTAAAAGCCAATCTTGTTGACCCAGCAATATACACTTGGCTTTGCAGCCACTGTTGCTGCTTAGTAATGTCTTGGGAAATCCTATGCCTTTGAAACTCTATGCAAATCATCTAAAAGGAGCCAACGTTAACACTCAGGCTGAACTAGAAAATAGGAAAATACACRAAGTAAGTAGTTTAAGGACAAAGTTGTCTCTAGCTAAAATTAAGCACTGATTCACAGTGACAGAAAACACTAAACTGTACATTAAAATTCCTAAACATCGCTGCTATTCACAACAGGCCAATRCAAACATTCGTTACTTCTGTGTCTGAGAGTGAACTTGCAAGTTAGGAAAATGATGTCAGTATAAAAGAATTCAAAACTAATTTTATCTGATTGGCAAGTGAGTTCAAGTACTGAGATACTAAATAAATATTTGACAGCACCATTCCATAGTATAATTTATTTCACATATGCACTAAATTAAAAGGAAAGCTTTTCTGAACTGCAAGCAATTTCCAGGCAAACCGCTAAGAAGGATGACGGTGATGGCTGCCATTGTGTCATGGTAGAGCACCTTCTCACCCTTGCAAAGGTCACCAGAGTTTTGAGCAAATAAACAAAACCACAAGGCAGAGAACGGTACAGTAGGTCCACTTTTGTCACATTTGTGACGGAATTTAAATTTACACCGCTGAGCGCTTCTGCTCATGGGGGAGGAGGAAGCAATGCTGAATGCCTGACCTTGTATTTGTGCCAGCAGGGCTACCACTATGGATAAGGAGTTCAGAGTTTTGCCTGGCAATGGGCATTGCTGGGGAAATTCAYTCCAGCATGATAGGGCTGTTGTTAAGATCCTATTTAAATCTACGATGTGCCTCAATGAGCGCGTGGATATGTGTTTATTTGTGCAATGACCAAGACTCACGGGCACATGATGGCACAGAGGGAGACACAAGAGGTATGCAAGAACTATTAGACGTGATGCACAAACAGACCCAAAGCTCAGAAACCCTTTCAAAGGGGAAACTGAAATACAGCGTGCACCATTTTTTTGTTGTATGCTGAAATGGAAGTTGCAGAGGCCCTATACTTTCAGGTCCCCACGGTTTTGGAAAAGGTAGGTCCCTTCAGTGGTTACTACCAAAGCAGAGCTCTGTTATTTAAGATTCAAACAAATAAGGAAGAGTTTCACATCATATAGAGCTGCATTTTTAATACTGTAATTATGGAGATAGATAATCAACCTGGTTTAGACCTTGCTGAAATGCTAGGGTCAAAGTTAGAACTGAAAKTCCCTCAAATTGAGAGACTATTATGCAGAAATTTTACTTAACCCCCCATAGAGACAATAAATAGCTGCGAAGTTCAGCTGGTTTATATCCCAGAGGACTTATCAAGGGCAAGGTTCATAACTAATTATGAGAAAATATAGGTAACATTTATCTCAAATTCAAGCCTTACCTATATGTAACACCATATGCTTTTAAAATACTACAATATACATGCTACTAGAATGTTTTGGATGTTAAATGCAAAACAAAAAGTACTCAGTAGTAGTTACGCTTACTTACAAAACAATCATCAAAAAATCTGTGCTTTTTTCCCCGTCACGGAAAAAGGAGGAGAGTTGTAGACATCTATTTATCAAACAACAAAAGAAGCGAAATGGAAATGAAAACTCGATTTATATGGGGAGATTAAATTCAGAATGACATTTTTCAGTTTTTTATAGCACGTTTTATGTTTCCCACTTCATTCTCTTCCATAACGTAGAGAAGCCTGGAATATCTACTGATCACCCTACAAATCATGAAACCTTAACTAATATGCCATCAAAATACTTGAACTATTAAGAGGAAAATGAATRCAGACAGTATTGGAGGTTCTACATTAACCTTCACTCTCAATCTAACAATTTATATCATATATGTGAATATACATGCTCTCGTCTTCTTGACATACTTTCTGTCATGTACACAAGGTCCTTTTCTTTCCAGAGAGTGCTAATACAGAAAAATGCATTTGTTGTTGTGAAGCTTCACTAATACAATACAGAGTCTGTATAGCACATTGGCATTGTTCTGGATGAAAAGCATTACGTGCACGTAAGCTGTGTCATTAAAAAAACAAACTGGGAGATTAGAAAGAGTGAAAAAGAGAAAGAAAATAGTGGTTCTGAAAGAAAATAATGGTTCTGGGAAGTCAACACTCTATCTTCCTAGGCTTGCAGTGCCACATAATTACCAGTGTGAAGTAGCTGTTCACTTTATTTATCATTGTAAAATAAACTCTCTTTGTGTGCATGGATGTTCTGTTGCACTTTGGAATTAACTACAATTCATGACAATTGAAACACCAGCAATAAACCATTTTCTAACAACGTGCAGGAGGAGTCAGAAGGTTGACTCACAAGCCAGTACTTRCTCAGTTACCTACTAGCCTTGCTGCCAAAGTTCAGAGGTCTCAATATCTTCTTTTGCAATTTCTTCTGTTCTAAAAGTTTTGGCCTAAATGTCCATGCACAGATGCTACACATGCRATCTTATGGGCAAGTACACGTGACCCCAAACTGGGCACAGATTAGATACAACTATTGGGTTTGTGGATGTTTAAAAAGGTATTTGAATGACAGGTTTAGGTARTTTCACGTATAATTTGTAGCAGAAGTTTGGACTATCTGTATTATTTCAAACTACAGGGAAATTAACAACTGTTAAATTTAATAGTATCTCTGAGAATATGAATGTGTGGCATAAAGCTGTGGCATAATGAATGACTACAGAATTTTTTAATAACACTGCAATTAAACAGCTACTGTGATGCCAATGTATTATTCCAAATTATGTCAGCTTAAATTGGTGAAATTCAATTAAATATATTACAGCTACACCTGATTCTGACTACACTTGGTTTGAGTTGAAGTGTGACACATCCTGACATCAAACTAGGTTAAATGCCAGTTCAGAGCTGACTTATTCTTTGGTTACTATAAAATTGACAGAAAACACCTTATTTTTGTCAGGAAATAACTTGAATAAAGGAAATAAATTTTTGTTACCACAATAAMTTACTGTTTTCAATGTAATATTACTGAAAAATACATTTTTAGTAGGTGAAAAATTTTAACGTGGGATCTAAAAGCAATTGCACTGCTCTTCTTTCTCTGGTCTTTAATTACATTGACTTTCTTCCAGCTTTTCCTACCTCGTCACCTCCTGTCATGACCCTAGTGCAGTGCTGTGTCGTCTGTCAAACTGTACCAGTTTCACTTCTGGCCTTTTTCTGAGCGTAGGCTTCAATTTCCTGCTGATCTACACGGTGCCTGGAGAATTGGTTTGTTTTGAAATGAGGTTGGTTTTCCACCATGTGTTGTAAATGCCACTCTAAACAGTGCAAACACATATGTTGGTTTGGCTTATCCATGTCTTTCAAATCCCCAATGTTATGCTCCAGTAAATTTTACCACAGAACCTTTGCAACAGGCACATTCCACCCACCCGAAGCCTAATCCTCTACAAATATGCTCAYGCAAACGTCTTGCTTCTCAGTATCATTTTCTAGTTCATTTTTGCAGCATGGAGTGGTCATTCTGGCTGTCAAGTGTCATTTTCATCTGGAAAGGGCAAAAAGACAAGCAAAGAAAAACAAATAATTCCACAAAAATAAAKATGGATAAAGCAACTGGAACTGATCATGTTCATTCTTCAGTRATTTCAGATTCCACGACATGCAACGAGGGTGTGAAATTAAGATTCTCAGACTTTTCCTCAGCTGAGGAASAGCAAATGATGGGAGCAAAGTGATTGCTGAGGGAAATTGTTAGGATAGTCACTGCCTCGCACCTGCCTCACTGAAAAAAGAGCCTGCCTCTCTTCATTCACTACAAAGGGAATGCAGACACCTTGTTTATAGACCTAACACACACCACGCACGTATTCCTACTGCATCCATTACACAAAGGCTGCAGCTCACCTTACAATATCTGCAGCCCTAGACTATCTCACCCTTTTTGAGAAGRACCCCACTTTGTTCCATCCATCTGCAGGACAGCTGGAACCTTCAGACTTCAGGACCATGTCAACAGAAGAGGTAATGGTAAGTGGAAGAGGTAAAGCGAGAACAAAGTGGCATTCCCTTGGCTGGGGCACAGCTTTGTGGAAAAGACTCTGGTGGTCCTGCRGGTCAACAAGCCAAGCATCAGCCAGCAGCAAAGAACATCAGCCCTGGCAGCAAAGAAGGCCAACTACATCCTGAGCTGTATTAACAGGAGCACAGCCAGTAGTTCCAGAGAAGTTATTATCTCCCTCTACTCAGTGCTCATTAGACCACATCTGGAATACTGCATACAGTTTTGGATCCCCAGTACAAAATAAAYTGGAGTGAGCTCAGTGAAGGGCCACCAAGATGGTTAGGGAGGGCTGGAGTGCTTGTCCTGTGGGGAGAGGCTGAGGGAGCACAGCTYGTTCAGCCTGGAGAAGGGAAGACTTTGGGTGGACCTAATAGAAGCCTGCCAGTGCCTGTTGGGAGGCTGTTGAGAAGATGGAGCCAGGCTCTTCACACAGTGGTGCACGATGGGAGGACAAGAGACAACAGACATGAGATGGAAATTTTTACTGGATATTAGGAAAACATTTTTCTCTATTAGGATAATCAGGYAGTGGAACAGGTTGCCCAGAAAGACTGTGCCATCTCCATCCTTGGAGATTTTCAAGATCAAACTGGCTAAAGCCCTGAGCCACCTGCTCTGATCTCAGAGCCAATCCTACTCTGAGCAGCAAGACAGATAWGATGACCGCCTGAGGTCCCTTCCAAGYTGAATTATTCTGTGATTCTGTAATTCTAAATCATTATGTGTGCTGTTCAGAAAAACAGCTGCTGGAAAAGGCAGCTTTAGTTACCTCTTGTATGTTGGTTTCACCCTGTGTGAAATTCTGCACGCAGATGATTGCTGTGTTGCAGTCTGAAAGATTTTAAGGCTAGTCTAAAATCACGGCTATCTTCCCAATCGATAAGCTCTATAGAGCTGACTCTTGAGAAATGTTGAGACTTATGGTGTTTCCATTTAATTTTTTTCTTCCAGCATCCTATCTCCTAAATCCACACCTCAACCCCGTACTGCTGCAGTAGTCACTGAATGCCAGGAATACAGCAGGAGGATGACCATGGATAACTCCAGTGCAACCATGTAMAATCACAGAGAAAGCATCAGGAAGACATAATGGTGCAGAATGTTATAAAAGGAGTATTTGCGAGCAAAGTAATTTAATTGGTATGTAAAAAGCTTTCTCTACCTTCTTCATATAAGATTATTTTGTTTGTCTTCACTTCAGGATTGGTACTTTTTCTCAGAACAAAGTAAAAGAGTATGCCACATAAGGTCACAGTATACGTTATTGGTAGTAATAGTTTAGCATCAATCTCACACTTTAAACAATGATAACTCTTTCTCCTTGAAACTTGCTATTGCTTCACCCAGCTGTCACGATTCCTCTGTATAACATTTGGTTTCCATCCAGCCTCACTCTTCTCCAAATTCTGACTTCTCTCCCCATAGTTTCAGAGATCCTAAGCCTGCTATTTTTTGACTGGTTTCTGCCTTCAGTGTTAGCCAGACTGTGACTGACAGGAAGAAAAAACATGTAAGGCCAGTCACCCTGCTGCAGAAAACATACACAAGGGATGCAAAAATACACAGGCTTGGTAATACTGCTATAGATGAAGAACATAGGAGGTAAGGCTTACTCCAGAAGGTGACCTTAAATAATAMGCTATTTGGCGTAAGAAAGGAGACATTGCATTTGAATTGACAAGCCGTGAGAACGGCCAGAAATCCAGGATGTTTGTGAGACCTGGTACCATGTTGTCTACGGATGCCACTTATTAAATATGTTTCCCCTACTGGCAGGGGATGTTCAGGCTCTTCAAGGCATAACCTGGAGGACTTCTGTTTGCCTTCTCCCAGTCATGGGACATCACTTCAATGTCAGCTGGGACCAACAGCAGCTATTCAAGAGATCAGGGCCTCTCCACATAGAAGGTACATGCTTTTATACTGCTTAGCAGTGAATGCAAAATGTTCATAGACTTCCAAGAAAATTTTAAATCATGCCAAATCTTGATCCGCTGATATAAGCGTCATCTTTCCAATGGACTTAATGAAACTGGGACCTTGCCCCTAGACTAATTAAAGTACCTGTCCCGTTCTGTATCTTTGAAAGATTTGCTCTGTTTGGGGTACACTGTGTGTATTTGTTGTAATTCTGGAAAATTTTTATTCCTGCAAAGAGCTTGTCCTCCTCCTCCAGAAAATTAAAACAGCATCATAATACATGTACSAAAAAAGTATGTATTGCAATGGATAACCTCTATGAAAGCAGACGGCATTTCACTGATAATTTCCAGAAACCCCTTGGGATTGCTTGGCTGTTTCTATTTTCCATATAAAGTATAATTAAAAGAAAAAATTATAAGTGAAATTCACAGTATGAATTCTTGAACTAATTTCATCGATGTCAGTAGAATTACAGGGGAGATTAATTTAGTTCTGTGACTGTCAAGGAAAGAAGCTGTTAAAGTAAAGTTATGGGKTTTTTTTGGTTCGCCTTTATTTTTCTGGTAATGAAAGGACACAAAAATATATTCTGTATGGATCCATATATYGTCTTAATAACATATCCAATCTGAAATAACTATGATTCAGCCTTCATAATTATTATTCTCGTCACTAATGTGCTTATTACAACAGATAGTTGAAGGGTTGCCATTAGGATTTTGTCACCATTTGATGTAAACCAAACCAAAAGTTATTTTTAGATCTCATGTATTCAATATTCAAAATATTTCCTATGTAAAAATGCAGAGATTATGGAAATTCTTTAGAAATATGGTCTTGGCCCTGTTTTTGCATGTTTTTCTATGTTATTGCACACTTTTTTGGATATGTKACAGTATTTCCAATCAGCCATTAGTAATAGGTTTAGCAGTTGTTTCAACCTCCCTCAAAATTCTTGTTCTCATTTTTATTCCATAGAAGGCAATTTAGGGATCCATCTGCAAACAATTGCTATCCAAAGCAGTGCTTGCTACCATTAATAGTCCTTGTGAAATCAAAGTAGCAAGTAGTCTACCTAGTAATGGGAGTCTGGAGAATTGGAGCTTAGGTTGCAAATGTTCATTTAATTTTGGGAGGACATTCAGGCAACCCGTGTTTCGCACAAGTGGATACCATGTTCTGTAACTCCTGCCTTCTATTTCTAACACTRCTTCTGACCAGCTGTATCTACTTGACCATGGGCCATACTGTCTCCATGCTTCAGTTTACCTGGATTTAGAATAGAACCAAAAACTGTCCCATGACATTTGGGAACACAGTGCTTCATTAAGCAATTTGAGAACCAACTGTGCCGGGGACAGAAGTACACTGAGGTCTTCAGTGGAAATGCACCCTTCGGAAGAGTCCAGGAAAAGCCAAATTTTCAAAAAGATCTTACCCTACTCTTTRTTTCTATGTGGGCATCACATCTGTAACTCCCACTTACTGTTTCTGTAGCAGCAGTATCTAGTGGTCCCACTCGGGGGCTCATTACACTAAACACTAAAGAAGAACATCCTGACAACATTAATATTTATGCTTCACTTTGTCCATATAACTGTGTTTACATCTTGAGGCATCTAATTTCAGGTTCCCTATGCAGTCAATAGGGAGCAGGTGGATTCAAAACTTCTCACAGGCCATTATAAAAGGAATCCGTTCTTCTAATTTAAGCAGCTAATTTAGATGCCTAAAACTCAGCTGTGTCCAAAACTGCATTGAAGCAACTGAATATAAACAAAACAAAACAAAAGCCTCAGGCGTCCAGTTCAAAGTGGTAATTTGGGAAGGAATCATCACTGAAAGGAGCAATGACTCTAAAGGAACCAGAAGACTGTATAAAATAGGTATCTATGCTATCTCTTCATTTAAGTTCCCTACTGTGCTCCAAGCTTTTGTTGGTGAGCCAGATGAGAAGGATCTCTCTGCATTTAAGTCTAATCCAAGGTCCAATGTTTCACAATGTTTGCTTTTTCAAAGAATCAAGCACATTTTTTACATTTAAGAAATCACCAATAAGAAATATATGATAATGGAAATGGCAGAGACATGAAATATCTGTTCTGTTAAAGCAACAGCATGTATTCCAAGTTTAGAGAAAGCGGACATGCTGCCAAGGCATTTGACCACAATAATTTTCATTCTCCAYTTAAAATTCTAGTATTTATCTTCTCTTCTGCTTTTATCCAATAAAACTCCATTCAGGTTTCTACYGGGTAAGACAACACAGACGCAATGATTTTTAGTTTACCTGACCAACAAATAACTACA
Organism: Oceanodroma leucorhoa; assembly: GCA_030449065.1. NCBI lineage: Eukaryota > Metazoa > Chordata > Aves > Procellariiformes > Oceanodroma > Oceanodroma leucorhoa. Next base: position 98,111 of record JASVER010000117.1, read on the forward strand.
TTAAAAGGCCTGTATTTCACAGTTGCAAATTAACATTATTAGAAAATTCCAAGATACAATGTACAGCGTAGAAMAGGTTTATCAAACATCATTTTCAAACTGCACAATTGTTGGATGCTATCACACACTTAATTGAAACTCAAATGAGGTCTACTAAACTTTGCCAATACTTTGAATGCAACAATCAGAAAATTTTTGTCTGGTACTTTTATGCAAACAAATATACATACATTCCCTCAATGTATGTATATTTACATACACAAGCACGAAGCTCAAACAAAAATCTTTGCAAAGTATCTTTAAGAGTTCACATTTGTATCTGTTAGTGAGTGGCTTACAAAYGTCTGTAAATTAAAAAGAAAAAAGCAAAAAGCATAGCAGCACAGTGTATGAGCAAGGGACTTTATCACACTTTGTAAAGGGTATCCTATTCCATCACTGCTTCTGTCATCCTAATATGTTTCACATGAATGCAACAAATGGGTACTATTCAAAGAAATATTAAACAGTAAGTTTTATTGAAATTTATTTTGACAGAGGCAGAAGATTAGGACATGCAATAAAATACCACTCTACTTGTGAACCTAAATTTTATTTTTATTTGCAACCACACAAATCTCACCACAGTGACTTTTTATTCCTCTAATTTTGACTTCAGCTTTTTGAACATAGCTCTAAGCGAAATATAGTAGGCTACTRGGGAAGCCAGACATGGTCAAAATGCTACCACAAGTCTGTACCGCATGGAAAGTCATTCTATATCTGTGTACTGTTGATAGATATATGCAACAGCAGTTAAACATATGTATTATGTGCTTGTCAGGAACATGAGTCAACTTCCCAAACTTTTATCAAACTAGTTTTCCCAAACAAATATCTTCTAAGGGCAAATGTGAYAGAAATTTCAACACTTCTTACTTAAACTAGAAATTAAATTAAAAACACCTGAGCAGAAATCCTTCTGCAGGGCAAATTAAAGTGTGCTCTGAAACACACTTTAAATGTACCAAGTTAGAAGAAGTACATACAGAGAAAATTCTGGAGCCGGATACGGAGGAACTTCTATAGCAGCTCTCTGGTTTTGTGCTTACTGAACTACTTCAGTAGGTGAGGATAACCAACCACATATGCACTCATAGGACTGGTGCCACGGCTTATCAAAGTCTCACACACAGATAATAATTGTCAAAACACTGCCAATTCATTATTATTTGAGTGGCTGTGCTAAGGTTCAAACACTTTATCTGGTTGAAYCTTTGTTCTTTGTTTGTATAAAGTAATTCTCTCCTGCAAAGATTCACTAATATGGAATTGAGTTTAAAAGCATCTCTTTGAATTTTTCTGAAATAATGGGAACATAAAGGAAGGACCAACCTTGACCTCTCAAAACTAGGAAAAATAGGTGTTATGAGAAAGTCCTGAACACAAAGCTGCCACACATTCTCTTTTTTTCTGACTGAAAATACTGTCCGGTTGACACTCAGAAGACTTCTTTATTTGTCTGGGATATCCTGCTGTATGGCAGCATGATCAGAGCCACTGTACAGGGACTACAACCAGGCTGCCATGCATTAAGAAGACCTGGGACATACCCACAGASCCGCATATGCACAGAAGTTGGTGACTTTTGGGAAACACTGGACTGACTGCACAGACATGACAGTCCATGTACACCTGACTGCTCAGGCATCTCCAGACTTGCATATATTCSCTGCTTTCTGAACTTGAAGGAGGCCGATTCTTCTCCTGTACTTCCTGTGGCTTCATTTGAAATTCCCCATGTAYATATTTTGCCAACCAATTTTACACCTTAGAATTGACAGAATAATAAAAGTTGGAAGTGACTTCCAAAGGTCACCTAGACCAACTTTCTGTTCAAAGCAGAGTTAACTTCAAGTTAGAGCAGGTTGCTCATGGCCTTGTCCAGCCATGTTTTGAAAATCTCCAACAGTATGGAGACTCCACTGTCTCTCTGGGCCCCGTTCTGGTGCTCAGCCACTCTCATTGCCATGAATCTTCTCTTTATATCCAATCTGAATTTTGCTTCTTGCAACTTGTKATCGTTGCCCCTAAGTCTTTAACAAGACAGCATCAAGGAGAGTCTGGCTTCATCTTTTCTATAAYCCCCCTTTTAAGTAGTAGAAGCTGCAATTAGATCCCACCTGGTCTTCTCCTTCTCTAGTCTAAACACAGTCTACACACAGACTCTCCTTGCTCGGCATACGCTGCAGTCCCCAAACACCATAGTGCTCCTCCACAGGACTCTCTCCATTTTGTCAACATCTCTCTGATGAACAGGACCCAAAACTGCTCACAGTACTTCAGATGCAGTCTCACAGGTGTTGAATAGAGGTGTAATCACTTCCCTCAATCTCTAAGCTGCGCTCGTGTTAATGCAGTCTTTGTTGCTGCCAGGGCACACTTCTGACTCATGTTCAACTCACTGTCCACCAGGACCCCCAGGTCCTTTTCTACAGAGCTGCTTTCTAGCCAGCCAGCCCCCAGCCTGTGCTGTTGTGGGCGGTTGTTGCACCCCAGATGCAGGACTTTGCATCTGCCTTTGCTAAGTGTTCTGAGATTCCCATCAGCCCATTTCTGCAGTTTGCCAAGGTCCCTCTGAAYGGCTGCCCKCCCTGCTCGCATGTTACATGCATCTCATGATCCACAAATGAAGTGGCTGAGGATGCACTGTGTCACTTTGCCAGGTCGTTGGTTTGGACCCCCCCAAATTATGTGGGTAGGGCAGGATATTCCCAGGTGTGTGCACCACTATTGGTATAAAAGTAACTTTTGAAAAGGCAACAGCACCACAGAAGTATAAATCCTGGCACAAAGCTAGCATGTGCTGGTGCCGTGCTCCGGGAAGAAAAACATTTTGGGAAGTCTTGATCTATCAATTTTTACAGGGCAATACACGAAAAGCTGTCAGCTATTAAAACATCACCTATTTATGCTTTAATGTGAACAYGTAGAGCATACCAGAAAAGCACCCTAGAAACAAGATATACTCCCTTGACCATTTTTACTCATAATGGCAATTAACAGCTGTGGACCTTCCTGTCACAATCATTTAACTTCAAGAAAGATGAGCTCCTTCAGATCCAGTATAGTAGCTTAAAAAGTTAACTACCTACAACCATTTTCCTACACACTTGTAGTCAAAGTCCTTCGCAGCTGAGTTGTGTTAACAAGATCAGTCTTGGTGCAAGTTAGCTTGAAGCTTACCACCAAGTAAGCTTCACGAGCCTCTGCTAACGCTGTGGAAGCAAGAGCTGTAATAAACAGCTGGGAATTTTAGCATCCCAAATTTATTGTGCCCGTTCTCTGGGATGTACTTTCGTTTGACTTGCATAAAGAGAGATGGGGAAAATGGAAGGAAAAATGTAACAATTAGCTTGTTTCAAACCAAATTCCTTCAGCCAGCAAGGCAAATTCCTGGACATATTTATACGTAGATTTATAAGCACATGTCCACTACTAAGATWCCGACCCACTTCTAGACTCAAGGGAGTTCAACGATCACAGGACCACTGTAGCGGAAGCTACTGCACGGCAAGTTTCCTCCTGCGCTGAAAAGGTTCAGTTACTGCAGCCTGGCAAGGCTCAGAAACAACATACATGGAGAAATCTTCAGTGGTTGTGGAGTGAAGTTGGGGAAAGCATGAATGGGTGGAATCCAGAAACCAAACTCCTTTTGTGATACTGGGCTACTCASTCTCTGCGATGGCTTTCTGGCATCTGAAAGTCTCTTCTGGGCTCTAGGACCTAACAGCCCTGAAGCTGCTGTTTAGCAAGAGCAAAGACCTCCAGAGTCACGCTACTAACCCACTGTCTCATGGGTGGCACTTGTTCATTTTCTCTGACAAGTATTTAAACTATTTTTCATTTCTTTTAAGTTTGGTAAAAAGGTACATAAGGAGGGAATTGGGTCAGCATTCAACAAGAGTATAGAACAATTAAGAGGAACTTCAGACAGTCAAGTGAAAAGGTCAAGCTGTTGAATGTAGCTCTGCAGATTACCAAATATAAAAAGACATCAGTAATAACTTACTTAATTGGTCATTCTAAAATGACCAGTGCAAAGGCATTATCTAAAAACGTAATGATTTTAGAAGAATGCTAAAATTAGAGCTAACTGGGAATTCTTCAACGAAACATTCTTCATCAGACAATACTGCTATGGATTGGTTGAAAACAGGACACTAAACCTGAATATATTCTCTTAATGCTTCAGATGTGTATACTGAGACATTCCACAGATGGGAAATGGAGAAGACAGACCAAGATGTATACACTTCTGTACACACATTTTTGAAGTCTCATTTCCACAACTAATTGCTTATTTGACAAAACTCAAGCCAAGCTAGAGGGTTTTTTTTGAGTAAGCTTTCCTTGAATTTTCAAGTGATACCACAACACAGACAAAAAGGAGTCCAGAAAGTCAGTAGTGCAGCACTATAAGATCATTAGCTGGTCCAGATCCAAAGATACGGATTTCAGTCTCTCACATTCTAAAGAAATACACAGGTGGCAAATATATGGCTGTCTTCTCTTTCTTGGGGGATGAAACAAGGAGCTTTCTTTCCCACAGTCTTTTTGTACATAAAATATTGATTCAAATCTATTCTGTAATGTCCCACTCCTTCCGACAGTTTTCAATCAAATGAGAGCTGATGTTAGGCCATGGAGAGTCTACTTGCACATTTGCCTCCTGTCTTGCCTCCCTTGCACAAACAGATCCCAATTGGGTTAGTCATCCTGAACCCCTCTTCATYGGAGACAGTTATTATTTTGCAACGTCCCTTCTTTTTGCAAAACTAGATATTTTTTTTTTCTTTTTATTCAGGTTGCTGTAACTCAAACTGATTCTAGCTCCCTAAATTTCTTTCTTTTTACTGTAGTGATAGGAAAATCTGTCACTAGCTTTATAATAGAGTCCAAAGATTTGCATTGAACTAAAAAAGAAGTATATCATGTGATAATCATCTTTTTTTTTTAATGTGAACCAAYAGAATTTAGAAACTGCTAGTCTGGGCTTTCTGCAATTCAGCTGAACATGTCTAAATTGTTTATACATATTTAACATTTCTGAGGCTTTCCTCCCTACTATACAAACCAGATCCACTGTGTGAACCGGGTCATTCTCCAAAATCTGGAGAGTATAAGACAGTAGATTCAGAGATGTGCCAACAAATGGTATGTGCATGTACCAACTATTTCCATGCGGGTTCTGAGAAAGGACACTTTCGTAAGAAAAATATTTTTTACTGTTAATCAAACCAGAATGTTTCATTCCTTAAAGGAATGAATGCAGCCCGTTCCAAATAGCAAACTCCTGTTATTCTGCAATGGCCACTTACATTTCTTAGAAGTTTGAAGAACTGAATCAACAGAAAACAATACCTGCTGGGATAGATTTTTCTCCTCAATTTTTCCTATCTGCTCGGGTTTTGTCGTGGTTTAGCCCCAGCCAGTAACTAAGCCCCACACAGGTGCTCGCTCACTCCCCTCCGGTGGGATGGGGGAGAGAATCGGAAGGGTAAAAGTGAGAAAACTCGTGGATTGAGATAAGGACAGTTCAATAGGTAAAGCAAAAGCCGTGCATGCAAGCAAAGCAAAACAAGGAATTCATTCACTGCTTCCCATCGGCAAGCAGGTGTTCAGCCATCTCCAGGAAAGCAGGGCTCCATCACGTGTAACGGTTACTTGGGAAGACAAACACCATCACTCTGAACATCCCTTCTTCTTCCCCCAGCTTTATATGCTGAGCGTGACGTCATATGGTATGGAATATCCCTTTGGCCAGTTTGGGTCAGCTGTCCTAGCTATGCCCCCTCCCCGCTTCTTGTGCACCTGCCAGAGCTTGGGAAGCTGAAAAGTCCTTGACTAGTGTAAACACTACTTAGCAACAACTCAAACATTAGTGTGTTATGAACATTATTCTCACACTAAATCCAAAACACAGCACTATACCAACTATTAGGAAGAAAATTAATTCTATCCCAGCCAAAAGCAGGACAGGTTTGCATGTGGTATTGTGAGTGCTGAACAGATGTAACCTGTAAGCGTGCTATTAACAGTATTGTATTTGGCTTTGATAGTGGTTTTATGAAGTGTTTGCAGAAGCAAGCTGTGCTTTTACTGACAGCACGCACCGCTTTAAAGCGCTTGGCGCTCTGACAAACAAGCTTTTGTGGATTTTCCTGCAGCAATTTAAGATGTTATCATCCCCAGTTATCTACCCTCGCGGTTGCAACACGAGCGAATGTGCGCTCAGGTCGCAGCCCCTCCAGTTTACATGGCAGCAYCTCCGACTGAACATGTCGCCAGTGGTCATTTCACCCAATACGCCAGGCTGCAAACCGGCGGAGCAGGAGGCAGCTACACCTGCGCCGGGAACACCCAGCAGACCTTCAGGGGAGCACGCAGCTGGGACCGGTGCTGCCTGGCAGCCGCACCGGCCCTGCCTCCCCTACGAGCACACAGGCCACTGTAAATCCTAAGGGCCGACTGCTGAGGGCTGCCCGTCCCTTCCCATCGGGAGGGAAGGCGGCTGCATGAGAGCCGCGGGAGGGGCCGGGTCAGGGCGGCAGCCCTCCCTCACCGAGCTGACAGTCTCGGGACCCGCCAGGAGCACCGCCGAGCCGTCCCTGCCCGAGGCCGGCTCCCCTTCCCGTCGCTAGCAGCCCCTGGAGAGCACCGAACGCCCCCGCCCCKGCCGCCATGTCGCTGTCCCCCCTCACGGCACCACCTGAGGCGGGAGGGAGGGGCCGGCAGCCGAGGGGGCGGGGCTGGGCGGCCCGGCCCCACCGCGCAGGGGCGGTGCCGGTCACGTGGGCCGGCGGCGGCCCCGCCCCGCCCCAGCTCTGGCAGTGGCGGCGGCGGCGCGCGCGCAGGCGTTGCACCTGGCGCCCTCCTCGGGGCTCCTCGTCGCCAGGACAACCGGCCTCGCCGCGGCGCCTCTGCCATGGTGAGCCTGCGGCCCGGCCCGGCCCGGCCCGGCGCCCCCCGCCGCCGCCGCCGCCGCCGGGCTTTAGGGGTCTGGCCCGGCCGCTTGGGGCCCAGGGCGGGGAACGGCGGCGAGGCGGGGCGGGCAGGTGGCGGGGCGGGCGGTGCCGCCGCAGCCGCCGCGGGGAGCGGGCGCTGGCCGGGCCGTGTGGAGGGGCCGCGGGGCCGGGCGGCGGGCGGGCCCCTCACCCCGAGGGGAGGGTGGCGGCCGGGGCAGGCGTAACGTCTGCGCTTGGCGGGCGGGGGTATGCAGGGTACGGGCGTGCGTGCACCGTGGCGGTGCGGATGTGGTGTTGGGCGTGCGGCCCTGCGGGGAGCGGGGATGGGGCTGTGGCGGGCTGTGCCGTCCCCCGCTGTAACGGCGGGGAAGAGAAAGTGTGTCTGTCTGTCTGTCTGTCTGTCTGTCTGTCCAGAGCAGGTGGGGCGCGGTGGGGCTGCGTTGTCCTCGCTATAGCACAGGCGGGGAGAGGATATACCTGCGTGTCTGTGGATGAGGTGTGACGGGTGTCTTGCCTCCCTGTATAACGCCGGAGCAGCCACGGTTGGAGTCTGCCTGTGTGTAGAGCGGGTCAGGTGCGGCAGAGGTGTGTAGTCCCCCTGTATGAGAGAATGTGTGTATATGGGTGTGTAAAGCGGCTGGGGCGTGATAGAGGTGTGTCGTCCCCCTGTATAAAGTAGGGTTGAAGCTAACGTGTGTGTCAGTGCACAGAGCAGATGTGGGGTGTTACAGCGTGGATGCATGGGGTGCTGGGGTGGGGCACTGTGCTATATGCTTATGCATGTGCAATAAGCCAGGGTGTGGCCTGGGATGTGTGTGTGTGGCAGATGTATGGTAGGACATGAGSGTAATATTATACCTCTGTGTCAGTACGTGTGTGTATCTGCTATGATTTGAGCTTCGGAGATGTGTGTGTTTGTGTTGTAGCAGAGATGTGACATTATGTGCAGGGACATGACATGGCATTGTATGTATGTAGTTGTGTCTGTATACTGCTGTCTGGTATGGGCTTGTGTCTGTGTGTGTGTATATATAGTGAACATTGGGTGTGGCATAATATGTGGATATTTTTATAGGCATGTATGCTATGGGTGTGGCATGGATTATCTGTACTTTTATATGTATGTAGCAGACATAGGGTGTGGTATTTTGTGTGTATGGAGTGGCAGTTGCTTATATGTGTAAGTATGCATAGCTGTGATGGTTTATGTGTATGCAGATGCATTTACAAATATAATAGATTTGTAGTATGTATGTGGTGGGCACGAGGCTTGTTGCATCTATATGTAGAGATGGTGTGTCATGGGGCATATGTGTGTGGAGGGTGCAGCAAAGGAGGAAGAGTGCTTGAGGTTTGCTCTGTGGGGAGAGTATGTGGGGATGTGATACAGTACGTGTACGCAGCGAGTGGCAGGGGAGAGATGCATCAGTATGTTTGTGAAAGGAAGATGACAAGGCGTGTTAAGGGGGAGTGAGTAGGGACAGGCACGGCATGTTTGGAAAGGATATCGGTATGATCCCGGTTTTCAATTACAACTTAAATGTCTGATGCCTTATTGCTTCACAGTGATAGTTTCATACAGGAAGAAGGCACAGTTGCTAGCCTTTCACACGTGGGGAAACGCAGAGTGTTCTAAGGCAGAAAATCACTTTATGTGTATATTTATGTGTGTGTAATGATAGTAGGTTTCCTGCAGCAAGTTCTGGGGAGGGAGAGGGAGTGCTCAGTCTCACAAAGGGAAGGAGCATATCCCTGTGGTGTTGTAACTTTTCTCTTCTTCCTTTGCATGAAGGCTCCTTCGTGCTCCTTCTCTTTCTTCTCCTGCACTTTGCCTTCTGTTCTTTCACGATTCTAGCCTATGTGTTTCGAACCTAAGCAAAGCAACCTTGAAAACTGAAACGTGAGGTGGAGTAAAAATATGGATAGACTGTGTGGGATTGCAGTACACTTCTGTGTAGAGTCATGTTGGATTTGGTTTGCAAAGGTTTTAGGAAGTATCTGTTGCTACAAGGAGGAGTAAACATCAGTGAATGAGGCTGCGGATGGTGCAGTATTGATGAAGTGATTACGATGTGACTTAATGACATGTCCTACTTCACTTTAGTATTCCATCACACACCTTACTCCACATCAGAGGAGATACAGTATCTTAAAAGTCAATTGAATAAAATGGATTTATCTCATCTCCTAAGCTTAGGAAAAATTACAGACTGAAAAACAATGAACAAAATATTTACAAACTGTTTCACAATATAAGTAAATATTTTCCATTTACCAAACTCCAGGTATGGAGKTTTCCTTCATGGTTCATTTTGACGTTCCTGATTAGATACCTTTAGTAGTCTAAACTCAGCAGACGTAGAATCTGCAAAGCAGCACTGAATTGTTGCTGTAACTGTGCAGGTAAAATCTCAGAAATTATACCGGATAAGCTTTACTGTTGTGCACATTCTTATATTGGGCAGCTTCTTAGTTGTACTTGACAGCTGATAAGAAAAGGATGAAATAGCATCCTTTTTTTATTCTTTTCATATTTTTCAGATATTTTATTCAATGAATGCTTATACTTGAATTGCCCTCTGTTATAGGGTTAGTCCTGTTTAGGTTGTTCTTTCCCTCTTAATTCTTCATAGCTGCATAGTTTAAAATTCAAGAAAGGTGAGGAAGGRATAAATTTTGACCAATTAACACCAGACTCTTTAGTATAGGGAATATCAGTGTTCCTACAAATCAGAAGGACCATTAGCTTATTGCTTTCTTATTTTGACAATAGATGGAATATTTACTCATCCTGGTTAAAATTAGGGATAACATGGGGCTAGCAGATGTGCAAAGTTTAAAATAAAAGTCAGATTTTCACTGAAGCATGGCAACTATTTTTAGGTTAGTGTAGAAAAGTAGTACTAATCTTGGCACTGTGACAATATCGATCTGAATGCCAGCAGAAAGCTACACATTAACAATACTTCAGCTGTTTTGTCAATTAGAAATCAGAATAACTGCACTAATTTCATATAAATTGTTATCAATTTCTGTAATAGTTCTGGTAGTGTTTGTACTGAATCAGAAATACACATAAACGGGATATGCTGAGTAGGATAAAACCAGATGAAATTGTGAAACCAAAGAGTTCTCCCTCACAGTTCAGACAGTAGCCTCGAGCTAGTTTAGACAATAGTCACAACATCCACTTGCATTCTTTCTAATAACCTTTTTAGGAAGGTGATCCATATACTCCATAGATTTCTTCATTTTTTTTCTCTTTATGTTTTAGCACAATGCAAAAACTCTTACAATTTCTGGTTGTACTTGAGCTATGTATTTTGGGTGACTTCATTTGAATGTGATAGGGTTGGAGTCCAGCTGTCTGTCTGAGATTTTACAAAAGCTTTCCCACTTGAACTTTTAACACGGGGTGGGATATTCTAATTGTTTATAAAGCTTCTGAGAAGGAAGAYTGTAAACACAGAGTAACTTCTAAATGATGAAAGTCAGATTTGCATTCTTAAAAACGCAGGAAGTCTTTATCCATTGTTACAACAGAAGAAGGTACACATAAGGCATTAAAAGAGTATAATGACAGACTTAAAATTCACAGCATACTACTATCAATTCCATGTTTATTTTTCAGGATCAAGAAATTACTTGTATGTCTCTATCAAAGTTTAAACTAGCTGTTTTTGAGATTGAAGAATTTTTTTTTTTACTAGTAGTTTGTGAAGATCAAACTTTTCTCTCAGACTAATTTTTCAAAAAATATACTGTTGCTGTGAATGTCTGAAAATCTGTGTATATAGTGTGATGCTGCAAGACTGCGTGAAACCAAATGGATTATTTTTGTGATGAGGTTAATTTTAATTTGAGTACAGTCCCTGTGAATAATGTTGTGGTGGAAGCTGCCTTAGATTCTATTTCAGTATGTCTGTGTACAGTCTCAAAGTTACTTGAATGGTCAAAGGGAAGTACCTTTCTCAGGTGTTTTGAATTTAGGCTTTTGGAAATTGCATTTGAGTRTCTAATGCCTAAGGAGGGATTTGTTGTTTACCTGCTCAAGAAAAAGAAAGCACAGAATCTGTAAGATGCATAATTTTTGCTGACTCCAACAACCTCCCTCCTATCCCCTCCCTCTATCCCCTCCCCTGCACTCTCCCCCCCCCCCCMMMAAAAAAAAARMCCAAGCAAAACTACAATATGAATTTAAGCGTTTAAATGGACTAAAATAATTTCTCTTGGATACAGAGAGGTAATGGAAATGCAACAATAGTTGCATTGTTTAAAATACAAGGGCACCTCAGCTGATACAATCAACTACAGCCAATCTCTTCAGTGATTCCCTCTGGGCTGTTATCTTTGCCTTGGAGGAACCACTGCACTCCTGCTAGAGGAGGACTGGAACTGGAAATGTGCCCTTTTCTAGGCTTGTGCATTTATGACCACTTGGAACCACAAGCTGCTGCTGTGTAGCCCACAAGAAAGTACTTAAAATTTGGTATCAAGCTGCTGCCCTTAAAATATTGGCCATACTTCRTGGTATACTCTCTTTTTCTATCCCAGTGTTTTCCTGTGTTCTCCTTCAGGCAGAAGGAAATAGTAAACTCTGTTTTCATTGGATTTGATTGCTGTTCAACTGGTTAACCAGTATGTTCTGTAAATTTAAATCAATAAGGAGACAAGACATCATCAAATCTGCATAAATGTAAAACTCTACCAGTATGTCAAGTTTGTCTGTTCTTCAGAGGTTGAAATTGAGGTCAGAACTTCACAGAGGAAAGGCATTTCCATATCATGACTTCATGTTATGTGGTAGTTATCTGAATATTAAGGGGCAAAATGTCTGAGTGTGCTTGTAGTTCTGAAAATGGTCTATAATCTACTTCTTAAGCAAAAATATCAAGGTTATTTTATTTCTGTAGAAATGCAAGAACGATAAATTTTGGCAAATACTAACAGTTAAGTGAGTGTCCAGTTTCTCCTCTAAATCTCAACCTCTTACCTTTCTTGAAACAGTTGGAAAAAGATGTTTTGGAAATGCTACTATGATGTTATTTCCTTTGAAGTCAATTATAATTGCTGCTTATAATCATGAAGAGGTACCTAATTTTGTCTCTTATAACTGAAAGCTTTTATTAATTATACACTACATAAGTGGTGTCTGCAGCCGCAACACARATTTTGTGTCATCTTTTTTCCTGGTTCATACTCTAGGGAGATTGCCTTGCAGAGAAGGTTTGCTCATCATAATAAAGATTTCACACTCTCAGTACTAGGAAAAACATCAGTTCTGACATAGTGTTTATGATGGAGATCAAGCACTGCTTTGAAATGGCTTTGTGGAAGCTATAGAGTCATTTCTGTAATGAACTATACCTTTTAAGTCTCAAATATATTTTTGAAGAGCAGTTATGTTGGGGGGGAATATATTAGTACTCAAAATTTTTGTTTCACAGGTGCTTAGAAGAAGGGATTCTGCTTCAACCATGCAGTCAGGACTTAAGCTGTAATTTCATTTACAGTTTGAACTAAGTACAGTAAGAAACAGAATTGCCTTTCTGGATATGGGATTGCGTGGCTRGAGGGAGGACTGTGTCAGTCCAAATTAGAATGGTGCAAACTCCTGGGGAAATGGACGTGCAGAAGAATCTCCATGTGCAAACTCTGGGAGGATTTCAGGTCTCCATTGTCACGCCATCAGTGTGTCAGTTTGTATGCTAATATTGGAGACTGGGAATAAAACTTAGCTGTATGTATGGCACTAAAAATGACTATATGCAGAAGTGATGATTCAGAGGAGGAGTTTTGAAAGGTGTACTCCTAAGGGCTCTGATGAATCTGTGATGTGGATTAAATTTGGATGGCTGAGACTGAGCAGCTATCCCTAACCAAATATTGCTGCATTAAAACAAATTGACACCAACTTTTCACTCGGCCTGATTTTTCAGAAACGTATCATGCTCTGAATGTCTGAGAATGTGTATTATATAGCGTGATTCTACAAGACTGCATGAAACCAAATGGATCATTTTTGTGATTAAATAAATTGTAATTTGAGCACACAGTCCCTGCAAATGTTGTGATGGAAACTGCCTTAGAATCTGTTCCAGTATTTATGCTTAGAGTCTCAAAGTTACTTGAGTGGTCAAAGAAAAGTACCTTTCTCAGGTGTTTTGAACTTAGGCTTTTGCAAATTGCATTTGAGTCTATGTTTGATGCTTAAGGAGGGATTTGTTGTTTACCTGCTCAAGAAAAAGAAAGCACAGAATCTGTACGATGCATAATCTACCCTTGTGATGGGCTACAGTCAACAACTGCTTCATCCATTTGATTTTAATTTTCTGCCACAGGTCTGTTGATCTCCAAGCCTGTAAAGTAGATGATTTGGGTTTCCCCATGTTCCACTTTAAAGTGATTTGTAGATTTGACTGTTAATGGAATGCTTTATCTTGTTTTTTTAGGAATAATGTCTAAATGCTTCGACATGGAAGTGCATAATCTTAAAGGAGGAATAATGGATAAATATCTGAAGAGGGAAATATTAAGTCATTAAAWTTTTTTTTAAAAAGAAAACAAACTGAAAAAAAGATTTACCAATCAGTATGTGACTAACAGATGATGAGGATAAAACTTTGTCAAACCTGTTTTTTCAGCTGTCTCTTTATGCATATTTACAGAATATACAGGGATACAATTAACAGCTTTTTCCAAATTTCTTAGTGTTTAAACAGTAGTTATTGGTTCAGCTCAGGGGAAAAAAAAAAATTCAGTCTCTAGTCATGAAAGATTAGGTAAGGGGTAGTTTATTTTTTCCAYGTGGTTCAGGTTTGTTTTGCCATCCCTGGTAATGGTGCTTTAGAAGGCAAAGTGTGAACTAGGTGGTTCATAATCTGAATGGAGGGTTAGTCTTCCATGTAGCTCCTATCTCAGAGTAATGTGGGGGAACTTGCAAACCTTTTTTGCAAATAATATTGTAACGCCTGTTTCTTTTGGTTAGGTATTGGATTGAACCTAATGTTTTCTGTCATGCAGGCATCAACTAAACATCAGTTACATGATAGCGAATATTGATAAAATGCTATCTTTCAACTGAATTTTAGGCCTGCAAGCAATTAGTTCAATCACTAATTCTGCAAACCATTGAATTTCCCCTTCATAATTTTGAGCAAGTTAAAGTAGGAGCTATCACACTCAAATCAGTCTGAAATGTTGGCATGGTACAGAAAAATTTATGCAACTTTGAGTTTGTTCTGTGCCTCTTTGGTTTGTATCAGAATTTACAATGAATTAAACGTTTAAATAAATCTGTGTCACAGCACCTTAAATAACAGTGCTGGTAAGACTGCAGTATGTGAAAGTATGCTTAATATGTGGGGCTAGTTCAGAGGATTGCTGTCTCTTTGGTGACTTTGTAGGAGATGAGGTTATCTTGCGTTAGAGGATGGTCAGCTCAGCTAACAGGTCAGGCTAACTTGTTAGGCCTTAATACCTTGGCTGCTTGCAGTAGTTAAGCCATACTCTTGAAAAGGCTTGATTGGTGATTTCCAAATGTGTTGGCAGTAGGTGACTGCCCTTCTGAAAAACACACAGGAAAGGGTGATGTGAGCTATTTGGTCAACTGAGAATGAGCTGGTGTGCTCGAGACAAAAGGCAAGGCAACCTCCAAGCACCTCCGGCTCCACGCTAAGAGGCAGTTGAGTTGGAACGGCCAAAGGCCTTGAGATAAGTTGTGCAGCTACAGACATCAGCTCTGAAGTTCACAAATGACCTTGATCTGTCACCCAGTGAGAACAGGGCCTTGCAGAGCCAGACTGATGCCCTCCAGTAAAATGTGAATGATGTGGTATGAATACCAGTGCTGGCAAAACAAGAATGATGGCTCTTCTGGAAGAAAACCAAGCAGCAAAGTGGGCAGTGTGGCCAGCTGCTTCTGCCTGGCAGGTTTTATTATATTGGACAGCACTTACTCTGGGGAAACTTGRAAAGCAATATGGCCCTTTTAAGCAGCCCTAGGTCAGTGGAAGGCATTATGGAAAGACAGAGAGATGTTCCCAKGTGTATTTGATCTTGTTCTCTGAAGGTGAGCCTTAACTGTTTAAGATGACCAACACAGTAAGAACAAAAGGCTTTGCCTCGGGCTCTGGTAGAGTGTGTCCAAGGAAAGAAGARGTTAGCGACCACGACAGACCAGGGTGGCTGGGATTTTAAAGTACACAAAGTCAAAGCCTGAGACGGAGCACGGTGAGCAGCTGGAGCACAGGAGTGAGAGCCTGGAGGGCAGATAGCATCTCTGTGTTGAAATAACAGACTTTGCCAGTCTGTCTCTGCTGTAGACGAGCTTGGTTTGAGATGGCATTGCCTTTCGAGGTTCACTTTGGTGTGTCGTAATTTTATCGATTGTACAGAAAGCTTTACCATGTGTTCTAATTCAACACCAGCCCTGTGCCATCAGCTGTTGTGTCTTCGRTATCACTTATTTCAGTTCTGTTGGCAATGCACATCCATTCGCTTAACGCTCCTTTTGTTGCCTAGATACGATTACATTTTTCTACTTGYATGTTGTTAAATGATTCTGCCTGTCTGCCTGATTAACGCATTAATTGTACATTTCTGGAGGGAATGCCAGCTAACAGCAATTCTCTGACCATTAGAGAGCACTCTATAGTGTAACATGTGAGATAATCTGAAATTTATRGTAAGGGAAGATTGTTTTTCCTTTTCTTCTTCCTCCTCTGTTTTTCTGCTGTACTTCAAATATAGAGATTTTTAGGGTGCCATTCATTACTTTAGTGTGCTCGTGAACTGCCCTTGGTAGCAAAGCTGATCTGCTGGCTTTCCTGCTGCTATAGCAAGAGGTAATTTCAGTAGCATGGTGAAGGGGAAATTGCACAGGCAACAATTAGGCGTCTCCACTGGGGAGGAGAGATGTGCAGCAAGCTGGTGGATTTTGTGTTTGGTAACAAAAATCTGCACGTCAGGGGAACTGAATAAAACTTTTATTTTGTCAGGATTTTCCTTTAAAACATCTTGTTCTTATGATGCCTATTACTGCATAGATAATACTAAATAAATACTGTTCTTGCCAGTGAAAACMTGGAAGACTTGATGCTTTTTACATATGGCAATATTTACAATTTATCTAGGAAGTTTGCTCTGTCAATTACAGGAGAAGGGAAATGTATGGATTTAAATTCTAAACTGCTGTCTGCTTTGGTGACAATGACCCAACGCTGGGTTTTATTCCTGACTTGATAAAGAATTCAGCCTTGTTTCAGTATATATATGTGTCTTCTCTTTTTGCTGATGTTCTTTGGGGTCTCTCAGACTTCATCTTTCCTCTTTCCCAAATCTACATTTAACCATAATTACTTGCTTTAGCATGCTACTATTTTTGAGAGTCTGGTTTTTAATTGATTTGAAAAGTTGACAGGTTGAAAGTCCTTATCTACTCTGATTTCAGTGGAAATTAGATACATAAATATCTCTGTGGAACTGAGCCATAATGGCTGAGCTGCTAACAAAACTGTTTCACCTGTAAAGAAAATAGTCCTCTTCTATAGAGGACTGAATGACAACCGAAATTGCATCATTAAAAAACCCTAAAGACTATCAACAAAACTAGTAGTATAACCTTATTTTGATCTTGAAATACTAGTTGTTGTGAATTTCTAAGTGTTTTAGGTAAACATGATAAACCAGGATGAATATTCCTTTGTTTCTTTGTAGAGAAAAATGAACTTTTTTGAGCATCATACAGTTCTTTGCCAGACTGGCTACAAAACCACAAATGCACAACTCCATCAGAAAAGGTTTCTTCAACTCACTAATTCCGGTGAAAACAGGAGAGCTTTATCACTAACTGGGTGCTCTTAACGGTCGCAAGCTAACTGTGATGTACCAAGAAGTTATATTCTAGGACTAGTGGCAATTAGTATGTTTAATAATATGGAAGGGGAAGCAAAAGGGAGAGATTATTCTTTTTGGATTTGACAATTTACACAAAGGATACTTTATTTGTACAATAAAGAGGTAAAAAAACCCTAAGTGGTAGTTACTGAAAAAATTTAGTGTAAGCAAGTATCAGGTCATTTTTTTAAGGAAATACTCCCTTTTTAGCTCATTATAACTAGTCTTTCAAAATTACAGTGAAGATACCACCAAGAGGGGTCAGTTAAGGAATGTAAGAAATGGTTCAAGATTCAAGCAATAAGTGATTACAGTTTTCTCTCGTGGGTTTTGTTTTGTTTGTTCTCGCAATTCCTTTATGAATGTAGAGATTTTCTGTTTCTCTTCTTATGTTTACAGGAAATTTAGAGCTGGTTTTAGAGTAACATTTATTATGTAAGTTCAATCTTGCCTATCCTTTTATCTTGTGCATAGATTTGTCTGTTGTATTTCAGGTTTTTATATAGTTAAAACCACACTTTGCTAGAGTTTGAGATACCCTGTCATTAACGCAGTCGAACTTGCTACCAAATGCAAAAGCAAAGAAAGAAGAAATATTCTTTCTACATTCATGGTATTCTTCATTGTTATTTTGTGTGATTGTATACCGATATTTTGAGGGCATGTCATTGTCAGCACTATCTGTAACTGAAGAAAAATAAATCATATTTGACAAGATTATTTGAATATTTTTTACAGCGATTGAACACTTCCTTGACTGATTGTTTTTGGTGGTTTTTTTTAATAAATAGAAACAGAAAACTAGAAGTTATGTGATAAAAGTCAAGTAAAAAAAAAAAAAWAGGATGGCACTGTTTATTTCAGAGAGGTGATGCCTAAATGTACTCAGGGTATTTATTTCATTAATGGAAGTTTTAGATTATCAGGAGATCATAGAATCATTAAGGTTGGAAAAGACCTCTAAGATCATCGTGTCCAACCATAATGTTCAAATAATGAATATATTATTCTGTTTGCACCTTCTCTCTTTTCTCTCTGCTTGCACACGTTTAAAATCACGTTACAAATGTTCATCTAGAAGATGACCACCCCAGTTATCCCATGCCTGTTCTTCATTTGGGGGAAAACGTATTGAAGTGCCTTTAAAGAAGTCCCTCTCTTCTGAGATGCAAATGCAGTATGACTCCAGAGGCTCATGTGCTTTTTTCAGAGTAAGAGAGTACTTTAAAGAGATGCTTTCACTTTTCTGAATATTCTTATTCCATAAGAAATAATACTTTATGATATGATAACTATAGCTAATACATACATGAACACATAAAACTTACTGTTTGAGGGAAAACAGCTTTGAATCTGTTTGTGGCCTCATCTGTGACTTGTGTAGCAGGCATGGTACCTTGTGTGTCTGGGCAAGTCGCACATTTCTCATAGTCAGTAGTAAAAACTGCATTTTTTTTCAGTTTTAACTGGGATTCCTAAATACAACCATATTGGTCATATCTGCTGTCATGTATTCAAAATAGCTTGTCCATCCAACTTTAACTTAAAGGTCTAAAGATATCTCACATAAACGTATAGAGGTTATAAGCCCTTTTCCTATAAGAGTTGCCAGTTCGGTTGTAGGTTTAGATTTTCAGCTTGGCCTCAGTAGAAAAATACTTACTATTCCCAAAAGTCTGTGCTATGATTTGTAGTGATTTGGCTTTTTAATGCAGAAGTTGATGAGTAGTTGGAAATACTCAAGAGTCTTGAGTGCACATTGTAGCTGCTTGTATTAAATAGTAACTTGCTCATACCTTACAAACTTAAATGCTGTGTCACCCTCATACAGTGAGCATATATCCATGTTACTGTACATCTGGGAATCTATGGTGTAAAGAAAAAATGGATGATAGCTTCTGTACTGGCAAAGTGATGGCACACATGTAAACTAGTAGTAGTCTGCAAATATATATTTAAATATATRTATATTTATGCATATAAATGTGAAGTTTATTCTAGATGATGTAACTTTTGAGGAATTATCTGCAACTGTAGAAAAAGTTGAAAGAGGATTTCTAGTGTTCTATGATACTGAATGTTCTGGTTCTGGACCAGAATTAATGAGATTTAAGTTCACTTGTCTGTTTTACCACAGACCTTGTGTGCTCTCATGGAGGTAACTCCCTTTTTTTACAACTTAGTTTTTTTTTTTTTTTTTTGACTTGTAATGCACAAGAATATTTCCCCACTTTGCTCTTTAGTGATCTTAAGTTATATGAGGATGGCATATATGTCTCCTTTTTCTGAATGAGTGCTGCAATAACACAATTAGGCCTGTGTTTTGACTGTTCTTCTAAAAAATTATCCCAATTATATACTATTGTTTTCAGGCTATAAGCTGCAAACTGTGAGTAGCATATAATATTAAAATGGCATACGTGCAGATAATTCATAAATCTATGAATTGCGAAGCTCAGAAGCAGTCAACCAGTTCTAAAACCAGTGTTGATGTACATAGTGTATTTCAGCATAAAAGCTGAAAATACTGACAGCAGTGAGTATCGGGTGTAAAGCAGAACCAGAGCAAACCTGAACCTGTGGTCAGCCATGTGGAACTGCTTAAAGCCAAGAATGTCTCTCTTCTAAAGGAACTAGAATTGTCCTATTGAAATATATATGCATAGGTGTTTTATACTTTAAACGTCTACAGTCACCAGTCTGTGAATAATTGTGCTGCTGCAGTTGCAGGAAAAGGAAGCGTGATTAAATTTGTTGGTCCTATTGAGAGTTGACAGTTTTATTGTTCTTAGATGCGTGGATAACTGTGCATGGAGGTGGTGGGTGAAGAAGTGGCTTTTGCTGTTGTGTCAAAATTGAGAAACAGTAGTATGCAGTTAGACCTGAAATCAGCCTAGGATGTACTGGAAGAGAAAAAAGGTYCTTGACAGCAGCCAGAAGGAAATTCAAGTTTTTTAATCTTACGGTATTTTTTAGGGAGATATTTTCATAATTCCCAGATGTGTACTTTCTGCTGTCTCYCTTTTTTTATGAAGGCAAAGCCAAGCTTATATTCAGGTTTTTTTCATTCTTTGCTTGAGGTACCTTTTTTTTCATAACTACCTCTTGTTGAGCTTCCTTTTTTTAAAAAACAAAACAACAACAAAAAAAAAAACCCAGAAGCAAAGCAAGTAGTTACCAAGTATGTGATATGTGTTGATGGTAGAATGGACAAGGGATAATACACTGATGCTTGAGTCAGGAACGGCATATTCTTAGTGAAGGACAGGGGAAGATTTCTTCCAGTTGTTTTTCATGTTTCTGTTTTGTGTGTCTTTCATATTTACCTTTTAGCATTCAGAAAACTCTTGGCTATTTTGGATCCCTCTTTCTAGCTGTTGTTTCTGGTAATGCAGACAGCAAATAGACTCCATAAGGTCTTCTCTTTATAGGGGAAGTCATTGCTTGTGACTTTGACTTCCTCCAGTCTATGCCATGGTTCCTTAAATTCTGATTCACCTTCTGTTTTGTTTATTGCTGTGTTCCTCTGGCAAAATATCTCAAGCCTAAATATTTACAGTAAGTTGTAAGTCTGGTCAATATCTCCTTTGTTTAGTTTTTCTATTTAACTGTTGACTGATCGTTTTCTCCTTTTGCRGAAACCATTTTCCTATATAATCTTACTGTTGCCTGCTTTTTCCCTTGGGCATTTTCTTTCAGTCTCTCCACTTTCTTTTTCTTAGGAGATATGTTAGTAATACAAAGTTCTGGGTGAGAGGTATTTTCAGTTTTTCTTGTAGCATTTCGTGAGGTGCTTCCCTGGCTTATATAGCAGTTGCTGTCATATCTGTGGCAGTAAATTCTTTAAATCTTTAGATTATTATATTTTATCCATATTCACATACCTGGGCCAAAGTATTTACGCTGTAGACAGCGAAGGAAGGGACCTGAATAACTGGAAAGTGTCAAGTTTCTGTTTTCTGTAATGGGACAGTTTTAGGACTGTACAATTAGTGCATGTATGTGTCTTGCTATTGCTAGAAGTTTCACTACTGCCTAAATACTTCTTTATGGGGTGTAAGTGTAGCTTCTGATTGCTTGTTCAATGATAATTAAGTTGCTCCACAATTTCTGTGCAGTTAAATCTTAGCACTAGGGAGGAGCAGGTGTATGCGTGGGTGTGGCCCTGTTGTGTATATTGAAATAATTTTATAGTATTACCAACTAACATGTTGAAAACTTGATATTAACAGTAATTTAAAAGAATTAAGCACCTAAGTAGAAGGTGAAAAGACTCTCTAAAAGCTGGTTTTCTTGTTGGTCTTTTTAAATGATGTTTTTTTCTTTCTGTCTCTAGGTTTTCTCAARTAATGATGAAGCCCTTATTAACAAAAAACTACCCAAAGAACTTCTGTTAAGGTAATTCTCTATAATGTGTTAAGGAGTAAAAACCTGAGGATTGTATGTTACTTATGTAGCTTACAGGCTMTCAAGTGCTATTCATTCTTCCTTAAATTTGTCTTGAAATAGCAACATATCTGATTTAATTCTTGGAATTCTTGAACTTATTGTCTTTTGGTTAGTCTTGATTTGTTTTAACATGTTCAAATTATACTATACCATGGAAGATGTCATTTAATAGTGATCCTTTCCTTGCATATCAGAAAAAGTGAAATAAAATGTCCAAAAAGCTTTTGGTGTACAGGGTAGGCAAGTCTTCCACACTACGCAGTATTTTATCTGTCTGAAGAGCCTATAATCCTTTCTCCAATGTAGTTCTCACTCTTTGTGTCATGAACTTTGTTATAACAAAGTAAAATATAAATTCAACTTCAAAGCTTTCAAAAAGTCACTGCAGTGAAAAGCACTGCCTGTTAYCATTACTGCCAGTCTGTGTTATATAAGGTAGAACCAACTGGAGGATTTTTCTTACTCTAGTCATTCAGCTARTCATAAATTTCATCAGCTTGCTGATGTGTGAGTAGGTCACCTTTGCAGGAGTTAGCTACAACACCAAGATCAGTAAGTTCAGCCCATGGTTGATGGATGTCTTCACGCTCTATTCTTGTTGAAAGTTGATTTCAAGCAAAGTGTAAACTGCCAGATGTGGAGACGCTGCTCAATTGGATGTGACCACTTCAGAGCTGGAACTGAACCAGCTCAGCAACGTCTTCTGTAGCTGTGTATAGRTTTTGTTACAGCCCACTCTTTAAGGGGAAAGAAAAAAAAAAAAGTGTTTGCTTATGATGGTGCAATTACAGTTTTTAGTGATGGTGTTATTAAAACTGAGCTGTTGGTTTCTTCTTAATACACCAAAGAGATGTTTGGGCTAGCTTGTATGTATGTCATTGCTTCCTGTTTGAAGTGGGAGAATGCCTCAAATAATGGTATTTTGCATCTTGCGTCTGAAGTAAGTGCTCTTAAAACATTATGGCTTCTTTTAGTGTCTGTACTATCACAATGCTCTCCTGGTGGTATTAAAGAAGCAGTCTRTTGTTAAAGGAATTGAATTTTAAAAGGATTTTCATTTTTGTTGAGAAATACTCATTCCATATGGTGGCAGTGTTGGAAATTAGACTCGTAGAACTGTTTAGAAAATGTGATTAAAAGACACGTCACTGAATGATGCTCTGAACAGAAACTCTAATAAATTTGCTTTGTTGCACTCAATGCCACACATGAACCACAAGATAAAAGTCAATTTACTATGCTGCCTCCTTAGCAAAGTATCATAATCTGCAAGCACTTCTTTTCTAGCAGTAGGACTCTCCAAATACCTGTGGAGATTACTGTCCTTTTCACTGTTAGGGGTGCTAAGTATCCCATTTATGTAATTCAGCAGAATTTGTTGATGTGGTTTAGACAGCAAAAAGTATYGTGCACTGAGATAGTAAAAATACCTTCTTTTGAAAGAACTTATTGATTATGTAGTATGCCTCAGTTTTCATTGTAGGATAAAAAAGAAAATATCTGTGAAGCTATATAGATACTAAATTCCTAAATTATTRTGTCTATGCTAATTACATGAGTAGCATCTATAAAATTAATGTGTTGAGGTTTACTGTGAGAATTCCTGCATCTAACYTCTACATGTCAGTTTCTTGAATTTTGTATTCCAACACCAAATTTGGTAAGTTCTTTAAAATGTTATATAGGGAGTAGCTTGTTTCATTGAGCAGTATGTTTATTCCAACATATGTTTTACTCTACAGGACATTTTAAGGAAGTCAGCAGGGAAAAACCCGTGTGCAAGTAATTGGACAGTACTAGTGGCTTAGCTGGTTAGCTCTCTTATTCAAGGCAACTTCTTACAGAGCAGCTCGGAGGATATATAGGCTCACYTTGGATTTGACCAACTGAGGAAGTGGTGAGGCTAGGCACTGCCACTACACTAACCATCGTGGCAGTGTCTAAAGAAGCCTTTTGCGTGGTTGAGGGGCTTCCTGGGGCTGGAATGACAAAATAAAATAGCCCAGGCCAAGCATAGACAGAACTGATTCAGCCAGCCATCTAGTTCTTGTGCTCGTATGTCCTCTTCCCAATTGCACACTGATCTCCCAAAGTAGCATTGCAGCTGTAGCCAGAAGAGTTGATGATACGAGAAATTGAATTGGGACAGTCAGCTTTCTCAGTAAAGATCATGATGATCTAATGCTGAATGCTGGGACTCGCTGGGACTCAGGTGATGGTCTGCCCATAGCCAGAGGCAAATAAGTCCACATTTCATAACACCTACAATGCTGTGCTGACCATCAGGGCTTTGGAATGGAGAGGAAGGGGGTTGGGTGGGAGAGATGCTCTGTAAACCTTTTGAAATTGTACTGCTGCAGAGACAAACTCACAAGGCCAGAGGCAGAGCGTGTTAGAGGAAGTGTTATGATGGGACGTGRGTCTGAGTTCTCATCCCTGCAGAGSGTAGATACCTAGGGAAACTGAGGAGCGCAAACCTGGCTGTCTAAAGGATTATCAATGGGGAATTGGTTTTATACTTCTGCACGTAAATGCTTTTGTAAGACTGAGCCTGAATGTCTTTCAACACCTAAAACAGTTTATGCTCATGCCACAACATGTTTTAAAATTGTTTTGTGSTATGGTTATGACATGAGAGATTAAATATTGCCGCACTGAGTGTAATTAATATCCTAATTATTTTTACTGTATTAACTATGCAGTCTACCTTTTAATTAAAAGGAGAGTAAACCAGTTGCAATGGAAACATTTTGCTCACAGTGCCAGAACTGAATAGTAAATACTGTTGAAAGTGTCATCAARTGCACTTAGTTTGTTGCTTGCTTATATCAGATATGTATGAAAACTGTTGGAAAGCACTACAGCTCTTTTTTGAAAAAAACATGAAATTTGACACATGGAAAAAGAGTGGTTAATATCTTGTTACAAATATCTGGAAATGAAATGTAAACGCAATTTCTTCTATTGCAAGAATTGGTCTTGTTCTCATTTGCATCAAGTATTTAAACTTCTGTAATCTAACTATAACAAGCAATCAATTTTTTTTCTCTAAAATTGAGAAACCTTTTTCTGATGGTAGACTTAGGAAATACTACCACTCTAAAATYTATTCATTTGTTGCTGTAATTGCATACTCTAAAGTTGAACAAAGTTAGTTCTTGGTCTTATACTGCAGTTCTTACTCTTTCTCATTATTRTTGTTGTTGTTGTTATTTATTATTTATCTAACAACCAGAATTAGATTGGAAGGTTTTCAGGCCAGTGTCATGTCTCTTGCACATTTTCTACAGAATGTCTACTACACTTGTAAGTCAATGACTGAAACCTTCAGCTTCTCAGGCAAGAAGCTCATTTGAAAGGATAGGAAACTGGAGATTATTTGTTCCTTCTCAAGTAGACCCAGATAACTGGGCAGAGAAGGAAGAGGATATCTGACTAATAYGGACAGTGGTGGTTTTGAAGAAGACCCTCGTTTGGAGGGACCAGTTATGYTTTGAGATAAGTAGAATAGCTTGAGTGGAGAGAGGGAGGCATTTAATTTGTAACTTTCTCTGATTTATGGGCGTTTATTTTTATTTGTAATATTGGAGTAATTTTTTTTTTCCTGTGGAAGAAATAGGCTGCTTCTAAAAACTTTGATTTGTACTACTGTTCAAGCTAAAAGAAAAATGATCACCCCTGTTAGCTGTTGCTGTGCTATTAGTTTGCCAGTTGGCAAGGAACGCTCTTTTCCCTCTGCTCTTATATATTACAAGAAGCGAAAGGTTGAATAAATGCTCAATTGTATGATGTTTGAGTAAGAATCCTGCAGAGGTATTATAAATCATGTAATTTAAACAATGTTTTCAGACAATTGTAGCTTTATTTTTTTTTCTTAGCCTGTGTGTTTATGGAAAGGCATCGTTTGATTATACAGTACATTAGTTGTGGATTTGCATTGGTGTCTAAAATTAATAAACCCATATCTATCATCAGAAGAATCAGAAATGAAGACAGAGATAGACTATTGCAATTTTAACGGCAACAACTTTTGCGGTAAGRTGTCACAGCCTTGAAGATGATAATATTTTTCTTTTTTCCTTGTAAATTACTGGGAAAAAAAATGGATTTTTAGTTACAGTAGGAGTTTGAAACGCATTGGAAACAAAAAAACTTAAGTAAATGTAATTAATATTAGAATGTTCTGACTTTCCAACAGCTTCCAAAATATTTTTTTATGTTTTGTACTTGATAAAAAGTAATAATACATGTTTGAAAATGGAGGTATAGCCAGCACTTTTGGCATGTAAAAGGACAGATAACACCTGTTCATTTGTATTTTAAGTGCTAACGTTCTGTGCTATAAGATTTTGCACAAAAACGGCAAGCTTCAGAAACAGAGATGTTTATTCCTTTCGGCCACTTGAACCCTTTTCAGTTGCTTTCTGCCTACTAACTTCATGAATTGTACCACAAATATAGAAACTATTATGAGTTCTACTATAAACTATGCTTATTGGATGCGTGTACTTGAATAATAGGTCTTACTCGTCAGACTCAAAATTTGAGTGCCCCATCAGATTTAAAAAAGGAGGGTAAGCAAAGTTTTGGGACTCAAATTAGGAGAGAAACCCAGGAGTTGTCTTCCTCCAGCAGCTTTTCTTGTGTGCAAGAATATGCAGCTTGTGAGTTGGCTAATCAAGTATTATGTATGTTTTCATGTTTCTATTCTTTGTTTCTGCATTCATACAGATTATGAACCGAATTGATTGTATAGGAGTTGCTTATGAAAGTAAAACTTACTTCCTTTCTGTATATTTACACAAATCTATGGTTTCTGTAAAGGGAAGTCTAATAGTGCTTTGTACAAGTAACTTTCATTAAGTCTTTTGATTTAGCATGCCTGAAATACATCTGTCCAAGGAATTGGTGCAGAGCAGCTACAACACTCCAATCTCACACTAACTACTCAATATAGAAAACTCCTTTAGATAAGGGTGAGGGAAACATATTTGTTAACTAGAAATATGGAGACTAACATTGACAGGAAGCAAGCAACAACAATACAACTGATAACATCATAATATAAAATCCAGACTCACTCCTGTGGAGTCATATACTTATTTCCAGTGGTCCTTACCTCCAAAAAAGTGATCAGAAAAGCAACTGAGCAAGTGATCAGAATGAACCACAGGCACAGGTCGTGGACAAGATAAAGCCTCTGGAAAGTGATTAAATATTTTGATCTTTAGCTAGGGAAACAACAGAATGGTAATTCTTTAGGACTATTTAAGACTTAGTGGGTGTCTTCAGAATTCTTACGTGCTTTAGCAGCAATTAATAAATAACATCACACTACCAATACTATTTTTATTTGTTTTAACATGACTTACCCAATGTTAAAATGGATAGTCATTTGGTTTCTCTGTACCTTCAGCCTTCAAGGTAGTGTGTCTTACTTCAAATATACATTGAGAATGCAACAAGATGCAATTTTCTGATTAATCAGCTTTTGTTAGAATATTTTCCTATTATTTTGCAGTAGGAATGGGTTTTAAAACTTTCTAGTGATTTACCTCAAATTCAGGACAGAACTTGTGCTCTGTCTGAGAAAACAAAAGGCTCAATAGCTTGGTGATCAGCGTACCCCCTTCAGAATTTGGAAAAGGTCTCAAGTTGACCTTTTTTTACGCTGCTACATGTATTGTTTGTCTGCTTATGAAATTCTTGCCAAGATCAGTTCCAGATGCAAGTTTATGTTTTTCAGTTCTTTGCCTCACCAGTCAGCACTTTGTATGCATTTTCTGGATTCTTTATATGAGATGCTGAACACTTGCAAATGGTTATATGATCAATTAAGTTTGGACTTTTGAAACTGGAGTGGGTAGCTGCTATTCTCTATTTAATATGTTTAAGTGATTTGTTTTTGTTCACAAACAAATGCAAGAGTAAGCTTAAAACTGAATGTTCTGGGCAGAGATGTTTCAGATGGAATTCCTTTAAAAATGTGAGTGAGAAGCTCTAAGAACACAAGCAGAAAATTATACACTAGTACTCTTGTATACTGTGTTAATGCAAAAGAGGAGATTTGGAAATGGAAGAGTTTTTTTTTTGTCGAGGTGCTGAATAAGATTTGTGAATTGTGAAAAGGAAATACTTTCTTTAATGTTTCTGTTTGAGTAATTGGGACTTTCTTATAAATGGAGTACTTGAACCAGGTAATGCTGAAGCACAGATATTATCTCTCAGTAAGAACATGCTTGTGACAAAGCATTAGTCATACTGGAACAAACAAAAGTAAATAACAAGCATTTGAAGCAGGAGTAACAGCTAAAGGGGATATAGCAATGACTTACACAACTCTTGGAATCGTACATTAACATATATTTTGTTTCATTCTGTGTTTTTTATTTGCTATTAAGCTTCTCTTTAGAATCTGTTCTTTAACTAGTCAAGACTTAATTCCATTTAGAGCTTTATTTACCTTGAAACTGGAGTCTTATTTAAACTCAATCTCTTGATTAACAAATTATCAAAGCCAAATGTTCAGAAGTATCAGTGATACGAAGAAGTCATGCTTTTTATATGGAGCTTTGGAAGGCAGAGGGGGAAATGTTCTTCTTCCTCATTTCCATGCTAAAAGTGCCATTGAAACATAAAGGCAATTCAATTGATACTCTGACTCCCCACAAAAAAATAAATTCATTTTGTTAAATATTGATGCTAGTCAGTTTAAATAACAATACCAAATACTTATACTTTCTTTTATCTGTAACTGTTGAAGTATTTACAGAAGAGGTGAGCTTTCTTATCTGTGTATTCCTGATGCAGACACAGGCATTGGGAAGAGAAATCTTTTATTCAGCGTCATCCTCCAGGCCAGCAGCAAAACTACAGGTTGGATCAAGTCTACCAAATCCTAGTCCAGCGACTAACCAAAGTTTCATAAACTTTACGGCTGTAGCGATCATGGTTTATGGAGCATCCCTAGGCTGCATACCACCAAGGCATCATGTTATTTTTCCACATCTTTACCTAGCCACTAGCGTGCAGGGTGGGTATGGTTGATTTTTGGCTGTTTGATGTCCAGACTATGTAATCCCTTCACTTGTGGGAAAAGACAGACCGTAGGATAGTTGGAATGGCCAGCAGGTTGGATTGGGACTGTGGGCTGCAAGTTAAACCACTCTGAACTAATCATTAGGCTAACTGCTTTTATTTAGCAAGATGTGTTATAGTTGCCAAATTTGTACTTCATAAAATCACTTCATAAAACTAAAATTTATATTTAAAATAATATAGAATAGCTGAGCTTGGAAGCGAGCTCTGGAGAGGATCTAGTTTTGTAGACGTGGTGCTTAGGGACATGGTTTAGTGGTGGACTTGGCAGTGTTAGGTTTGCGGTTGGACTCTCTGATCTTAAAGGTCTTTTCCAACCTAAATGAGTCTATGTTTCTAACTCCCCTGCTGAAAGCAGGGTCAGCTAGAGCAGGGTTGTTCTTGGCATTGTCCAGCTGAGTTTTGAATATCTCAAAGCATATTGACGTGATAAACTCTCTAGTCAACCTGGTCTAGTGTTTGACAACAATCCCAGAAAAAAAATAAAGTTTTTCTTCTGTTTAAGTGGAATTTCTTGTATTTTAGTTTGTGTCCATTGCCTCTTTTCTATCACTGGACACTACTGAGAAGAGTCCGTCATCTACACTCGCTCACATCAGATATTTATACATACTGATAAGGTCCCCCCCAACCCAAACCTTCTCTTTGGAGGCATGTTCAACATGGTGGTCACCAGGACCCCCAGGTCCTTTTCTGCGAAGCTGCTTTTGAGTCAGGCGGCCCTCAGCCTGTATGGGTGCACAATGTATCCTCCCCAGGCTGTGCCTCCTTTTGTGAATTCCTGTCTGCCCATAAGTAGTAGTTCATTTTTCATTTATAGAATCATAGCATCATAGAACCATTAAGGTTGGAAAAGACCTTTAAGATCATCAAGTCCAACCGTCGACCCAACTCCACCATGCCCACTAAACCATGTCCCAAAGTGCCACATCTACATGTTTTTTGAAGGCCTCTAGGGATGGTGACTCCACCACTTCCTTGGACAGCCTGTTCCAGTGTTTGACAACCCTTGCGGTGAAGAAATTTTTCCTTATGTCCAATCTAAACCTCCCCTGGCGCAACTTGAGGCCATTCCCTCTTGTCCTATTGCTTGTTACTTGGGAGAAGAGACCAACACCCACCTCACTACAGCCTCCTTTCAGGTAGTTGTAGAGAGCGATAAGGTCTCCCCTCAGCCTCCTTTTGCGCATTTATCAAATGCTTTTCTGTAAATTAGAAATCTTCAGCTGAGCCCCATTTTTCTTTACAGAATTCTGTCTACTGGTTGATGCCTCAAAAAAAAAACCACCCACAAAAAAACCAAACCCCCCCCCCCCCCCCCCCCCCCCCCCAAAAAAAAGCGCCTATGCTCTAGATAAGAGCATCTACAGCTAAACCTTTGATAAAAAAACCTGCTAATGAAGCTAGACTCATATGAGCTGCAACATGCAGGGTTCTAGAAATTGCAGAACATTGTTGCCTATACGGCACTTACAAGGAGTGATTAAACTGGACAGTCCATGGGGCTTTTAAAGTTAGAAATCTGCATCATCCCCCTCTACAAATATTCCAATTTTAGAAGGGCATGAAGGATGTTGTGGAGATGTTGACGTGCATGAAGGATGAGTGTGGGGGTGTTGGGAGTCCTCTTAGCTTGTTACCACATATTTCTAGGTAAAGCACATGACTTGCCTCATCCTTTTGTTTTAAAGATAGTATTTGGTCTTTAAAGGACATTGTCTTGGGAAGGGAGAAGGATTATTTTTATTAAAAAAAAAAAAAAAAAAAAAGAAAAAAGACAGAAAACTTGCAGCAAAGAAAGGATTCTGAAACTTTCTACTTCAGCTTCCCTTTTAGAAGCACTGCAGTGAGATTCCTAACCACTATTATTAAAGACTTAATGATGTTAAATATTAAGATTCTTTTCTAATAACAGTTGTTACAGTTTTTCTGCTTAAGAGTCTTGTGTCTTGCTATTATATGAATCAGGATAACCAATGCAATGAGGAGATTGCTCCAAATTGTTAGGTCAACAGCCATTTTGAGTGAAACAGAGCTAAGCAAGGATGCTGAAACTGATTCTAGCACACACCTGACCTTTTGTGAAACATTAAATAAAATCTGTTTCATGGGCTGAGCTTTTCTTGGACACTTACTATATGTAAGTTTTGTGTTTGAGTCTTTAACTCGACTTCTAAAAGGTTACAAAAATACAACCTCTTAAGTTGCATTACTCATCCATAATATCCAAGTAAATATCAATCAAAGATGCAGCAGGGTTGCATTCATGTGCTGTCTTCTGTATTTCATTTTCAGACTAAAGTTACTCTAAAATTTGCATAATGTAGTTGTATCTGTTAGCTACATAATTGACCCTGCAAAAGAAATGACCATGTAATGTAGTTGCTGTATTCTGTATATTTGATGGTAAATTAAACAGAAGTGGCCCTTCTTGAATTTATCATTGGGCATTTGCTTTCAGATACTAAGAGAATTATGTACTGAAAATGTTGCAGTTGTGTTACATACGGTCATACTTTACGAATAAGTAAAATTTACTTATTTTTTTAAGAAGCAAGTAATATGATCCACTTGTCTTGCAAGTAATGTATAGGCCATAAAAAGCTAGATGCTGTCCTGTAACTATAAAATGAATCCAGCAGAGCTGATTATTTGTAGAAAAAGCTGATTTCTGTTTCAAATGAAAATAGATGTTAGGCATCCTGTGGACAGCCTGTTCTTTTGCAATTGCTAGTACTTATGTAAGGATTGTATAGCAATAATCACCTTGGCAAAATAAAAGGTTTGGCTTGTAAAAGAAATGGTTTTTGGTGCCCCATTTGCTATTGAAAGACTTGCTGTGTAGATCTGCTGAGAAAGGCATCTTAGCCTGAGTAGTTGCAGGGGCAAAAGTTACTGGAAGGTTTTGCAGTGTCTCACACAGGTTCTAATTTAAGTGCTTTACTTCACAATGTAGCACATCCCTAGTAAAAAGGGATTTGTTTTAATAATTGACCTGAAAGGTCAAGCATTAGATGAGTCAGTGGATGTGTACTTCATGTAGAAATTGGTGTTTCTCAGCCTTTTGTGACATGCTACTGAAAACAAGCCTGACAGAAATGAGCTAAAAGATGCTTTTTTTTAAAATAGAAAATAGTCAGACTCTTCAAGCTTTTAATACGCCTCACCATTTACATTTCCAAGACAAGTACTTTTACTAATTATGGCTATAAATTATTCAGCTTACATGTGTGTTTTCTAGCCTGCATGTTTTTATTGTAGTGTTTGTATGTACTGCTGGACTACAGTTATTGGTGACATGCCTCATACCTCAGTAGGGTGTTTAGTAAAATGGGGGAAGAAGGGAGGAGATAAACATACATATATATGTTATATAAAGAATTGTAATTATATATCTACATATAAAGAATTGTAATAATGTTTGGTATTTATTGAATATGACATTTTAGGAGAAAGACAAGGCGGATTCTGTGGTGGTTGCGAGACTTTGTGACTGTATGTGTTCAAACAGGATTAGTAGTGAACTGAGAGTGGCTGATGCTCTTTTCCCCTGTTGCTCATTAACAGGGTATACTTGGTCATTCTTCCAGCAAATTCCAAGAAAAACCTGCTAAAAGAGGAAAATCAAATCTGTAAAAGCTGTACTTTGTCTCTCTGCGATACTTTTTCACATGTGTAGGCTTTACTCTTTTATATTGCATTTACATTCAAATAGCATGTAAAGGACTTTCATGAGAAAGGGTTTGCTATGCAAGGACTTGTGCAAATCAATAATGAAGTCCCATCCTTAAGGAGTTCACAGTCTAAAATGGGGAAGACGTGACAAATTTGTCAAATGCTTGTTTTGTAACAGCCGGATGTTGTGGTAAAGTTGAAAGGATCTTCTGAGCAGATTATCTAGATGATGTGCTGCCTTCAGTCAGGCATCTGACTGAAGATGCCTCTTTCTCATCCTTATTATTTTGATTTTCATCTTCATACAGTTTGTCACCATTCTTTGCATGCAAAAACATTATAAATTTAGAGGGCGTGAAAAATAGAAGTTCTGAAATAGAATTCCATTCTCAAGTCAGTTATAAAAAAACCCCTAACTTATGTTATTGCTGAAGCTTTTTAGAAATTATCAGGTATTTCTGTCATACCAAATTTTGGGGTTTGGGCCAAAAATTCCGGGAAGTCACAGTATGTGTGTGTGGTACTTACTGTATGCATTTTGTTATCCACTTTTTATCAATCCATATAGTATTGTGTCAAAATACTTAAAATGAGTAATTGCCAGTCTGTTACTGCAAAAGCTTATTCCATATGTGATTGAACTGGGAAGAGCCTTACAAAGGCGAGAGAGAAGCAGTTTGACTCTTGCACAGTTTGATTTCTCACTCTAGGTGGTACACAGTACAGTGTTGGGGTTTTGAGAAATAGCTGTTTCTTTCCATGGCTCCATGGGGAGGGAAACAAAATATTAGTCAGTAAAATAGAGTCAGCCATCTCTGTGTTTGGAAAGACACAGGACAGTCTGTTTATAGCACATGGGAATAATGAAGCATGTGTGGAAATACATGGGAAGATGGTAGAGATTGTAGATCATCACTTGTAGTTGGCCAGACCACATATATTGCAGTGAAAATGCCTTAAAAAGGTGACTTAGGAGGTCTGTGGCCCTCTTATGCTGAGCTTTGGTGAGCCTTGGGTATCAAGAAAATTCCAGAAGACTAGAAGAATATGAATCCTGACTGTCACAGTTTTAACTAGGCAAGGGAGAGATGACCAGAAAACTCAGCCCCATATTCAGTATGAAGTGGAAAAACTCACCATAGATTTGTTTGATAGAAAATTGAGAGGGAGGAATATAACTGGCAGTTGTTGTGGTTTTGTGGAAAGTAAGTGACTGGACAATATCGTTCTCTGAGATTAAACAATCAGTTGGCTTTACCAACCAAAATTACATGTTTCTACTCAGGCATTTGACTTTAACATTTGATCTTTTCATTTTAAAAGTAGTGCTGTGTGTGCATGCCGTTTATCAGCGCATGTTAAAGGGATTCAGGATTGTTTAACAGTTGTTGCAGCAATCGACATGTAGGCCCAATATAATTCTTCTCTTTTTTTTTTTTTTTTTTTGTTTGTTTGAAATTAATACTTTGGAAATCACTGCTTCAGAATTCGCTGGAGATAGAAGTTACAGATTACACAAAAAGAACTGTAATGGTAATCTGCTGTGAAGACAAGGCATTCCTAAGGACATCCAAATAAAATGATAAATGGGGGTGTGTTCAAACAAGATTAATTTTACAAATTAATTTTATGTGGATAGATATACAGGACTAAGGAGTGCTACAGAAAGAGCTGTGTCCTGGTGTGTGTACTCCCAGAAGAGGATGTGAGGGTGGAATGGGTAAGATACTGTTAAGATTCTTGTCTGATGCTGTGTCAAAAAGGCTGTTACAGTAGCCTGAAATGGCTCTGAAAATGGGGGTACATGTCTGTGTACAGCTTTGTTGATACTAATAAATTTTTTAATGCTGCACATGCTTCTGATTTCTACATTTGAAGAAACATGCTGGAAAAATGAAGAATGTGCAGAGAAAATGAGTTTTAAAGAACTAAAGTAAAAAGATTGTTAAAAAGAAGAATTAAAGATGACATGATAAGTGGCTTTAAAACTCGATGAGGAGGAAGTACTAACTGCTAAAGCACTTTTTAATTTGGTGAAGAAAAGTAGAAAAAAGCATAAAGCTGGAAGTCAGACATTCACCTTGGTAATAAGGCAAACATTTTAACAGAGTGATTAACCAGTGGAACAAACTACCAGAGAAGGTGGTGATTTTCCATCTCTTGAAGTCTTTCAAATCAAGAATAGATCCTTTTCTGGAAGTTAGGCTTTAGCCAAATACAAGTTTACCGTAAAGGAGTTGAGGAACTGTGAGCTTGTACAACCCTTAGTGCCTTTGGCGTGAAGCTCATGCGCGCTGCAGGTACTGTTAGCACTGRAAGATCTCCGAGGCCAATCTCCTAAGGCATGTGTCCAGAGTGGTATGTGCCTAGGGGTGAGAAGTCTTGAAGAGCTCTGATTATCGGTAAGCAGATTCTCCGTCTTGAGCTCGATACAGGGTAACTATGGAAAATTTAATAGCCTGGGATACAAGAAATCAGAATAGATGATCCTAAACTTTACTGTGGATCTATTAACTTAATTTCCAGTTTCACTGTACTAATCCATGCCAAAGACTTAAGTGGAAATTAATCCTGCTGTTGGCTGCATTAGCTTCCATCAACGTAGCTATGGTCATAAAGGACAGAAGTGCTATACAGACATCAGCTGCCTACTTGGTAGTTTTTTCCACCTTTTAAAATTACAAATGCCTGCTGACATAGTCCTTCACCCTAAGTGCCAGACAATGTCAGTGTCTAACACTGACAGATGGCTGACAATGTCAGTGTTGCCATCTCCATCTCCATCTCAGTTTGTTGGTTGCATTTAAAGTCTCTTAAAGACTTTAAAGTCTTTTAAAGACTGTAAATTACGTTAAACCTTAGAGCCTTGTGTCTTGTTGCCTAGTTTCCCTGACTGATAAGTATTTGCTAGTAGTTCTGCGTGACTGCAAGTAGAGAAGCAAATGTGTGTTAGTGGTTTGCATGTAAGACTGTACTATAGAGGGTAAATAAATAGAAAAGTCTGGAAAAAATGTTTTCGAGCAAGTGGGCAAAATGGCTCTTGTAAAAGAATTTACTGGTATCTCTTACCTATCATAGTATTTAACTGAAAAATAATCATTCTGATCTTGCTGGGTTATAATGCATCCTAATGTTATTATCTGTTTTGATAGGGACAGCTTGGGCTGCCTTGCAAGAAAGTTTCTTCTTTAGAACAAAAATAAAAAACTAAAAGCATCATAAATGTTTACATTTACTAAAATATTTCTTCTTTTAACATAGAATGACCACTTTTAGGTTTTGACTTTTTAAAAAGTCACTTCATACAGATGGAGCAAAAATAAATACATCTGTTCTGCATTTGGTTTTAATTTACTTTTTTAACAGAAATCACACATCAACATTAATCTCATGACAGCAATAAACAATCAAACATGAAGACAGACTGCCGGACAACTCAGAATAGTAGGGGTATATAAAATACCCTTTCTTCCACATCTTACAATTCCTTCTGTTATTTCTTACTTTCAGTAGAACTTGATACATCATTTCCAAAGCATGTCACGTTCTTCATTTAGGCAAGAGAATTGTGTCATGAAATGGTTTGTCACAACCCTTCCTTTCTTCATTACAAATAACAGAAATCTGTCTTTTGCGCTTCAGCTTCTGTAAATCTAAGATAACCGTCTGATTCCATTCATACAGTGGTACTATGGGGAAGCTTCTAAAAGCCAAGAAGTTTTTTGCAGCTCTCTAGCATAATCTCCACACTCTCATCTTCTGTCATTTGCCTCATGGCGGGGGGAAAGGTAACTTCAGAAGAGGGGTCATGGTGGGTCATTGGTATAAATGCTGCTCTTAAAAGAGAGAGAGTGCTTTCAGTGCTCATCTGAACAGTCCAGCAATCTTGCTGAGCACATTAAGTGTGTACT
This sequence comes from Oceanodroma leucorhoa, assembly GCA_030449065.1. Classification (NCBI taxonomy): domain Eukaryota; kingdom Metazoa; phylum Chordata; class Aves; order Procellariiformes; genus Oceanodroma; species Oceanodroma leucorhoa. Next base: position 134,148 of record JASVER010000117.1, read on the forward strand.
TTGTGTATAAAACACTGCTAAGTTTCTTAAAGAGGGCAGACCTCAGAATGGATGTTGAAATGACAAAATAGATGCTATCAAAATAAATGTTGTCAACAGGACTGTCTGAATTGTTAAATAGCTTCTGAGAACGTCTGCCCTTCTGTTTGCTTTGCTAATAGTTTTTTGAAAAAATGTATTGCTGTACAGTGAAAAAGAGAAAGTGTTTTCATGTGGTAATGAAATATTGGAAAACTAATATCTGAAGTGATCATGATAAACATCCAGAAGGCTGTTATGTTTAAGAAGTACTTCCACTAACTTCCATTACATTTTTTGACTCTTACCCCAGCTAAAAATCACAGCGCTTAAGATGTAGGCATCCATTTCGAGCTGTAGCTTCAGATTTCCACTTGAAAAATAGTAACCAGACTTGAAGTGATTAAATTCAGCATCTCTTACCAGTTATGTTTGCTCCTCAGTGTTAACATCTCACTACAAGATGAAATTGTTATTATTACTCGTCATTGTTTTGATGACTGAAAAAGTTCATTGGCGAGCAGGTAACAGTTTATAAGTGAATTACAGTAACATCTTTCATATATTTCATATCTTTCATTCTCTGTAATAGAAAATTATTTTGGAATAGGATCTATATTTTATGCTTAAGCTAATTTCTTTTCGCTGAGAACATCCTTTGAACCAATTTTATTGTTGTTTGGAAATGGTATTTAGCAAAATTCATTTTGACAGTGAAAAATTTCTTTCAGAAAACTGTTAAGAGTTGGCAGCCTTGAGGAATTGGTTCCATGATCAGAATAGTAATGCTAAATTTTCAATTGTAGCTGTTTCTTGTAGAGTAAATTAAAAAAAGATACTGTGTTAGACTTGGTAGTCACTGTGAAACCCCTTTAGAAATTTGGGTCATCGTCATTTGTGTTAGTACTTAAATCTTGAACTTGTATTTATCTATGTGTTGTTTTCCATTTCTTACTCTTCACCAGCCTCTGAAATCTTCACCTGTATTTGTGTAAGTTATTTTTTTAATTGTAGCACAATTAAAAGGTATATAAGCTAGTTTCTCTGAATTAAAAAGAAGAAAACAGAATTTGTTATCATTCGTACATGTTTGGGTAGTAAGGAGGGGGAAACAGAAAATAGATTTTCATAAGAAGCACCTGCTGGTTCTAATATGTTGGTGTTGACTGTCTTTAGATGATAGCTATGATATTACTCCTTAAGTCTCAGTAAGCGAAATAATTTGGTAAAACACCCAATTGCATTTAACTTGCTTCTTGTCTAACTGGTGTATTTCCACAGAACTACAGAACTGTGAATCCATGTATTAGTCTGAATTTATAATAAAACATTTTAATTGTTGTTCTTTTCCGTTCTTCCTAGAATATTTTCTTTCTTGGACATAGTTACTTTGTGTCGATGTGCACAAGTTTCCAAGGTATGTATTTCTGTTGGGTTGTTTTGTTGTTCTTTGGGATGCTATTCTGTTCATTACGTGCAAATCATGGGCTTTAGGGCAATCTGCTTCTTGTCAAAAAAAATCAAATAGTTCTCTCAGTCTCTTTGTTTATTAAAACAAATAAACAGTGGGTCCAGTTTTGCATTCAGATGTGGAATTAGTTGCTATGTACTGGATGTCTGTTTAAAGGCTGTGGAAAAGATATCCAGTCATGTATGCTCTATATCTGGAGAAAGGATTAAGCCCAGTTTGGCATGATGGCATTTGCTTTTTATAAAGCATGTGGCTGTATAACACTATTTTTCAGACGCATTTTCTGCTTAAAATTCCATGTAGTTCGGTTAATGTGCACCATGTGCACATTAAGAAGTACATCCATCGTTTGCTTGCCAAGTACGAAAGGTGTTAAGTAGATGGACTACTAGTAGAGGAAAAAGGCAGAAGGAAGATAATAGAGAAAGCATGCTAAGTAAGCTTTTATGTTTAGCTTGTCTTGACTTTTTTTTCTTGAATTAAAATGAATTATATTCTGTTCCTACATCAAGTGTGTACAATGAAGTGTATTCTTATACAACATGAATGAACTTTTTTATTTCATGCTTTTCTTTCTTCTCTTAATGAGGAGTGGGGTTTGTGTTTGTTTTTTCTTTTTAATTGGGGGTTTTTGTTTGTTTGTTTTAATGTGTAATTGAGTGTGTAACTACTACATTCCTACACTCATATCACCTTGGCCTGCAACTTCAGTAAGTTTTGTGAGTCAACTAACATCAGGTTTTGTTAGAACCTTCAGCTAAAGCCTACAAAACAGCGGAAGAAAACCAAAGTGATTGAATAAGTTGTATTTTTCTCTCAGAACTACCTGTCAGTTGGATGCGGTATTCTTTTTTCCATTTTTCTGAGTATATTTGTGTTTCTCTGGCTTTTTTATTTTGTTTTACTTCGAACAACTATTGCTTTGACCATGAAGGACAAATTCTCACACACGTACATGTAACTTAGCACGTGAAAAGGAAAGGCCTGATCCTAACAGTGGAAAGTCAGCAGTTTTCTGAAAGGTTTCTGTTCCTCTCAGAATAGTAACTAGTGAGGTTGGGGAACTGTGGTTTTATTGGAAGGAATCTCATCTGCAGTTACTTTCCTCCGTATAGATCTAGGAAAAGTAACTTACTAGACAAATTTACAAAAGTTTTTTTTAAAAATGGAGGGATAAATCTTGCTGTGTCGATGTGTGTGCTTTACATTTAATTTCTTGCTTTCCTGCATGTTTTATGGGCATAAGTTAGCCTTTGAAGTGTAATCCATTTAGGAGATTTGAGATTAATTTCCACAAATTCTGTGTTTTTAACTAGTTGATATTGTATGACTAATAATATCTACAATTATATTTAAAAAAATGCTACCTGAATTTATATATTTTGTCATATTTGAGTTTGTTATATTTGAATTGCTGAGAGGCAAATGAAGGGAGCAGGCAGTGCAGGTTATAAATAAACTGTATTTGTTTTCTGTAGGCATGGAATGTTTTAGCTCTGGATGGAAGCAACTGGCAAAGAATAGACCTCTTTAACTTTCAAACGGATATAGAGGTTAGTGTCTTTGGGTTTTTTTCAGTCCTATGGTGATGTTTAAGAGCATAGCCCATTTTGAGTATTCYATAGACTGTGCTTGTGTTCACAGGTTTTAAGGGCTAAAGTTCAAGATAATAATACTGTGAAGGGAGCAAATGAAAAAGAACTGTATTTGACTTTTTTTACACTGGATATTTCAATTTTGGTTGCCAGCTATGTATCACATAATTTGCGTGTATCRTATACATGCAGGGCTCTAGAAATTCAAAGCTGCTCATTTCCAGAAAGTARAGATATAAATGGCGCCTCTGGACGGAGTGAGATCCCCCAAATCACGATCTAGTGGATAATTTTGTTGGTGGTCCCCTGTCTCTCTGTGAGGGTGCCATCTAGTGCTGAAAGCTCTCTGGACACTTGGCTGTGGGACTTGGAGGTTGAAGCAATAAAATGCTGAACAACTTCTCTTACCCCTGACTTGCCTAGATTTGATTTGGTGTGTATCTGATTACCATTTTATGAACAYCTGTTTTATAAGGTTTGAACCTTGCCTGAAATGCAGGTACATGTGGATTAAAGTCCTTTTCAGCATATAATGAAAGGATTAGGGCAGTCTTGTCTTCCATAAGAAAAACATGCCTGCATTAATGCTATCACAGATGTGCATAATAAAATAAAATATGATATCTGAAAATGAAGACAAAAATCCATGGGGAAATACAATTCCTTAATTGAATCTGAACTGGTTTATTATTTGTTGTTTGATGATACAAATTTAAATTTAGAATACAATAATGAATTTGCTTCTGGATTTTAGCTTCTTAGTTGCATGAATAAAATCCAGATGGGTTTCATTCGGTATATTTTGCTAACCGTGGTTCAGACTGTTCCTAAAGCCTTACAGTAATATATAGGGTAAATTTTTTTCACCGCTCCTTTAAAATTTTATTGCCAACTCCTCTGCTATGCTGATGTTAAACACGGGGATCTTAACAGAGGTAGAAGAAAGGTTTTTGGCATCTGCCTCTATCTAAATGTGTCTAAGAAGACTTGGAGCTTTAAYATAATCTTTTGAGTTGCCTTTAAAAAAGTTTCTCATTTGCTAAGAAATAATAAAGAAAACCCCACAGGTGTGTGGTCCTTGTGTTGGTTAGCCTTTTCTGTGTCTGAAACCTTTCTGCTATTTAGAAACACAGTATTGGATTTTTATGTTTTTGATACGTTTGTCTTACATTGTACCTAGTGGTGTTGCCCTTTGAGATGCTATGTTTGTAGCGTGGGATTCAGGAGAAGGAATGAAATKAAGTTATGATCCTCTTTTGCTATAAGAAGCTATTGTGGTTTGGAGCAATTCAGTTACTTCAGTATATTATGTTTAAGTACATTTGTAATATAAACCCCTTAAATTTATTCAGAAGAGTATGTTAAACCAGCAATTATTACATAAAGTAGTTTTGAATGAGATACACTTTCACGTTCGGTGTCTAAGAACTCTCTTTTTTCTTCAGCTGTTTTAGTAACATTTTTTTGCCTATAGATTTAGGACAGGTAAAAGCTGCTAATTGTATTTGGCAACTTTTTGCTCAGTTGSACCGTTGTACTGTTTGGTGATGTTTCACGTAGCATCAAGCAGTACTTTATCTGAGACTATCAAATAATGAAAAATTAGGTTTTGTTGTGAAATTTTCTGTATTTAAGACCTCATGTGGTAAAGAATAAAGTGAGAAAAAAAACTATAAAGAAAAAATGTTTCTTTTCTATCACAAAKATGTGTGAAGATCTTGACGTTAAATGTGCCTTAGGATTTCTTGGTATGTGGAACAAAATGTAAGCTGGGGTAATTTGAAGAACTAGTTTTTTGAGTGACATTGAATTATTCAAACAGCTAAACACATTTGAATGCACTTARGTTGTCTTTTTGAATATACTGTTTGTTGGGGTTTTTTACACGCTTAAAGAAATAAATGGGTTTGGGAAAACTTATTATTTGTTTCTATTTTCTTTGAATAATGCATCGGGGTTTGGCTTTTTTTTGCAATGTAGATTGAACTTGCATTGAAGACTTTATCCTTAAGTAAAGGTGTTTGGCCTCTACTGAGAAATAATTCTGACTAATCGGAAAGCTTTAAAAAATACATCATTTTGTTTGTATAATGATTTTCAGTTTGTTTGTTTGTTTTGGTGTAAATTCTTCTGAGAGATAAGATAAACAATGTTACTTACGGACTAAGAAACAGACTYTGATAAGAAAATACTTTCATATATTGCTAGCCAGGACTTTGGTATTAGAGGCGAACAACAAAATGTAAGAAACAGTTTACCGTTTCAGTAAAATTGCTACCATCCCCCATAGAGGAAAACAAACAAACAAAAGAAATCCACTGACCTGTAATTTTATAAGTATTCCCTCCTTAAAAAAAAGAGAGAGAGGAAAATAAAAGGTGCTGTTAGGTATTAGTCCTGTTTGTTTGTTAAATGATCAATGTTGATTTCTTTTACCTTACCTCCCTAAAATTAGACACAATGTGATGTCTAGTCAGTTTTTGCAGTGGCCACCTGCTTTTTGTTATCTTGGTTTTCCTACCAAAAAGAAAAGTTAAAAAATAAAAGTTAAAAAAGAAAAGTTAAAAAAGAAAAGTTAAAAAAGAAAAGTTAAAAAAGAAAAGTTAAAAAAGAAAAGTTAAAAAAAAAAGAAGTATATTTTAATTGTAGTTTAAATAACATTTTTCCATAATGCTACTTTCAGATTTAATATTAGAAGTACTGTGCCATTCTGCTTACTCCTAATGTATAGCAAAACGTGCTTTCAGGATGTAAATAAAAAGCATTTTGTAGCAAATGTGGGGTCAAGTAGGAAGTTTTGTTTGTAAACTGTGCTTCAGCTTTTGACAAATAACGAAGCATAAAGTCTGTCAGCTTCACAGTGTGAGAAGGTCTTTGGCATTCCCCCGTGTTAGGCACAGACACCTAAATATGTATGGGCAAGTGGGCTCTGGCAAATCTTCTGGAGGCAACGGAAGTGGCTGCTCCCACCAAGGTGTTCAGCACCTTTTAGTTACGGAGGTAACCATCCCTATAGCAGGGACTGTAAAGCGGGACTTATCGGAGACTGTAGTTCAGAGTGACGTACTAGCCTAAGCACATCTTCATGGACAATTTAAACTTACACGCTGTAGTAGTAACTGTGATCCTTGAGGAACGGGCATGCCTCCCATTCCACTTCGGTGGCAGTTCTTCAGGTTCCCTACACATCTGACAAAACTTGAAGATCATTTTAGGAGTCTTAATGGGTAGGTTTTGCTGAGACAAAAAATTGAGCCATGTGTGATAGACTGAAAAAAAGGAAGAGGAAACGAAAGGTTGAATTGAATAGCACTTCAGTGTGAGTGGAGATTCTCAACAGGTAACTGTTTTTTCTTAAAGCAGCAAAAGAAATTCAAAGAGGTGTAGTTCTGGTGGGATATAACTGGGGCTGGTCTTCACTCCCAGCATTTTTAAATTGGTTAGAATGTTATGTCAGAATAAAACTCAACAAAATCTTCCTTTTATTTGGTTTAAGGGTCGTGTTGTGGAAAATATATCGAAAAGGTGTGGTGGGTTCCTGAGACAACTTAGTCTGAGAGGATGTCTTGGTGTTGGAGACTCCTCTTTAAAGTAAGTAAAGTCCTAGATTGAGACATCACTTATTTCCTAATGTCTGGACTGAAAGCAATTATTGTTACATTTGTTTGGATTTCTAAGTACTGACTAATGACCAAAGTGGGATACTTAAGTAAGTACTAAGTACTTAATAATAACTAAATGAGACATCAGTTTGAGATTGAAGTATAGCTACTGCTATTCTCTGGAAATGAACTAAGAAATGAGAACTGTGCTTTTCAGAAATGTGTCTTTTCCTTTCATTGGTATTATGTTGATATCTCTCCATTTTCAAGCAGTTAAAATGTTTTCAGATCTATACTCTGGCATCCTACAATATTAATTTCATCAAGATTAGTAGTCGGTCAGTTTATAGTTTATCTTCTAGTCTGGACAAGAGGTGACCCTAGCAGTGAGAGGAAGAATAAAGACTGATACTATTGAGTGCCTACAAAATCGGGAAAGGCCTGGGATTCTCTTCTTGCTCTAATATGAGAACAGGCAGGCAACAGGAACATCTCGGGAGTCTCTCAATAGAGACAGTGGCCCTTCTTTACACAGTATATAAATTGAACTGTGCAATTTGTTCCCAGACATATAAGCTTTTTCTATATGCAAACTGTTTAGCCAGATTCCTCTGTGGATATTTCTCTGAGTATTTAAACCCAAAGATCCTACCTCCAGCTGAAGGGTCCCTAAGCTACAAGTACTTCAGGGCTCAAAGAATATTTGGAGGAAGCCTCGGGGTATGGCTTTTTGCAGTTATGCTTTCCTCCGCTGTCACAGGAGACTGGGCTGGATGGCCTTCAGACTGACGTAGTGTGGCCATTCTTAGGTGGAAAATATAAGCACAAAGATTTTTGTTAAGCAGTGGGCATTAAGTTAGTGTCTTGTGACCTTTAGCTCTTTCTAAAATTTATAAGTAATTTACTGATTTTTGTCTCTAGAGTAAATTCATCCAGCAACTAGTTAAGAAATAGATTGCTTTAGTAACCCCAATGGGCATGCTAGCTTCAGACCTGAAGATTTCCCCAGAGCTTTCCTTGCCTCTAGGACATCTCCCTAACTGCTCCTGGTGTGTCACCACCTTCAGGCAGTCTTGGCTCCTCAGGGGAAAGTGTGTATTATTACCATCTCTCAGATTACTGGCAACTGCTGTCAAAAAAGAGGTAACCCCAACCAGAGTTAACTTTCTGCAGTGCTCCTCCACGTTCCCAGAGCATTCACGCCGACAGTCCCTGTGTCCTCAGTAGGGAATGCGATAGCAGAAGGGGAGGAGAGGGGGAAGGCAGGCTCAGAGAGAGGTAGCAACTACCGTGGGGAGGAGGTAGCGGGGAAGGCAATGAGAAGGGTGTAGGAAGAAAGAGTCAGGACAGTAGGTAACAGTTTTCCCCCCAGTAACTCCATTTTCACATTTGGTTTAGGCTCCCAGCTGTGCTTTTCAGAACACTAAGGCTAGGGGATGGCAGTGAGGGTTGTGAATAGGACCAAAAATCCTAAGTGGGCTCAGGGATTAGTGGCATGTGAGAAGAGGGAGAGGGCGGGGGATGGGATATTTTTAAATAATTATATATTTGGTAAACAGATACTTAGAATAAGTATACAGCAGTTCAGTGTATACAGCATGTGTACGTTGTGGGGATGATACTGCTAGTCATGCTAGCAGGTAACAGGACAGGCTTAGCTGAGATCGGCTACCAGCCTGTTACCAATATTCACACGTACATCCATAACAATTAACTGGTGCAGATGGTGGTGTCTAAGACACTTCAGGAAAGAAGATGAATCGCCTCTGAAATACAAGCAGGTTATATTGAAATTACCCAATGAATGATAAATGCGTGAGCTTTAAGACTTTCAAAACATTAGCATGAGAAAGGTAGCATTAGGTTTCAGATACTTGTTCTGAAAGTGACTTTTCCTATCAGGCTTTTTGTGTTGAGTTGTTTCCAGATGCATTAGTTTTGTGACTGATACCAATTTCTCTATTTACGCTGCTTCTACATCAGCTTTTGTTTAAAAATAGCCAATTATCGAAGTAGGTCTTGGCTATGTAARTACTGAATGTTTGTGGCAGCTCTGTCAGGACATGCCCCATGCTTGAATCTCAGAGGCAAGGTTTGCTGTTCCTGCAAGTTATTACAGAGTGTAGCRTCTTTCCAAGTGATTTGAAGAGTGTCTCGATTGTAAATCTCCCTCCAGTACATGAATTTTGGAATAGCTGTTTTGAGAATTCAAGTGGAAACTCTCACCAGTATAACTGCTTGCTGGGTTTTTTTCCATTGTTTTCAATCCACACTGGAGAGCCAGGAAGTTGTTACCAGCTGAGTGTGTAGTCGGATCTCTTAACCACGGCAAGCCTCCAGACAAAACTGTTTTTGTGTGTTTCCTCCACCCCTGCCAATAAAATCCATGCAGTTGGAGGAAACATGGGCATAAAAACAGTGTTCTGAAATGCAACGCAGCTGTAAATATTACTCTGCAGAGATGAAAAGAAAGTTTATGTATTCTGGGTAATTAGTATAATGATACATGCAGGCTTTTAGCAGTGTAATAGCTCCAGTCGTCTTTAGGTTCATACCCAGTAGTGCATACAGATGCATTTTAATTTTTAAAATCATAAATAACTAATTTGCAACCCACAGGGCTTTCCATTAGTAGTCCAATAGGCTTAGGTCCCACTCCTGTATTGCGCAARGTACGTTCCTTTTCATTTGATGTGGGAGCGAGCTCCTTAATGAGACCTGCAAAGGCTTCAGTAATGACATGTGCAAAAACTCTCCCCAGCACCTTAACATTTAACTGATGTGATATTTGAACCTTTGTGTTTATGCTCTTAATGTTTTTAGTTAAGGCATTTAAAGCAAGTCAGTCCTGGCTTATATATGACAGAAATAAACACCTTGATCAAGTGGTATTTGAGAGAGAAGCAAGACTTGGTTTCAAGAGTTACCTAAGGCAGAAACCTGCAATAGCAAAAGGAAAAACCAACCACTGAGACAGATATATTTGAGATGTACTTTGTAATTACTCTGTGGCTTGAAGAATTAAGCTTTTTGCCTGTGGTGGAAGGAGGTAGGGGACAGAGCGCTCTCTAGTGACTGTATTACGACTTGTGACATTATATTAATTCTCCAGCTTTTTGTTGCTGTTTTAGGACCTTTGCACAGAACTGTAGAAACATCGAACACTTAAATCTAAATGGGTGCACAAAAATCACTGACAGGTAAGTCAAAGGGGTTTTTTGTTTGTTGGGAAAATTTGGAAAAAGAAGTAGCTGAAGGTATTTTTAGTGTGTCTGCTGTTTTGCAGCACGTGTTACAGTCTTAGCAGATTCTGTTCCAAGCTGAAACATCTGGATCTGACATCTTGTGTAGCCATCACAAACAGCTCTTTGAAAGGCTTAAGGTAAGAAGATTCAGTGTTTTTGTTAAAGAAAAGCATTTAAAGAGCTGTTCAACATTTAATGAAGTTAAAAAAAATCAGTGCTGAACCTTAATACTGTATATCAGCACTGAGTATATCCTATATCTAGCGCTTCTTGGGTGTAGACTATGATGTTTGTGTGTGGTCTTTTCTCATGACTTTTCTGTGGAGGCCTGGCATAGTCCACTGGCTATCATTAATTTCTAACAGAGTGTTTAATTTGAGTTTCCCATTGTTATGACTATTTGAAGGCTGGATTTAACTTTATGTATTTTTTTAATTCTCCCAGTGAGGGTTGCAGAAATCTGGAACATTTGAATCTTTCCTGGTGTGATCAGATTACGAAGGATGGTATTGAAGCACTGGTGAAAGGGTGTAGTGGACTAAAAGCTCTGTTTCTTAGAGGTTGCACACAGGTACATAACTGCTTGGGTGATACTTTAGGAATAAAATTTTATTTGGGGTTTTTGAAATCTCCATTAATTCAAAAATAGCAGTTTTGTTACAGTTTTTTGTTCAATATTGCAAGATGTGTACATTCTTTGGGCTGCTTTACTGTGCATTTAATTTCTTGTTTCTTTTCCTATGTCTGATTTAAYTGCTAAATAGTTAGAAGATGAAGCATTGAAACACATTCAAAATCACTGTCATGAACTTGTAATCCTGAATTTGCAATCCTGTACAGTAAGTATTTGAAGCTTTGAAATATACATTCTCTAAGAATCATAAACCATTTTTGAATGCTAATTAATTGATCTGCTACACACTTAAATAATTCAAGTAGTACATCTCTGCAGTTTACAGAATTTTGTATGGAATAGAGGTCTTAAGTGAGCTGGCTGTTTCTACAGCTAAGTGTGGATTTGGAGTGTTGGGTTATTTTTTTTTYCCCTCATTACATCTTTTAACTGTAGCAAGCTCTAGAGTAAGAATTAACTGCATTCATTCAAATCTCCTGAACTGTGTATGCGCTAAACCATGCAGTTTTACAGATGTAGTTCTTGTTCTTCCATCCGTTAAGGTCAAACATTTTGGTCTATTCATAATTTTAAGGTTTCTAATTGAGCAGAAGCTGTATTCTGGGCTACATAATTGAGAATAAAATGTAACGGCATCATAACTGAAAATGATTCAGAACCATCTAGGTAGCAGGAGAAGGGCATGCTTTTTCAATAGTAAAGGAAGAACACATTCATTTGTAATGAGATGACTGTGAATCACTCATGTACTTTTAATTCTACTTAGAGAGTACACAAAAATTAGATTTGCTGTGTTTTATATTTGCTTTTTTGTTGTTTCTGATGTGAATTTTTAGGAATGGGAAAGATCTTTTAGATTTTAAGTGTATCTAAGTCATTCTTTGTAAATAAGCTGTAGAAAATATTGAAATTAATTAGAATTTCAGTGTTTCAGGCATGCAAATTTGAATAATGAAGTTAGATTATTTTTTTGCTTTTGGAAAGTTTTCTACAGTTTTATTGCTAGAAGGTATCATAAAATCTGCTTGGGCTAAAACTTTCAAATCTGTTTTACGTATTATTTGTGAATGAATGTGGCATGGGACCATTTTTTATTAAGATTGGATGAAAATTTTTGGAACTAACAGGTTTCTTTAAAGTGTTGGACATTTTGGAGTGTTAGGGATTATTAAAAGTTATATTAAAAGATTCCAGAAATTAAGAACGATATTAATACAAAGCTTGAGCTTCCATGAGCCAAATGTTTAGTGAAAGAGAATTTTCAGCTTTTTCAATCTGAATTTAGGTGCCCACTGAAGTTGGGTACCTAAGGATAACAGGAATGAAAGGAAGTTCCTTCTTTTTGTCAGAACCACACTTAAATAAATAAAGTCAGTAAGTAATTTCCTCCCCTTTCACTCTTCCTTTTGCTGTCCTCCTCCTCCAAAGTTCTTTTTCTGTTGTGTTTTACCTGACACTAATGAGATATATCAAGACCAGCCTTTTCTGATTATTTTTGTGGAAGGCTTTCAAGAGGTCTGATGATAACCAGTTATGATCTCTCCCGCTTAAAAGGGGCATTGAAGTGTACGAGAGTTTTCCTTTGGCTAGTATGTTTGTTGTCACGTAGATATTAAGTACCAACAAAAAACCCCTCATGAGTGAAAGTATTTTTCCCTTTGAATTTTTTGAGTTGATAGTCTGTGTGTCCTACCTAGTTATGTGTGCTTTAAAGCTTTATTTCACTGGAGATGTGTCCTGCTTGCTATGGCTTAGAAGCATGCTTCCAGAAGCAGCCAGGCTCTTTATGATCAGAGGGCTAGCACTGATTTTTACACAGCGGATCTCTTTGTGCTTTGTATGATCCGCACTTTAATTCTAGTGGCTCTGTTTTACTGAGCTTATAAAACGCCAGGCTGGCTGCAGCAGCTATGGGCTATGGAATGAACTGATACTAACTCTGGAAACTGCACATCTGAAAAGTACCGTCTTTATAGTGTAGAAACTACACTATAGGTGTCCCTGCCCACAGCGGGGGGGTTGGACGGGATGACCTTTAAAGGTCCCCTCCAACCCAAACTATTGTATGATTCTACACTGTGGACTTGCAGGCATTTTTTGAGCACTTTTCTTTCCTGAGAGGGGTGTAGGCATTGAAATCACAAACAATTTCAGAATGGAAAATTTTCATATATAACTTGAGGGTTTTGTCCATCTCCAGCAGCAGCATAAAGTTTAATAGTCCTTGTCTCCAAAATAGTTCCTTTTCCCAATGATAGTGTCATGAGTATCCCTCACAGGGAACAAAACAGTTCCAGAAAATATCTTCTTATTTGTAGATGATGCAAATCCTTCTGGACCCACAAAAAGAAGACAAGACTTCTAGTTTTCTGTCTGGAATAATCTTTATTTGACAGAATGATTTGCAAGTTTAAACTACTGATATTAAAAAGTGCTGGGTTGGGGGAGGGGGCATAAGGTGATCTCCCTTTGTGCTGAGCTACTGCTATTTCTCATCCTGTTTTCATCTATGAAAGGTAATGTTTGTGGTAGTAGCCTCAGAAATATGCTTTAGTAGTATTAGTGTACCTAGATGAGTGGCTTATAAAAGGAATGTGTATTTTCAATTCAAAATACAGTAGAGGTCTTTGTTATCATTGGAAGAGTAATGTTAGGCCAGGAAATAAAATAACCTGTTTCACCATAAAGGATTAGTCATTCAGCAGGAGAATTAATTTCTTGAAGTTAGGAGTGGGAATACTTTTTCCAGAATAGAAGACCTGTAAACAAAATAATATTTGCATACACACCCAATAACCTAGTTCCTGTTGCTATTTTGTGTGCAGCTGCATTGGGGCTATTTCTTATAGTTCCTGTTTTGGGGAGAAAACTTTTTAATTCATATTCCAAATTTAGAGTTACTTTTTCCAGAATATCTAGTACAAAACAATTTTGAGAAATGAAAAACCCTCTTTTGAGTTAAATCTTTCAGCTAAAGACAACTGCATGGGGTAGGGCAAACCTGGCTTTTACATTTGTCTTCTGTAAAGAACAGATTATATATAGTTGTTTACCTGTAACTCTTGCTTTGAAAATTTATTTGGAGGTGAAGGATTTTTACCCTTGGGTTCTACTGCTCCAATGCAAAATAGGTAGTTAGCTCTCCTGCTGTTGAGCTTTAAGCTCTCTTTTGCACTGTTCCTGAACTTACACAGTCACTGGAATGAAAGACCTGAACTCTACAAACATATAAGCAGCAAGCTGTTCCACACAATGACAACTACAATTAAAAAAAAAATTACGTGAAAATTATAAAGCAAAAGCGAAGTAAAAGAAGAAGACAACAACAAACAACTCTCCCTCTGTGCTTCAGACTGCCCTTGAGCGGTACTTGACATCTGTGGAAAAATACATAGATAACCAACACACACAATTCCTACTTATCTTCAGTGTTATCAGTGAACATGTTTTCATGATGGTATTTTTTGGTTGAAAATCCACAGGTTATATGTTGCCATGGTTATATACAATGTGACACTAACAGTTCAGTAATACGACTTGATTTTTGTGCTTAGCTGATTACTTGATAACGAAGTAACTTCAACCTTCTTCTGTGTTGCAGCAAATTTCAGATGAAGGCATTGTAAAAATCTGTAGAGGATGTCATAGACTTCAGTCGCTCTGTGTTTCAGGCTGTAGCAACCTTACAGATGCTTCTCTCACAGCACTTGGTCTAAACTGTCCAAGGCTGAAGTGAGTATGTCATGAGCGTGTCGTGAGTATGTCATGTTCTTACTGGCCTGATCTAAGAAATTCACTTCTGAAGATAATCAGCTAATATCCACAGGTTTGATTTAGCTTTGTGTTGTTTGTGTTACCTTTGCAATCAAAACATTGTTAGAAGTACCAGCTGTATATAAACTGGAGGACTGGTCCTCTGTGGCTAGCATATGAATGTAGTGTACTGTATRTTGGAAAAACAAGAATTAATATATGACAAAACATGTTGAACCTAGCAGTTCAATTCTGTGCTTCTAGCTAAGTATTTTAGGTACTAATTACAAGCCATAAGAAAAGGAGATATAAAGCCCATTATTTTTTTTAAAAGGTAAAAATATCTGTAGTTGTGTTGTGTCTTGTGATGTTTGTACTCTGATGTGGTTTTATGCAGTTGTTTGTCTTACAAAAAAATAGCTAAATCATACCTGAGTATTATATTTACAGATTTTATTATAAATGTGTTTTTAATATGCACTGCAGTACATCCTGGCATTCTTAAACTCTGATACAGAGTGTGCTAATGTCTCTGCAAGCACTGAGGACTGATATTTATGGGATATGTTTTGAGTAATAGGGGCTCGTCTGTTAAAAATAATATAAACTTTTACATTGATGTAATTTGTGCTAACATGTTATGGTGGTATTGTCATAAGTGGGGACAGGTTCAGCTTTAATAATAAAGCTCAGTCATGCAGCAGCTCTCTGCTTGTAGGGACATATAATACTTCTTGTAAGGTCTAATTTTAATGTAAATTAAACCAAAAGATTTTTGGATGACATTACATTGCCATTTATGACAGGAACATGCAGGAGTCGCAACTTGTTATACTTCAATCAGATAAATGGAGGAAAGTAGACTGTGAAAATTAGGGGAAGCTACATTCAAATGCCAGTGTGCAATATGCCGACACACAGTGTTCCTTTAGCTGATTGAGTGAAAAAGAGCTTTTGTTACTGTAGAAAACCTGTCCTTAAGACAATTCCAGAGTGACCGTCCCCCTCATGTAACAGTTCATACTTACAAGAGCTTACGTGTGCCCATGTCTGGGGCKGAGGAGTCTTCTGACACAATTAATTGTGTTCCTTAGAAAGCCGTGCTGTTATTACTGGTCTTTATCCACGATTTCTCTCACTTTCTAAATTCACAGCTCAGATTGGAAATAAAAGGAGATCTAAAGTGCTATTAGTTGTGCAGTTCTTTCCAAGGGCAGTACAGCTGTAGCAGGGATTGTTTTGACTTTGGTAGGTAAACTGTTAGCCCCTGTCTGTGCCACGAGGGGGAAGGCGTCTGCCGTTCTTCTCCTTTGATGAGGAACAGCATAAGGAAAAAAATGATCCTTTGCAGTGATTACTGCAGAGGAGTGCGTGATGAAAGACAGGTGATASAGCTGGTTACATCTAGACTTCAGGGATCATGTATGGAAAGTACTTGATAAACATTATGGTGGAAATCACAGGGAAATGTAATTCCACGCTTGTTCGTACCTTCTGAATATTTTGGTGTCGAGTATGAAAGAAAATTCTCCCGCCTCTGTTGGACGTGCTGGCCCTGTTAGGAAGCTTTYGAGTGTTTGCTGTGCTGTGCTACTCTCCCTTCACTTCAGGGTCTTGGATGTCCCACTATGCTGCTTTCCATGATATCGCTGTGTTCTGCAGCTGTTACCACTCACAAATGGCATCTCCTTGAAAAAAAATCCTAAGCTTGACCAGCTCCCTTCAGCTGTTTTCCTTCCCCTGCATCAAGATATAGCTGTCTTCTCATCCCTTTTTATATCTGCTCATTTAAGTGCTTGATGCCTTCTCTGTTTTTCTTTTTTAGCACTTTTTAGTGTTAAAATACTAGTAGGTGTTTTGGTGAGTCTTACCGAGAATAACAGCCATGAACCAKGAATGTCTTTGCCTAGGTGGGGCTGTGAAAATTAGGATCATATTGCCTTTAACCCCACCAATGTTCTCTCCCACCTGCTGCTAATTCAGCAGGAGCAGGGAGGTGCTGTGTGCAGAGACACTCCAGGTGTGCCCAAAAGACATCCGTAGACAGTGAATGCAACTGCGAGGTCTGTCTCAGAGAACATTGCTTTATGGGWGTGGGGAATCTGCTCTGGGATGTCATTTTGCCTCATCAGCTCCTATACTAGGTACTTTGTCACGAATCACTGGATGGGAAATAAATGTCAGCTGTGTCTGGAAAAAAGAAGAGCCCTCTGTAATTAAGTACAATCACTGAAACAAAGCAAAAATTAGAACTTTGCTCATGTTCCTGCTGACCGGTGCCTTCCCACCTGTTTTTCATACTGGGACCTGATTGATGCAGTGTGTGTATATATAGCTCACTCTCCCCATTCTGCTTTTCTGACTGACTGCACACCCAATTTCAGGAAAGCCAGAGCTGCTAGTCTTCTGGTTTCTTACTCCCCTGTTTCCATATTCTTATGTTCAACCAGATGTGCAGTAAGTAGCATCCCCACTATTTTGTACACTGCGGATGTAATTTCCCCCCGCCCTTAAAGTCAGAAATGTAACGAGGTTGGGGATCCAGTGGTTGTAAGTGTAGATAGGGTTGAAAGCAAGTAAATGACGTAAAGAGTAACAAATGTGACCTGAACCGTGGTGGTGGTGGTGGTATTTTTCCTTTCCTATCCAGCATCCTAGGTAATTTTCGGAGTAGCTGAGAGTATTTTATGGTAGACTGCTAACTGCCCTTGATGGAAGGGCACAAAGGGCACAAAGTTCCCAAATGTGAGTCTGGAAAGAAAATCTGGAGGTGTTACAACCATCCATTTGGAAAGCAGTACCTGTCTTGCCACCTTTCTGTTGGCTGCTCTTGAGTTTCCATCATACTTCTGAACCTCACTGGAGACTAGCACTCTGGAAGTGGTTATCAAGGGTGTAGCCAGTGGGACTGCTTACTTCTAAACTCAGCTGCGCTCTTGCTTTTGGCTGGGAAGAGATTGATCCAGCAAAGTCATAGTCAGAGCCCCACATCCCATATTCTGGTGGGGTTCTATTTTTCTCATGCACACAGCATGGTTTTTCCCTTTGCACTTTATCCATAGAGGGAGTGCTTTCTAATAACCTCCTAAACCGGTGGAATGATCTAGGTGCCTCTGAGTGTTACCACAGCAAGAAGTTCTTTTGTCCATCTTGCCCTGCCTCCTCCCCACCATCCCCAGAAGTAGCGTTTGCTGTGGTGAGTGGGTGAGTTGCACTTAGTTTGTGCTTCTCGTTGCACAGTGCTGTGGTTTCCCCTTATTCAACTTGATACTTACTCCACCTGCGAAGTAAAAAGTGTTCACGGGAAAAAAAAGAGAAAGAAAACGATGACAAAAAACCAGTTACAGGATGGAGGCCTGTTCTATGTACTAGAGGTGCTGTTTGGGGCAGTTGACCTTTCCCAGTACCTCTCAAAAGAGTGTTAGGTTTATCTTTCCAAAACACCGTGTTACTTTCTTTAAGGTTGTGTTGGTGTAGTTCATTGTTTTTACCGCGGGCTTGGAGAATTTAAGCTCCTTGCTTTCTGGTAACTTGCTTCACTGTGCTTCATGCAGAGGCTCTGACTGAATTTCTGGTAAGCAGTTTCTCAGTTTTGTGGCTTCCCAACATCCTGTGTTTAGATAACAGGTTTTAGATGCAGGCTTCATTTGTGTTTTCCTTAACTCAGGGTTTATTCTCCCATATATTTCCTCAGATAACACATGAGAAAGCTTGAGCGTTATGCTGTCKTACTGAAACAAGAGGTCAAAATGCCTGTAATTATGTATAATCTTTTTCCACTAAATGTAGAGAAGAYTGGAGGATTGAACTTAATGTGTTCTGTGACTATTAGAATCTTCTGATAAGCTGGATCAAAAGTCTGCCTAGTGCTTTTTAATTGCAAATTACTGTGAAAAATAGGCATAGATATACATTTGCTATGGAGAGCTTTAAGTTGCAGAAGACAAATTTGTATCTCAAATGCATTTGCTTTTCTCTATGTTAATGTTTTCTTTAACATTTAAAACTTTTCCAGGATTTTGGAAGCTGCAAGATGTTCACATCTTACAGATGCTGGTTTTACCCTTTTAGCACGGGTAAGGGTCATTTCAGAAGGTTAGAGCTCGCCTTGTTTTCATTGCTGCTGAGCAGCTGTGAATTGATGTAGTCCTGCTAGGAAGGAATATGAGAAAAAGAAAAATAAAGCAGGAAGAACCCAGTAGAGGAGGGGACTAAAAAGTGATTTTGTTTCTGGATTATACTTAGAGCTGCAACTTGATCTGTTTTGCCATCTAGCATTGCATTTTTCACTTTTCCCCCCTCTTTTTTTAGTATGTTTCAATTGGATTTATTATGCTTAACATAATTCTAAACTTGGGTTATGTATTCTAGCCAAATTTCCCATATAAATATGACACATACCCTTGTGATATTTACACCCCAAAAATCACCATACGATAGATTATTCTAAGCATATCTTTAAGTTGCAAAAATACTTACATTATATGTTATAAACAATGAGCACTTGTGCCCTGATTCATGCTGTAAGTATGTAATGTAAAGTAAACATATAGATTGTATGAAACGCTTCAAGTCAGATTTGTATGCTTGCTGGTTTAGGAAATCTGAACACAAAAATAATACTCTCTAAACAGGATTCATTTACACTACTGATATTTAGTGTGAATGAAAGTTTTTTCTAGCCACAGTGGTTAAACGGAGTGGTTTTCTAATCATTCAGCACTACAGCCTTGGGCTTTCGGTAGTCACCTCGAGCCTGCTTCTGGGAGCTGCACGTTAAACCTTTGTTCATATGCCTGAAAATAACAGGGTTTGGGGTTTGGGCTCAGCCGGGGCACCATGTGGTCTGCTGCGAAGTCACAAGGTTACATCATTTTCTTGAAATTAGTCATGATCAGTCATTGAAAGCACTTCTAAAAGCTTGCTAGGGGTCTCTCAGAATATTGGGAAAATTGCTTGTATAAATGTGAAGTGCAGCTTTCTCCCAGCCTTAAAGTGGAACCTATTTTAATATTTTCAGCATTCATTAGCAAAGCAAATTGTTTTTAAGGCTTCTTTCTAAAGTATGGTGGTGAAGAGAGACGTTTCACAGGCTTAAGTGTGTTTCAGGTTAGTTTGGTGCAGATTGATGTACGCAGAAGTTGGATTCATCTGTATGCAGATCCGTTAGCTTTAGTGCACAGGCTGTAAATACCAGAGGTTTGAAYTGAAATTGATGCCAAGGTGGGGAAGGGAAGCAGGGGTCAGGGAGTACCGATCACATACGTACTGTTCCAAACCTTACAGGGCAAGGAGGAGAAACTTCACTTAGTAAGAGAAAGGCTGAAAATGTAGAGATTTGGGAAGGAAGTGTTGTGTTGCTTGTGGATTTTTTTTTTTTACCATTTTTTGTCCTTTGGTGATCAAATACTTGAAGGGATTTAACTCACAATTTCCTCTTGGAGGCTGTGCTTTCCCATATTACTAGCCCTGTGCATGATTTTATGTCTGTATGTTGTTTCATTTCGTCTTTTGTTTATCTGTTTGGTTTTTGTTTATTTCAGAATTGCCATGAGCTGGAGAAGATGGACTTGGAAGAATGTGTTCTGGTGAGATTTAATATGAAAAGGAATATTGAACGTGCAGTGTAAGAATGCAGTGCCAATAAGAACATCAGCACTTCCAGTTAAATGTGCTTTGTTTTTTATTAATAGTGCGGTGTTTGTGATAGTAAATAAAAATAATTATTGGGAAATTCTATACGGGGAAATATTTGAAGAGCAACAGGTGATTGGGTGTTTTCCAGAAATAACAGAACCTTCATCTGGTGGAGAAAGAGATACCTTATTTGGGGGTTGGCCCTCCTACTGTCTGTTGCTTATGGTTGTTTGGTTTCTTTTATTTCTAGATAACTGACAGCACATTGATACAACTTTCTATACACTGTCCTAAGCTACAAGCATTGGTAAGCTTAACTCTTTGTTTGTGAACTTTAATACATACCTCCAAAACTACACACATACACAACCCCTTCAATACGAAAATAGGCTGTTTACTCTGGGTCTAGAAAAAGTTCCTGATGTAGTATGACACTGTGCAAGATATATGCAAGTTTCATAAGTATTCTAAAAGAAGCAGGTTATTCCTAAAATATTTACATGCATTGTGTGATAAGAAATATTACCAAATCAGTGAGTAATAACCAGAAAGCTTATATTTTATGGCTAACATCTGTCATATTTGATTACTTAGTTAAAATAAAACTTCTAATAGGCAACTTACAGTACTCAGACCTTTATAGATACTCTTAAGTGTTCACTAATGGTTTTCTTAGGGAGTATGACATTTTAAGTTAAATATTGAATAAACAAAACCACCCAGTGAAGATAAATGTAATCACTCTGTAATCAGTTTTGCATGCAAGCAGTTTTTCCCAAGGACTACATTTACATTGTAAATTATGGGAAGTTTTTTGACCTAGACTTTTGAACGTAATTGGAGAGGATTGAGATGCCTTCAGTGGGGCACTCTGCATACTGTATTTCAAAGAACTGTTTTTTAGGGAATGGTTGCTTAGATCTTTCAGAACATCAGAAACAATTTCAGGTGACATAAATTTGGCTGTTCTTCAGTCAAGGTACTCCAAAATTACTAGACCATCCTTACAATGGAGGCTCCTGTATTTAGAGCCAATTGTCCCATAAGTGTAGATTCGTTATATACTACTTCAAATGTAACTGAGAGAACAACTATCCTTATAATCTGTTCTTAGATGGGATTAAAGGAAGGTTTGCTGCTTCATTAATTAAATTGTCTTATGATTGGTTAGTGTTACTCACTCAGTGTTACTAAGGTAGCAACATGAGGAGAGATGGCTTTTAAAAAGGAGCTTGTTCACGATTTTTGGTTTTGTTGTTGTTTTTTATTTTTGCTCATTAGTTGTCTGACCTCATTTCTGTACTAGAAGTCTTAATGTTAAGCCAAATAAGGGTTGTCAGGAGATGTGGAGCCATTTATATGGGACACTTTCTGTTCTTCTACGACAGATGTGTTTTCGTATTGTAATCCCAGCCATAACCAGTACTTGCAAGAGATCTTTGTACCAGTTCTGCCAGTGCTTCACCAGAGATATCATAAAACCTCATAACTTTCAAGTATTTTTCTCAACCTTCTTCTGTTTGCTGGCCATGTGTGTTAGCCCACAGACGGGAAAGTGTGGCATTGGTAAAATAACATACCTCTTCTAAGGGAACCAGAAAAWTTTTTTTTGTTGATGTGTATATCCTGGTTGTAGGAAGGCTACATAMTCAAAGATTGTGAGTGAACAGTGATGGCTGAGAATTACAGGGAAAGAAAAAACAGACTAGCAGGTGCCAAATACCCTCTGTGAACTAATCTTGATACTTCAAATGTGAAATCACGTACTGCTGATGGTTCTGTGACCTCTTCTGTAGCTGTGCTTTAGCATATGTTTAGGCATATTTGCAGGTTAAACAAATATTTTTGGAGTTGCAGAAATCAACTCTGAATTTCTTTCTTGGTGTTTGGAGACTCAGTAGATGGTGGAAATAAGCAAAAGCACTGTTAGACCAATTATAACCCACTGTTACATCTTCATCAGTATCAGAGTACTCAAATGCTTTATTACTTACTGGACTTAAGAAGTAATTGCTGGTGAAAGTGTTTAATAATGGTACATTCAAATTATTAGAGAAACTGTGAAATAGTCATGATATTCCTGGACATGAGAAGATGATTGAATTCTTCAGTTAAGTTGATCATACTGTTTCTTACTGTCACAGTATATCATGCCATATTTGATTTATACACAGCATTTAGTATGTATTAACAAAAAAGAGCATTTGACCATATCTCTTTGTTCTAAAGATTCCAAGCAACTGTCTTTGTAAAATTCCACATTATTAGCACTTTCTAACAGGCTTATGAAGTCAGAAAAATCATGTGGTTTAAWACGAAGTATGTATCATTTGGCACATTTGTTTTACAAAGTTCTACGAACTCAGCTGTACATCCTGTATTGTCCTTTCAGTACCAAATACAGTGTCTCAGGAAAGCTGGTTTTATAAGCTGCTTACTTCCTGGGATGGAAAACTCTTAATTAGCCAGCAGCCTGCTGCCATAGCCGGCAGCTTCACATAACCTCCTGTCCTTCCTCGAAACGGCAGGTCTATCATAAATGTTCTTTAACCCTGCAACTGCTGATCGTTTCCAGGCTGTGAGCCAAATCAAATGCTCAGAACACGTACATAAAGAAAGTAGGTATAGGAGGGAACTTAAGTATKTAAAGACTTGCAGAATGTAAACACGTCATAAGATAAAACACTGTTGATAGGGGCAAGCGCTTCATTTGTGCTGCCTTTTGGAGACAGCGTGCACTAGTTGTGGTGTTGCTTGGAGTCACGGCCAGCTGCTCACACTCGGTGAGCGAGTAAAATTGGACCAGCTGAAGGGAAGCTGCTGGGGTGGCTCCCCATCGGACTCGAGGGGAGTTGCAGACCTGTCTCCCGGCCTCTGCTCTGGTTACTTGTTCATCCTGTTCAGCAAAGGAGAAAAAATGTTGAGGAGCAAGTTATTCTAAAGGGTAGGACAGACCCCGTGCGTCTGGTAGCAGGTAAGAAACGCTCACGACTCTAGCTGAGGTAAAAGAAGGGTAAGCCACGGTTGGTAGTCCTCAGGCTTCCTTGTCAGGCTGAAATTAAAGAAGATAGATGTGCTGTACCAAGAGAAGGGAAGGATTACATGTTTGATTCAGATGATTGGCAGGAGGTACTTTTGAGCACTACTGTTAGCTTGCRCCGAGTTAAAAAGTGCTTTTGGATTGCTGCAAGTGTTTCTTCATCAGTTGCTGCCTGAAAAATACTTGTGGCAAGGAAATGCTGCTTCAGAACCAGTCACCATTAGACTTAGATACAAGTATGGGCAAGACACAGGGCTGAGCAGAAAGCAAGGAGCTAGCTCAGAGCCCAGGGCGAGAGTAGTAGAGTTCACACATCCTGCACATTTCTAGTGCAGAAGACTTGAGAGCATTCATTTCACTGGTGACAAAGAGTGGTTTTTAAGCCTCYGCCGAGGAAAGTCTGTTTCCTGTTGTTGTCACCATCATTGCTTCTCCAAAAGTCATGAATTCCCTAAAGGAACCAGGAAACTGCTTTATGTGGTGCTACTGCCTGAGATACTGCRGCTTTTTCCATTCTCTTGAAATTCAAGGGAGTAAAAAAATATGCTGAAGAGGAGCAGAATTTTTTAGTTTATTATGCTGGCTGTTGCAGAAAAGACCTACTCCTGCAGCTGGACAAGATATTTATTATTCCTTGTATGTACAGCCTGGGGTGCTAAGCACTCACGGTTTTCCTGAAATCATTATTTGGCAAATGAGTCCCGTCTGATTGCTCTTTCTCTGTGTGGACTTGCAGAGRCTTGGTCCTGGTGGTATGTATGAGAACATGGTAGCTGTGAAACAGTAACTCCTGTCAGTAGGTCCTCATCTATTCCTGCATGCTCTTGATCATCTTTTAAAGTTGCCTCCCGTTCCTGACACGGCACACGTGTCGTTTGCCCCCATTGGTAACGGAGGGGCGTGCCCGTTGGAACAGAATTTCCACGTTCATAGAGAGCAAAGGGGCCTGAGGAGTTTGCCAGTGATGCTTGTTTTGGGATTCTACTTTTTTGTTAAGTAGAGCTGTTTCTTTTGTTACTCTTCTGGATTTCAGCTGTATAGTCTTTGTAACTGTTTAACCACTAGAATGAAGGAGGTTGATGAGGACTTCTGGTGTTTAGAGGGTAGAGTAACTTAGSACTGAGTGATGTCGTTAACTGTTTGCCTCTCTGTTTTAGAGCTTATCTCACTGTGAATTGATCACTGATGATGGGATTCTCCATCTGAGCAACAGTACGTGTGGTCACGAGAGGCTGCAGGTACTGGAGCTTGACAACTGTCTTCTCATCACTGACGTGACTCTGGAACACCTGGAGAACTGCCACAACTTGGAGAGAATTGAGCTGTATGACTGTCAGCAAGTCACGCGAGCTGGAATCAAACGAATCAGAGTACGTGTTTGCTGACTTGTTCCGGGGGGAATGCTCGAGCCGTTGATACAGCTTGAGATTGTATGAATCCTGCAGATGTCCCAGGCGAGGGAGGATGGAAAAAGAGAGTCTGAATATCGTTCTGTTAGGTCCCCGTCTCTAGGGACAAAACATAGCTTTCCTATATGCGCAGTAATAATTGTCTAATTCTGTTTATAACTCCTGACACTTTTGCTGTTGGAATGGCAAGTGCTTATCCTCTGCTTTCTGTATTTTTTCAGATACAGGCTTCTATGTTTTTAGGATTGTGTAGTGGCCTTCTTTAACTCTCCTAAAATATACATTAACATACAGAGCCAATAGTAAAACATCTGCATGGAGTTAATGGGATGTAGGKCCGTTGGGCCCTGGAATCCAGCCACAAACTCTTCCTCTGTGAACCTCGCCCGTGGGGTCAGGGACCGCCTACCTTGGGTACAGCGGTTAGCCTTCCTGTTAAACTTCTCCGCAGCGTCGTATCCCAGCTTTGCGTCCAAACGCTTTTGCAATTGGAAAGCTCATCCCTGATAGTGAGTCCTGAGGGCAGATGCCCTGTTCTAGTCCATGCTGCTTTCTAGGATGAGAGAAGCAGGGAATACGGGAGACAAGACACAGACAAGTCTCTTCAGTAGCCAGGGTCCACCTCTCCCCCGCAGCAGAACACGTGCCCCTCTGGGCAGAGGGCTCGCTGGGCCGAGCGGTGCTTTGCTGGGAAGTGAGGGGGAACCCTGAGCAGGTGAGTGCCCCGACATGAGCGTGCCTTAGCTGGAGGGGACAGGAGAATTAGGTGTCAGGAGAAGACAGCCTGGATAGTATCAAGCGTATAGATGCTTTCTTTTTGGCTAACCAACCTTAGTGAGAGCTGACTTGGTGGCAGTAATTGAGGTGTGCTGCTGCTTTTTACTAGTTTTGCTTATTTCTCTCCCATTATAATGCAGACTTTTCATCCACAGGCTCATCTACCTCACGTGAAAGTTCATGCTTACTTTGCCCCAGTAACTCCCCCTCCTTCGGTAGGAGGGAGCGGACAGCGCCTCTGCAGATGCTGTATTATTCTTTGACAGTAAGTGCAACCACACAGAAAAGTTTGTTGTTGTTGTTGAAGAAAAGGGGACTGCAAGTCAGTGGAAGGAGGCGGTTTCCTGACAGTCCTAACGGTGGTGTTTGGTCATCCAGTTGTGACAAGAAAAGCATTTTTTCCAGGTAAAAATCTTAATGTAACGTGCAGCTGTGGATTAAGTTGGTGATGCTTCGGTTTGTATTAGTAACTCCTTCCTTCTGTTGGCATGAGAACTGAAGTACCGTGTGAAATGTGCGGGCATTTCAGCATAGCAGCTACTTGGTGAGAGTTCACTAAACTTGGAAGTTAATTTCCATTTGTAAGCACTATTCAGTGTGAAGTCCTAATGTAACGTGGGGCTCAAGTCCGTCACACCAAGGAACTGAACCTGCCGTTCTGTAATATACACGACAGATTAAATATCAGGTTTAGGGACAAATCAGCTTTAGCAGATGTTGACCAAAAAATGCAAGGTAATCATGAGCTCTTGCAGCAGAACAGCTTATACTTTTTCACGATTCAGCTTCATATTTAATTACATGACAGGACATAATAGGTCATGTCAAAAGGTAAGATAGTACCTCAAGATAACTATATAAATAGGAATACTTTTCAAGTTTTTGAACTTGGTGCAGTTGAACCATGTGTTAGTATAAAGCTTGCCCGTCACTGAAGCACGTTTTATGCCCAGTGCCATCGGCCTTTAAAAGGGGTAAGAAATCCACGGCGGTAGAGCTTGTGCACTCTACTGTAATTGGCTGCCACACTCCTACATGGTGCTTACTGTAACGCCGTCCCTGCCCGTCCTCAGTTACCGCCGCAGTTTGCAAGGGAAGGATGCGGCGGCTCTAGGAAGAGGGGTGTATTATTCATGGGGTTTTTTTTCCTACAGACAAAGAATGGAAACCRGGTTCAGTTACAGGAACTGTGATGGAGCGAGGGATTCAATTCAAGCTGTTTGTCCCAGCCCTGTTAGGGACACAGCAAGCAGAGGGGCAAATCTGTAGGCAGGAGTTGAACCAAACCAAACCTGTGGTTTTCAAAGGTAGAAAGCCAAACTCTTCACATTTGGGTTATTTAAGAAGCTGTCAACTTCTGAATGATAATAATAATAAAATCTATGTATTAACTCTTAAGGCCATGCTTTCATCCTTAGTTTTTCAGTGCTAGAGGGTTAGGTAAATAAACTTTTTTTATATTAAGCAACTTAATTATCTGAGATAAACTACTCARCAGTTCAGAAAGCTTTTTTGTGTAAGATTGATTGTATGTGTGTATGTTCGAGTTCAGGGCCTGTGTGTTTACTGAAAATTACTAGAAATACTGGCTTAAAAAGCAGTTGGAGAAGCTACTACAGGATAGTACTGCGATTTCCCCCCAAAATTTTAAGCTACTTTTTTAAAGGAGTGTGAACATTAAGAGACCTCCATGGACAACAGCGGCTGCGTTGTGTTCACGCTTCACACGTTCACAGACAATGGGGACAGTAAATTAAGATCTCAACTTGGAGGATAAATTGCAGATTAGAGTGCGGTACATGGATTTCTTTGCTACTACAAAAATAAGCCACTCAGGGCTTGTTTTGCACAGTAGTGGAGGACTGTTGTTACACTCGGAGTTCCAGTAAGATACTGCTGTAATAGAGCCTTTTAAGCAGATTTTATTCTCAACTGTACCAGGAAAGTCATTGGTACCGGTATGCCACGATGTGTTGCCTTTTGTTGGCTCATTTTTTTTTCTAAGAACATAATGAACCTTGTAAGTCTATTGCATTAAAGATGTACAAAAACAAATGGAACCTACTCTGATATAGGACACTTAAATAAACAATCAGCTGATGTCAAGTTTGAATTTGTTTCAATTATTTCAAATTTAACTAAGTTTTCTATTAGAAGCAGAAGATCTATGTACGTATGTTGGGTGCAGGATAAACTACAGAGCTGGTCTGCTTCTATTATTTACCTTTCCCTACTGCTATTGCCAGGGTAGGTCTTGCAGTTAATCTAAATCTTAACAACAGAAGTATCTCTAAGGTGTGTGGGGGGRAAAAAAGTAAACAAAAAGAAAGCACATTTACAAAATTATTGAAAAACATTTATTATACTTAAATTGAAATGTGTACATCTTATTAAAAAACAAAAGCAATTTGCTGGTGCCATAATTTAATTCCAATTTCAAGTGAGCTGGACAAACTACTGTACAACTTTCAATATTCTTTAAAATTAGGTATTTGGATGCTTTTCAATCAAGGATTTTTCCACTTTTGTAAAACATTTGGATTTGAATACGGTGTGAGCTGAAAAGACACAAGTGTCAGTTCAAGAAAATACTAGGACCAAACAATACCCAAAGATGAAAAACTTATAGGCAGAAATGTTTAAGTACATAAAATTTTGCTTTCAGTGCAGAAAAAATAGAAATAGGAAAGAAACTCTAGCTTTGATGAATTTAAATTTTCAAACTGCTACAGCTTGAAGAAGCTTTTCTGCTAAGCACTTGAGCCAGTTATGAAGAGGGAATGAAAATAAATCAAAGTTGCTTTTTTACATGCTGTAGTAGTTGTTTACATTGAACACTGCAGCATAAAAAGCAAACTATTCCCAAGCTTTTAAGCCAGAGATCAAGGTGGAACTTTCAAAGGCACAAAATGACAGCTATGAAACTGTCACTTAATACCTTTTGAAAGACTCCCCTCGAAGTACCTAACCAGTTGCAACTTAATGGTAAGACGGGAAATGCTGTGCCAGGTCTCTACAAGAAATACCCAAAATATTGCAAAAGCACATTGCCTGTTTCAAAGAAAAGTAMATATTTGGTCATACGGAAGAGGCACTGTAACCGCTGTACAGCACGGATCAGAGGGCAAAGAAAGGTCAACGAAAAGGTAAGAAAGATACTTGTCCATAATAGCAACTACAGCAAGGCAGTTACCTGCTGGTAAGGAGACTGAAGTGGTGTATATTTAGTGTTTCTTAAGCAATTTATTTGATGTTGCTGAAAGCTGGACAGCCCCGTGGTGCCCGTGGGTCATCTTCCCTCATCAGCATAATTCCACTAAGTCATAAAAATCCACCTCTCAACCGCCAGTAATTTTAAACCCACGATTTTACAAGCAAAGAGTTAAACTGCAGCAGTGCTCCGCAGAGAACCTAGGAAACTAAAACATAAAGGATGCATAGGCAATTCTTGTCCATTAAATTTGTTAAAGCAAAACACAATTACTTGGTACCCCACAGGATTTATATTAATCCCTCCAATAAGGTACTATTGATAATGCAGTTTGCTGCATGCATATATTGCATCTGTCTACGGGCTTCTTAAAAGCCCTGTTCTGGCATTTACACTTCTTACATACACTCTTATACACAATTTACACGGGAAGCTGTTTTGACAGCTTTACTCTCAAAGACCCGACGACCTGATCACCATCAGCTTAACTACTCRTCTCCACACAGATTAATATGTGCTCTGCTAACATCAAAAAATAAAACCAGCATCAGGTACAAGCAAGTAATAGACAAACTGGCACAGAAAGGTAAATGCCCCAAAATGAGTTTACATTCATCTCCAACTGGATACAGGTAATAGAAAAGCAACAGTGCTTCGCTTCTAGAAACTGTATCTACTGGCCATAATTTGCCTTATTTCAGTAAAGGGCAAGCACCTTTGCTTACATTGTCTCCCATGCCTGTACATAAGCTGTCATGGCATTATACCTCTCATGAGGACACTTAGCTATGGCAGTGATAAGAAAGTTCACCTATCAAACAGCTCATTAGAAAGGTCATTTTGTGTTTTCAATATGAAACATCTTATACGGTGAAGTTAGATCCTAAGGTTTTGGATGATCTTCGTAATCTTTAGGCAGGACTTCATTCTGCGTTGGAGTATCAGTCTAGCAATTGTGTGACATCACTTCAAAATTATATGGAAGCCTTCACCATTTTCAGCTGAAAAAGAAAAAAATGTCAGTCTTTCATAAATATACTAGCCAAGGCACCAAAACACCAAAGTATGCACTTGGTTTTTACTGTGTAGAAGTGGCTCAGTACTACTATGAAATACTTGAAACGTGAAATATCAGTAACCTGCTATTCAGACTAAATGCTGGAAGAATAACTGACTTTTTAAAATCTCTTTGGTTTCAGTTATTTCTGAACTCTTCYGACTAAGCATTATAAACCCACCTCATTTGACAGTGACAGTTAATATCATAGAAGGAAGTTAACTTCTGCAAGACCAATATAAATCCTTAGC
Organism: Oceanodroma leucorhoa; assembly: GCA_030449065.1. Lineage (NCBI taxonomy): Eukaryota > Metazoa > Chordata > Aves > Procellariiformes > Oceanodroma > Oceanodroma leucorhoa. Next base: position 163,848 of record JASVER010000117.1, read on the forward strand.
ATATGTTTTTAATCATCTTTTTTGATGCTCAGCCTTGAACTAGAAAGCCAAATGGAAACGGCATTAAAAAAAAAAAAACAAACCCCTGTGGATTTTATGCTTGGAAGCTAGCAGTACCGCCACAAGGCTTAACAAATAACAGACAAACAGGTCTCTAACAAAGAGATTTAACAAGCAACAGGTCTCTAACAATCACTAACCACATGAATACATTTTATACTACACAGAACAATTAGTTTCAAGTTCGGATGCTGATAAATTGAAGCAGGCTTTAAAAACACAGCTCATCTACAGCAAAAACACAGCTTTTAAAAATTTACTACTCGTGCTGAACAAAAACGTGATGATTAACAATTTGTAATTGGATCTTCAAAGCTGGGACAGTTTCTGTACTTGCRCAGAGTCAAACTTGTCCACTGATTATAGCAATTTCCTGGCACCTTTTACCAGAAACAAACGGGACTCCGCAGAAAGTGTGGGATTCATCTGAAACACCCGGTGTTTAAATGGGAGGCTGACAGCACATGCTGAGGAAACCTGAACGACAACGTCTGTGGACGAAGGGTGGCTGCACCCCAGTTTAACTGCACACGTACAATTAAAATGATTCCACCCATCTGACAGCGGGGGGGGGGGGGGGGGGGGGGGGGGGGCAGGGCTTTGTTCCATGAATGTTCCCGACCAAGGCTGTCAGCGTCGGAAGAGGGACCCTTTGGCCGGCGGAGGAAACGTGCTGTAGCCTTCCCGGCAACGTGGCCGTGTCCTGCCTACAGCAACAACCTACCGAAGGTGGTTATTTACTAGCAATGAAAGAACAGGATTTTATACTCAGTTCTGCCAACTACCAGGACGCAGTTAACATTCGGTTTCTAACTTCAGAGGTACTACTGCCAGGATTTTTTTAATTTTTATTTTTTGATTATTTTGAAACTTCACCATTCTTAACAATTACTAACAGCAAGCACTGTTCAGTGACGGTTGACTGAATTTTAAAGGAGGTTTGTTACCAAGTGCTCACGGGTTCTGAACTGAAAGCCTGGAGGCAGAGGCTCCTAGGAGAGGAGGAACTCAGAGATACGCTCTGCCACTGCTGCATCCAGATTTGTTTTTTTCTTTGCAAGTCAGCCTTCACTGGATCTGCCGTTACTCTTTGCTTGGGGAAGTTTTACTAGAATAGTGTTCTGCTCTAAAGGCGGCTTCTTGGTAGAATAAACAATTATGTTTTAGACTGTCAGAAAAGACACTGTACCTTTTATTGTGGTGAATAAGAAACAACTCTCATCTTGAAAGTTTTGAACCATCTACAAAAAAAAAAAAAAAAAGTTTTGAAACACTCCTGAGTACGACCAATGCAAAAAATAAATACATCAGATATTAMAAACAGGCTTTTATAAGGAATTGCCTATTTTTGGTTTTATTCAGCAAGTGACAAGCATATACCAAATTAAATTAAAATATATTACTGTCAAAATACTGCTTATTAATCATGTGACAACCAGTTGRGAGCCTATTACTGTTGGCTGTATTTTTGGAACTCTTAAGTATGTGTAGCAGATGCTTGAATAAGCCGAGTTCAACAGTATTTAAACGCTCCCTGCCCTTTGGGCATGTTCAAAATAAATAAATACTAAGCAATTACTGCAGCATTTCAGAACTATATAGACCAGTTGCCTTTCTCTTCTCATMATTTAAGTTTATTCAGGTAGGGGAAGAGTGACATTTAAAGGACATTCTGCTCATTTTAATGTTAAGGAAAAAATAATGTAAATGTCAGAAAATACTAGGTTATATCAAACAGAAAAACCAGTAATAAAGAAGCAAGCATGAGAAAATCCTCCATTCTATTTAATTCCTAAATAAAATTTGTCAAGAAAATAAAATTTCCATTACCTGATCACTAACAAGAATGTGGATACCTGTGGGACCCTGTCTGTAAACCTGGTTGATCTGATGCAAAGGAATATTAAATGCCAAAGCAAGCTTGCGTGTGACTTCTGAGGCTGCCATTTCTTCTAAGTAGATTGCATGATAAACTACAAGAAAAGAATTTATTTAAATAAGGACGGTACTAATTGATTACAAGTAACTGTATGAAAAATATCTGAATTTGTTTATACCCCRGCTTTAAAAAAATGTTAAAAGCTAGAAACCTTTACTTTACTCTCCCCCTGTTCTCACTAAAAAGCATGAACTGCAATGACTKTTCTTTCAAGGTAAAGTCATAAGCACACCTCTGACAAAGGAGAGGCTTCTATTTGCTCTGATACTGAAAGCAGCTCCCACATWTTTTCCTGTATCCTGCACAAAAAGGCACAGTCATGTCAAACAGACTTAAATGGATCTTTAGAGAGTCACCTAAAGATAACTTCGGAAGTACTTTCAGACTGTCTCAGAAGAAGCAGGTAATATGTCTGACCTGTACTACTACACTGTTGCTTTAGATAGGGATGTAGTTTGTTTGGGTTTTTTTTGGTAAAGAAAGCCTTTTTCAGCTGTCCGAATAAATTTCCTTCAGATCATCTCAGAGCTGAAGGGTGGCGGGGAGAAATACACCACCACAAAGAAACAGAACAGTAAGACAAAGTAGCTGTTCCGTTTGATGCTGTATTTACAGCTTTATTTAATAGCGCTAGAAGCCCTTGGCAGCTCCACGTTTGCACATTCTTCTGTCCCAGACCAAAGACTGATGATATCCAGAGGGAAAATACGTATTTGACAGAGACACTATTTACAGATCCTCCTCCACCTCAATTCTTGCATGGAAAATACACAACTACTGTTACAACAGCAGCCTATACAGATTTCACTTGGCTGGGGAGGGAGGTCTCTTCACTCAAAGCCAAGAGCAAGAAAAGAATCATTTCAAATATCTCCATTCTCTTAGTTGTAAGATTGACAGGAATTTACAATTAAATACTAAGCTCYCATCTATGTTGAAACAACAGCTATCTCTCAGGAAAATAATACTAAAGTCATGACCCCGTACACTGCTTGGCTGTTCTTCCTTGTCCAAGCTCTACCAGTTTTAGTTCAGTTGCACAGAAAATGACAGCAAATCCTAACTGAGAGTGGGAAAGAATCTAAGTGTTTTATTTGCACGTAGCTTTTACACGCACCTACATTTATCTGGTTAATACCTTGGCTGTAACAACATAGCACAGCTAATTTGAGAGCTCCTTAATTAATTACCAGGTAACTACAGTTAGTTTTATCAACGGACTGAAAAAAACCCCAATGATTTAACCTTGAAAGGTTTTAAGGTTCTGTTCATCCCATGCAGTGTTAAAACAGCAATGCTGTTCTGAATACAACTTCCTATGGTTTCTCTGTACGCCAGCAACAGAAATTCAGCCTCTCCACTATTCTTTTTTCCTTCCCATCCATCTTGCTTTAGACTTCTTAAGTCACAGAAACGGTAAGCTAAGAGACCCCCTACACGCCATACCGTATATTGCACCATTGCTGCTGTCACCGTTGCCTGCATCTTGTCTTTCCAGTTGTATGCTCCTTAATGGCTCCTGACAGACATAGATYGTTAAACGGGGCCTAACAGACCTGCAATTCAAACATACCACGTGTCAGAGAAAAGGTTACTTGCCCTGGAAATACRGAAACTGATATGCCACAAATGTAGATTTGTTGTACCTAACAGTATACTTGAAGGCATACACAGCAGGCTCTGTTTAAACATACTGCTGCCAATTCCTGAGACGGCTCACACAGGCACCGAGGCCCATCCTGACACTGACTTCCCCCATCTCCCAGTCCTAAGGATGGGGGATTCTAGTAAAATACAGAACAAAACCCGTTCAACCTCACATTCAACATATTACCTGGATTTCAGTGCATTATATAGCCGAATTCCATCGGCTGGACCACAGATTTGTACCAGATCTTCTCTTGTCAGCTTTAATAAATCAGCACCTGGAGAAACAGGTGTATTTTAGAACATCTACACTTCTTAAAATAAATTGTATGTTCATTCAAACCAAGAATAACAAGCTCCACCATTATAAAAACGGAATCCTGCAAACACAAACAAGCAAGTAAAATTTAGAATAGGCGCTAGCTAGCACTAAGAAAAAACGACCGGTTTTCCAAAGGTGGTTAGTTTCACTTGATGGTGTTCACATCTTCAAAAAAGTACAAAGCCTCCAAGGCACACAATTTTTGTAGAGACAGATGACTGTTCTATATCCAGACAATGGCCTAARTGACTCAAAGTTTTAACTGACACCCAGGTTAATGTATTTGAGACGCGTGGAAAATACAGAGCAAAGATATTTGATGGTTTCTCACATGCAGTAACACGCAGTGACACTCAATGAATCATCCCAGAYGTTCAACTAATACATCGTATCATCTATGCACTTAAGTTATTACAATGCACTCAATTTAYAGAAGATGCTTCTAAAGGCTGGTGTAACTAAATCAGTGTGGTCAAACCGGCAGCGTATGGGGTGAATCCAGGTTATGGGATACTTCCATCCAAAAGCAGGGTGTTTTTAAATGATCCTGGGATCTGTGAAAACTGCTTCCCAGAACATTTACTTTAGAAAAGGAAGCTTCAATAAAATATACTAAGCAGATCTAAACACAAAATGGAAGGAAGGATCCTTTTAGAAGCAGCATGGGTGTCAACGAAGAAAACAGCAGTCTGGAAGATCAGTCACTGTAACAGATGAGTGGGAGGACTGGAAAAAGAAGATAGTCTCCATTCTTGAAAAAACTCCACAGACGATCTGGGAATGCATAGGTAAAAGCCAGCAAAAATAATTTGCCATCATAGCCCTTAAGTACTATAATAAAAAAAACCCACCACACCTGAAAAAGTATAATAAAAGCTATGCTACACCTCTCGCTTCAAAGAAAATCTATCAGCCAGCTAGTATTTGRCTTCTATAAACTTTATATAAAGATAATAATGAAAGAGAAGAACGGCTTTAAAAGTTTTCCAAGAGTCTTTGTCAGAAATCTGGTACTAAAGTTTACTGAGAAAGCTTAGCAATCATAATACAAGAAGCACAGATCAAAAACTAACCAGCAGCAGCAGAATAAATGCTCAATTTCCAACACAGCAAGGGCTGACTATAAAATGGTGCTGTTCCATTAGGCCCATGGTATTTAAAATAAAATCATCATGCCACTGATTAACTAAGGAGCGTCASTGTGTCCGTCCTGATGAGCTGGTAGATGCTGTCGGTTCCAGGGAAGCTTGCGGCAGTGCCGCCCACCGATGTACACGACCAGGTTGCTTCGCGAGAAGGTGTCCTGAGCCGCACCGAGGAGGGAAACCCTGGACGGCACCAGTTTATGGCCGAGATCGCTATTAGTGCCAAGTGGTTCTTACACATTATGTATGTTATTTTGGTTTTTCTCCTCAAAGAAATCATGTTCTTAATGTACCAAAAGCTGCAGTTTTTCCAGAGGCCTCACCACCATCTCAAGGTCTGGTCAATTTTTATTTGGAGAAGTCATACTGCCTGTGCATAGGAAAACATCGTAGACCCCTAGGGTCTCAAAATTTTAGTTATTTTTATTATATTACTATATTACTATTAGCAGTAGTTTCAAAATTTTAGTTATTGCTGCCCACATTGATGTCACCAGAACTATACATAAATAATTTTTATCAACACCATGCTTCCATACTGTTTGCTGAGGAAGGTACTGCAAAATACTGGCTCATTCATTAGCGAGACTGCAGAACTTCCTTTCTCAGGGTTGGATGACACCTTCACAGCTTGTTAAGAAAGGCTAAATGTGAGCTTATTTCTCAGAACCTGTATATCCTAGCAGAAAACAGTGTGAATTTTAGGCAGAAAACATTAGGCAGCAGCAAACAGAATTTATTAGCTACAGAAAAGACAAAACTTTGAGTCTTACAGATTTCAAGAATGCCACATTAGAGAATCTGTACTTTTGGTCTTGACTGAAGAGTCTTGACCAGGGCAGATGCCTAGTACAAAGGAATTCTGGCAGAAGCAGGAGCTAAGCTAAGAGGCAGAGAGCAGGAGTTATTTATCAGATTCTCCCCATCATGTGTCACCAAAGAAAACTGAGAAGGAATTTTACTCGTGGTGTGTACTGTGTCATCCCACTCTTTGCACAGTTACATGGAGGATTAAAGCAGCAAATAGCCCCAGGTAGTGCAGTTATCGCTATTTCTTGCTTCCATACATATAGTGGAAACTACACCGACAGACATTTAAGGAAGAGCAATCAGACATTCTGCTGAAATGAAAAAAAGAATAGACAACTACATGTAGGTACAGGAATTCTCCTGTTGCATGGCACTGAAGCAGAGTTCGATATAAAAAAGAAATTGCCATTTCTGTGCATAAGAAGAGTAATCACAGCTTCAGAGTTTGGAAGGATGAAAGCTTCATATCCTACATTTAAATCTAACTCCTAAGAAGAGATCTAACACGGGGCAGATGTTAGCAATTTCTTGTACTTTCTTTGAGATCATTGCGTACTGGCTGCCATTAGGGAACAGCATAGCAAAATAGATGGCCTGCTGGTCTGACTCACCAAATTCATTTATTTTTCTCAAAGGACTAATCAAGGTTAAAATGATTTTGTGAACTATCGTCAGGGAAAAAGAACCTAGCTTCACTTCTGGGTGTTAGGGTGAATTTGTGCCTTTCAGTGCAAGTTGAACATTTAATAAGTACATTAGTAAATTACAATAAATATTGATGCCATTTTGTTTTTAGAGAATTATTTTCCCACACAAAACTTGCTCACTAATACAAAGACAGACTCAAAATAAAAAAGTAAACTATAGATACCTGAGAAATTTGAAAAAAGCCTTGTATAGGTAGAGAACCTATGCTTGAGCAACCATTGCTGAGTTTCCTGGATTGTGGCTGAAGGATGAAGCTGCTGTAAGAAACAAGATTGGATATGATAACTTGGATATTAAAAAAAACCCCAAAACCATAAAAAACCTCCCTCAGTTAAACACTTCCTCGGTACCTATTAATACCAAGGTATGTATAAATCAAATGTTCTGACACAAATATACAAATATAACCATGATCAATACCAGAAAGCAAACACTCACATCTCCAGACCCTTGAGAGGTTCCATCTCCTTGATGATTTGGGGAGGAAGAATTGCTACAGATAGGGGGGGAAAAAAAGAGTATTACTAGAATTTTATTAAGCAAAATATTTAAGCATTGCTGAAAAATAACTTGAAATTCCTGAAACAATAAGTATCACTGTTGACAGACAAATTAAACACTGCATAAAGTGAAACTTAAGCTAAACCCACGAGAAAGATCACCACACTTCATCTGGTTCCTATTCTGTGTATTCTTTATCAAGTGGAGAAGCAGCTTTACCAACACTCACGGGAGGTTATACAGCCACGTATCTGTCTTAAAGGGTGACCGAGGAAGAGGTAGTAAAATACAAGGCAGACAAAACAGCCAATACCACTGTAAATCATTCCTTGATCACCCAAGTTTAATTACACTAGTTTAATTAATGCCTCAATATAAAATGTTTTTACCAATACAATTCTGTTGAAAAGCTTGTAAAGATTATTGCTGGGCTTTTTTCTTGCAAATTATATTAACTGTGTGTGAGGGGAATGAAGACTCTTCTTACTGAAAAAAGCTAAATAGTTCCCATAGGCAAGGACTAAATTAGAATAGTTAAAAGGTAAAGTATTTGCTATATGGCAAAGGACAAGAATAAAAGTTTCCAACAATGTATAGTGAGAAAGAAAAATGTTGAAGCAGTTATAATTGAATCACATGATGCAAGTGTCAAACTCTCAAATAAATATATAGGTCAAAACAATCTCTCATTCCCCAGTGGAATCAGAAAACAGTTGCAAGCTCCCAGATTTACTCAGAAAACACTTTCGAATAAGCCTGATGTTAAAATGTTCTCTTTAATTAGGATACAAAAAAGAAACCTACCTGTCTGGGACACTGTAGGTATTATGTTGAGCAGAGGTAAAAGCTGGAGCAGGAGTAGGACTGTTGTTTACAAATGTGGTAGGAGTATCAGGCCATGGTGAGCACTGAAGATAAAGAATTAAAACTTCAGTTTCTCTTGACAATGCATTTTTTACTCTGATGCACAGTTCTTTCATTTAAAGCCAGGGTTTTTTCCACAGAGAATTTTGATATGTCATTCCAAATAAAGATTCCCTCCATCCCACACTACATGCAGATAATCCAGGTGAAAATCAGTTTTCTTTTATCTTGTTCTTTCAAGAAGACTCCTATTTATAGTCTTCTGTTAACAAAGTGAAGGCATTAGTGGTGGAACTGACAGAAGACCAGTACAGATTACTCAGTTTAAAACAAACCAACCAACCAACCCCAAGCCATCTACTGAAAAAACTTCTTTCATCCTACAAGGGATGAAGGGGCTGTTTAAACTGCAGGTATCATGACTTGACAATAGGTGTTCAGCAATAGTAAGTAAAACTATGAATCTAGGTTTCACTTTGTGGATAAATTTAATGTATCTGCCCTGACAGCAATTAAATCCAAATGGAATTTTCAGTAGAAATTTTGTCAATTGAAAATTTTTATTAATTTACTGCAGGACTAAAATGATGCTTACATGTACTCCTTTCTCTAAACCGCTTGGTAAATTGGAATTTTTATACACAAATTTAAGTAATCACAAGCATATGATGAGCCAGCTGTCCAATTTAGTCAGTCTTTTTTGGATGTTTTTTAAACCACCATGATAAAAGCCCTTCAAAATTAGACTAGCTATTAGTGTTTCCCATACCATTGCAAATTCAGTATTTTAAAGAAAAATAAAAAAACAAACAGATTTTGGTGTGTTCAAAGACAAACGGACAGGATTAAAACAAGCAAATTGCCCAAGATAAAGTAAGCTAAGACCATGCCTGTTAAAACAACAAAGATTTCTGATATACTTATCATGCACCAGCTAAATACCCTGTAAGGAAATTTCCAGAGTTATATCATAGCCTTGCAGGGGAGGAGGGAGGGGAACAAGTATGACCTAATATTAATGGAAACACGTTTCAACAATTTTGTGTTGAAAGACCCTTTCACTATCTGGGGAAACAGTAAATGAGCACAATGCCAGCTGCAATCTTCTGTAAAACAGTAAACAACATTTCTGTGCTGGACTCCAGCCTTCACTTGTCAGAGTAAGATTGCAGGTTCCCCAGCATAGCGCACACAATTTAAAAAAATTAATCTTGCATACCAATAGCTTAAAAATTAGGAAATTCTTCATCTGTCCGAGATCTGACTCAAATCAGTATTTCTGCTAGTCACTGTGTACACACTGCCTTCGATTACATAGTCAAAGCCACCCTTTAGACTACAAACAGCGCCGTTCGCACAAGGCATGCTCTTCTGTGACTTCTAGTGTTACACACTCTTCCTCCTATTCTCTATATTCCCATCTGTTGTTTCTATTCTCAAGCTCATTTTAATGTTAATTTCAAAGATGTTACATTACAACAGGTAGTTAAAATAGGCCTTCATTCCCTAATTATGTGGTCCAAAGCCGTAATTTTAAAATAAAAGCTCAACATAATAATGTTAGCTTTGTTCTTCTGAAATATTCTGGGAGCGCAATTAATTTGCTTGAATTTTCTGACATTCTCTCCCTAAATTTTAACGCAAGATGTTTATCTGGACACATAGACGCAAGCTGTACATCCTCAGCCACTACTCCATTACAAGATTCTGTTCGACATATGTTTAAATTCAGGGGCAGGGAAGAATGCATTGGTGTCAGAGACCAGCTTCCGAGCCATTCCCAAGGCACGTACTGCAGTTAACATTTCTGTCCTTCACACTCAGCTGAAGCTGTTCAGAACAAAACTCTGAGTTTAAACACAGGAAGAAGCACATTTGAAATATTTAGAAAAAGAAAATCCAAACCCAAAGCAAGTAGCCTTTCTTCTCCCATAAATACACTTTCCTACCTTGTCTCCTCCTCCAGAAAAAATGTTACTAACTATCCACTGAGACTGAATCAGTTGTTTAAACAAACAAACAAAAAGCAGTAGTAGTATTATAATACTACTGCAACATGCCCATTGGCTCAGTTCTCCTTTCTTCTGTCTTACAGGTTGTGGAGGGAAAAATGAGTATTTGAGCACTCAGAAACTTAATTCTGAAAGGTTAAAGCAACAAGAAAGCCTAGCATTAAAAAAAAAAAAAAAAGAAAAAAGAAAAGAAAAGGCTACAGCATATATTCTTCAAGCACCTTCTAGCAATTAACCCAAGCTGCTTATGCTTTCGGTATCACTCACATGCACAACTGTCCCACGCTTCAGGAACCCATCACGTTCAGAAATAGGATTAGACAAATCCCTGGGCATCAAATCCATTAAGACTAAAAGGACTAAGCAGGGGGGTGCTTTCCAACACCCCGCATGCCATACGCGGGCACGGATCACCGCAAGCGGCAAGGCTTCCCTGCTGCAGCCCTTCTGCAAACAGCACCTGCAACTGCCRCTGCCTGCGACAGCGCGCTGGAGTCTGCAGGCTCTGATCAGTCAGGATATTTCTTATATTCTTAAGCCCAAAACTGACTTAACCGAAGGACATTCGGCAAGCTAATGTCCTTCTGTATGGACATGAAGTCCCTTGCCATAAGACATAAACTTAGAAGAAAAATGTCACTCTGTCATAAGGAAGCATCCAACTCTGTAAAAAGCCATCAGAGAACAGAAAAAAGACTGGCATTCTGTCTTTTCCTGCAATGAACAATGAATAKATACTGGTGAGTTTTCAGAGAAGTTGTTTTTGAGGTCTCAAGACAAACTGCCCTCCATTACTAGTACACTGATACAATACTACTGATACAACTGTACTCTGGAAATTATGCCTTAATTTCCAAACACTGATTAATTCTTGAAAAGGATTCAGATCTTTAACATCCTTCTGTATAGGACACGAATGAAGTTATAAAGCATTGACCAATGGTTTTATTGAGTTAAAAAGGAAGATAGGAAATCTTTCTAAGTATGACTTTTCAGACTCAGGACATTTAGCATTTAAACTCAGAACGTTCCTAACTTCTGAAGAATTGCAAAATCTCGAGTTATTGTAAACCACTGTTTAACATCATTTCCCTTCCTACTTCCAATCTACCTGAATCTGCCCAAATTCATGCTTTACAAGAGAGTAAAACTGAACTTTGGCAAAGAACTCCATACTATATTCAAATACCAAATCAACATGAAAACAAAATGTTTGTTCTCCAAATTAGGCTTATTATACTTGGGAACACAGCATCATCTTTAGAGAACAGGGCAGCAATGTTATTATACATGGGACAGAGCTTTTTCAATGAACCATAAAATACAGGTGTTTTGCCCCAAACCACTGCAGCTGTTGTTGGCAAAAGCAAAAACCTTCTGCTCATATTGACTTAATTATTCTGACTACAGAAGAAGTTATTCCCAAAATATGAAGTCACCCACATTACATATCCTGTATGCTACCGATACTGCTATATGAAGTATAGATAGCTGTAAGGAGAAACAAATTGAAGAAATACTATATGCTTATGTTACTAAATTACTTTTGCTCCAGCTCCACTTTCTGACTCTCAGCCTCTAGAAGGTTTTATACTCTAAATTTAAAATCACTTACAGAAAATCTTTAACTTCTGCACCAATCTTTCACGTCAAAACTCTATGTTCCAATTTATTTCAAGGTCTATACCTGGAAGACTTCTAACTTCCATGTGCCCTCTAATCAGCTCTATCTGCAAAAAATGACCATTTGACCAAGTTTAATCAAATTGTAGCTTTATATATTCTAGCTTGTGACACATAATATAATATATACAAATACAAAAATCAACCAAGATACTGCAGACAGAAAAAAGTAAAAGATCCAATTATCACAATACAAATTTGCCTGCTTTTTTAAATTCAAAGCAGGGGAAAGAATCTAGTGGGGTTTTTTTCTCTTCTTAGACAAGCTCTAGCTTCTATACATTTGGAAGAGAGGAAAAAATAAAAGTGCCTCCTTCATAAAATGGCCCCTGGATGAAGGTCACCTGTACAGAAACATCCACTCTTGAGGTCCAGAAGGCAGTGTTAAGTTTGTAGCCTTTTATCTCTACAGCAAAAGTCAACGGTCCATAGCACAAGAGAGTCATAACAAGTAGTTTAACTATGCATCTGTCTGTTTGGAAAATACTGAGATAAATACTGCAGAAATTGCAGTGAATGCACCAAATTTTGAAACATCAGATGAATAAAAGGGAGTAATGGAAAAGCATATCTAGATGGCATTCTTATGAAAATGAATGAGAAGGAAAAGATGGGTGATGGTAATTAGAAAAAAAATCTCTGATTCTTCGGAAAGGATAGGAGAAGAGCAGAGCAGAATGACCATTCAGAAAGGAAGCTTCACCAAACTCTTTGTATTGTGCTAGAATCCCACACAAATTAAGTTGGACAGAAAAGATATTAGATTCAATGTTTCCTGAAGGAAGCACAGTAAGAAAACAATCTGTCCAAATCAGATTGTGGCTGAGCTGGAAGAAATCATACAGGAAAAAAAAAAAGAAACAAAATTAGAAATATCCAGCAAATAGAACAGCAGAATCTTGGAGGGGCAAAATAAAAAAGTCAACATACAAAGCGAGACGTAAAACCCAAGGAACAAAAAAGAGCCTATATAATAGGTTAGGTGTAGGAGGCAGATAACAATACCCAGCTTTAAAAAGGAAAAAAAACCTACAGATTGGATCAACCTAAATTTCTGGAATTCACAAAAAGATAACAGAAAACTATTTCTGGGCATCTAGGAAGCAGCATTGGCTAAGTAACAGCCAGCACTTTCGACTTCGTCAAGAAAAATAACACTCCAAACAATCCTGTTTTCCTTCTGTAATGGAACCACAGTTCCTAGGACATGCGAAGTACAAGATCCATCATATATAAAGATATAATATGTAAAACAGTGTCAATTCTCATACTTAAATGTAGGGAAACAGGTCTTCAGTTTTTCAGTCTATGCCCCTCTGTGACAACTGTACTGCACATACGGTACATCTGACGTGCACATGAGGTCAGTCTGGTAACAGCCAAACCACCTAGTTTAGTGGGTGGCTACATTTGAGAAGACAGATTTGCAAGGACAGAATTGCTCCAAGTAGAAACATGCATCATCCACTGTCCATATTTACAAGGCCCACAAGAATAAGGCTGTCTGGTGACAAGAGAAAAAGGCTGATGAGTTGGCCTTCAAGCTCTAGATTAGACATTCCTTTTCTAGATCAAGGAAACAAGTTGTACACTCAACTTATATAGTTAAAACCAGTGCTTAATGAGTGTATAGTCATTACCAAGGTTTCACTATGAATATAGAAAAAATATTGTTTCACGGTATTTTTTATGGGCTTGGCCATTTCTAGTAATTTTGCTAATGATAAAAATMATTGTCACGATGGAACAGGTTATGTGTTAAATCTGTAGATGACAGCAAGTTAGCAAGGCTGAAAGCATTTCATCCTACAGGAATAAAATTCAAAATGGTCTCAACAAACTGACCAAATGATCTCAAGATAGCATTTTATTAAGGGCAAATGCAAAACAGGAGTAGTCAGCTGCACAATTAAGAGAACTCGAAAGCTATACATAGCTGTTATTGCAAAATAGTCTGTGGGTCATTCTTCATCCCAAGCAAGAAGTGAAGAAATAAACACACACACACTATCCTTTGTGTGCTTTGGGAAAGGCATTAGAAGTCCAGTACTACCTGTCTTACCTTAATTTTTCTTCACTACAATTAAGGTAATGCTCCCATTCAGAGGAGCTTAGTATTTCACGAGACTGTTAAGTTAAGAACAGGTTAGATAACTTTCAGGTATCATTTGGCTACAGTTTGTCCTACTCTAGACAAGGGATTTGTCATATCTTTTAAAAATACCTTTTTCTATTATTCTCCTATAAGCGACAATCATTCAATGATGTACTTATAACGACAGAAAGAGAAGGGGTGGGGTGGGGGGGAAGTAGAAATCCCTCCAAGGACCAGCTTCAAAAGATGCTTCAGATGTGCTTTATAAGTGAAAGTGATAAAATCCTCTTTTCTCCTGTCTGTACCTCCCCTGCAGGGCCATCTGGAACAAATAAAAGAATGTCTGCACTGCCAAAGAATCCTATAGGTGCATCTTAAAAGAAAAAAAAAAACAACAACCAAGAACAGTAGAAGGTAAATTCAGACAGCTCAGTGCTTACAACAGTTTCAGGGGGCAAAAAAAAATCCACCAAAGAACCCATCTGACTTAATATTGTKTGTTCCCTCCCACCCAGTTACACAGTTTATAAACAAGAGGCATATCCTGAAGTATTTTATAACCTAAATCTTACACATCACTTTTACAGTTCATAAACACAAACTAAATGATGTCTGAGGGACAAGACTCAGACAGTCACTGCCTAAGCACTGCTGGGAAAGAGCTGTCAGCACAATATGCCTGGTCAAAGAACAGTCAAATAATTGTCTTCCACAGTCCCATTATTAATTGACATTTAAACTTGCCAAATGGAAGATGCAGGATTGTTTCTCATCTGAAAAATGTGAGGTCTCAATGATATTCATCTTAAGAAACAGCATTTAAGAAATCTAAAATGCTAACCCTTGACAGGAAGAGTACACAGGCTATATGCTAGATTCATTGAGGGGGCACGTAGAGGGTTAGAATACACGACATGAAGATGTGCTGACTCTTCTGAACTGCATTAAACCTGCCTGGAGCACAATATGTAGATGGCTAAAGATGAAAAATCAGTAACTAACAATTAACCATCTGCAACACTACATGGTGTTTTAAAAATACTGATGTACATGGAAACTTATATTGAAAGTACAAATAAGAAACAAAACACTAAATTGCACTGTTCTTACTTTCACTAATTACACACATACAGGAAAGCAAAAAGCTATTTAATTTAAAGTTGCATAAACGGAAAGCTCTTGACTTTTAAAAGTTACACAGTCCCTCTGCAACATTTTAAGTGTTAGATTTAGGAAGGATTCCTTTGCTGAAAACAAACATGGAGTAATTGGTATACATAAAAGTGAATAAAATTAAGACACAGCAATCAAAATATTTTTACTTTATATAATGGAAGTTTCTCCTATATCTAACACTGCACAAGGTATCTTGCACAATGAAAAGGTAAGCAGAAGTCCCTTACACTGCCTCGCTTTGCCAGAGAATCACCGTAGTCTGCTGGCAAAGTCCGCTTGCTGGACTTTTTCTGCTCATGTTCAACTGCATCTTCAATTATAGGCTCAAGCCTCATCTGGACAAACACCAAAGATTTGGATCAATTTCTTTTCRTTATACAGTGAGGAAAGATCTAAAAGCCTTTTAAAAACTTCTGAAATCTTTAGAAAACTGCATAGAACTCACTGATGTTTAAATAAAAAGAAAATGCAAAAACCTACTGAGGCTCTGGCCTTAAATTCAGTATTCTCCAAAAAATACACTTTGAAGCTCAAATTTGGCAGATAATTAAATTCTAGATTCCCCCCTCTTTTTTTTTTTTTTTTTTTTCATTTTGCAGCTGCAAGGTTTTTAGATCTGTACCAAAAGACTTGCTCTAGGGTTCAGTACAGTCCGTCAAACAGTGTTCAATCTTAGTGTGTTTTAATACAAGCATCTATCAAGTATCTAAATGAAAATTTACTAAACAAAATCTTAAAATTTAATGTTGCTGTTCACTGGACAAATTTGTCAAATAAAAAGCTCATGTTTGTGCAGAACTAATTCTTCCCCAACCCTTCCAAGACTGTAGCTAAGTTATACGCTGGATCTATGTTATTTTCTCCTCAGTAAGCAGATGCAATTCTATTTTGTTACCTCTGTAAGAACTGTGGTGTCATATGAAGGCTGATACTTTTCTTTTTCATGTGCAGTTCGCTTTTCCATCTTTTCTCTGTCTGTTTTCTGTTTCCTGTCTGCTCCTTTTGGCTAAAAATGAACAGTTACATGAACAAGAAAGCAGGCGGAACACAGTTTTATAATTGAAATCTGATCTCAGAAGTCAAGCAGTAATATAAAGATGTCCCCCATCTTTATGAGAGCTTCTGAGAGACTTATTAAAGATCTGTTTTCCACTGTTACCTTAAAAACTTTGATTTGACAACTGGCTGAATGCAGATGATCTGTATATTCTCCATTTTCAGTCTGTTTAAAAGTGTCGACCTGAATCCTAAAAGGAACTCCTTTCTCTCCTCCATGTTTACGAGGGGTAAATTCAGTGCTGATACAATGTACCTGAAAAAAAAACAACCACCAAACAGAAAGGACCCTCAGAAGTATTCCAGACATGAATTTTATTACGTGTTACCAACATCATGTACATTTCCTAAGGACAAGTCACCCAGCCTGAGGATCAAGCTGCATAACTAACGTTTCGTTCCTTTTCATGCCCACATGCAAATGAAGCCAAAAAACATTATATCTGAGCTGACAGAGAAGAGGGGAAACAAGCCTGTCACCAAAATCTCTCCAAAAAGCAGAAGTCGTATTAGGTTCTTATTAAATGAGAACTTGCTGGATCTTAAGAAAAATGTATGCMGATGACAACTGTATCTATCATGAATATAGCAAAAACTTTTTCAAGATGCTATTGTCCAATGCATTATAGCTAGAATAAACCTCAGAGTTACTTGTAATAAGCATTACCACAGCTAYAGAAGGTCACTGACTGGAAGAGTTTTTAATCTCATGTGAAATCAGCATATTTTCAAATATGCCCAACTTCCTATAAAACTCAGCAGACTTTTTAATCAGTATGTAATGGCCTCAAGTGCTGCATCAGCCTGAACACTGGGTTTATAAGCTAGAAATACCCCTAAAAGATATCTAAGGAGAAAATCAGTGTAACAGAAAGAGTTACGATGAATCTCACTGGACAGTGCTCCCAATTTTTTTTTGCTTCCTTATGGAATTTTAAGCGAGCCAAGCACCATGGACAATAGCATACCTTGCACTCTCAGTGACTACAATACTATCTTTTTATTTCCTACGGCCATCAACAACAGAGAACCACAGACTGGAAACCGAAGCTTTACGTGTGATCAGCGCCGCTACGCTGTGTTCTCTAGCCTTTAGAATAAGTGAACTATACTTGCATAATAAGAATCAATTCCATTTTCACTCAGTCTGCTATCAGTTCTTCTAAGGAAGTGCATAAACAAAAATATTCAGTATTTTATTTCACACTTCTTCAAGGAGACTACGTTTTAGTACTTGTGTAAATCTTACTAGAAAAAATGCCTTCAATTGCACCAGATCAAAGTTAATTTACCGACAATGTGGAATTTAACCTATTTTGGAAGCCTCAGTAAGAAATGCTATTACCTCAAATTTTATACCTTTTCTTTATAATATAAACAGATCCGAGACAAAAGTAAGCTAAAAATTCCAATGCAAAACTGAACATTCTATCTAAATAATTTCCAAAGAAAGCATGTTCAATTGCCCTGAATATCAAATACATCAATAATAAAAATCCTACTACAAGGAAGCCTACTGACATAGTAAGAAACATCTTTGAATGTCCGATTAAAACTCTCTTTGTAGCACATTAATTTTCATTTTGTAGCCTCAAGCCAAGCCTCTGCTGAAGCTCATCTCTAGGAGAGTGGGCCTCTCAACCAAAAAAATATAGCAGTGACAGTTATTTAGAGGGATATAAATTAATTCTAAGACTTCGTATAGCTAAATATTTCAACCATGGCAATTTTCTGCAAAGAGCTTTTTGAAAGTCTTTTATTYAAATTGTTTTAAAAGATGCTTTTCTAAACTCAAATCAAGTTGAAAAACCTAACTAGGAACCCTTATAGAACTAACAGTTGCTATGAACCTGTTTTTTTACAAAGCTGGTATTTAATGTGTATCCCACAAATAAGAAACCAAGAAGCTTCATAGTGCAAATATACTACTGTTTGTGACCTGAAAGGCACCAAACACAAACATCCAGTCAAGTAAAGTTTCAAACCTGAATAAAAGCAGATGTACATTTTGTTGGATCCCACAAAAATTCAACTGCATTGAGCTGGCTTGGGTTTGTCTTGATATCAATGACTCCAACAGACATTGGAATATCTACATTAAAATAAGTAGTGTATATTTTAAAATAATCATATTCCAAGAAAACACTAGAGATAAATTTTAATATAAGGTTACCATCAGCAAACATGGGTAGGGTGAAAAAAGGTGGGCTTTGGTGGCTTGACCATAAGCCCATAAACAGTTTCTCAGGACTACTCTGAAGAAACTTGGTAGACTCAACATATAAAGTGCTCAGGGTTTGGGGGTGTTTTTTGATTTCCCTCATGCCTCTCCACCCCCCACAGCTTATGCACCAAAAATTATAAAGTTACGCAAAATAAAGAAATCACGTTGGTGTCATTTCCACAATCTACTAGAGGAAGTTACTTTTGTCTGTGTTCTCCTGATTACTGTACCATTTAGTAATCAAAATTAGAAAGATTACTAAGTGTATAAGGTTGCAGAGTTGCTATCTACTTCTGTAGCACTTCAAGGTTTTAAAGGAATGTGAAAGTAGTAAGAACATCTATATTCAAAATACACACTATGACTAAGCAGCACACAAAAAACKGCTCTGTGTTTTTTCATCAGCCCTAGCATAAATGTGACCATGATCAATTTAAATTTGGAAACTGAATTTCATACAGTGGCAACAGATAGAAACAATTATACCTAAGTCGAGAAGTCTGTCCCCAGGGCGGTTCCACTTCCAACCTTCTAGCTGCTGGTGTTCTGTATATTGCAACCTTCTGTCATGGAACACAACTCTTATAATACTCTAACAAAGAAGAAAACAACCATCTGATGAGCCACAAAGTTACTATATGTTTAGAAACAGCCCGAAGATAAAGCACTAGAACATTCCAAAATAGCCACAGCGCTGATAAACACGTATTTACAGCAAAAAATTTGGCAACCATCAGTATCCCAAAATATTCCAGAACACAGAAATAAAACTGAGCAGCAGGAGATATCTGAAAACATGGTAAAAATGCAGAAGAGAATTACATCTGATTGCATATTCTAAATGTCATTATGAATTACACRCAGTGAACTGAGCAACACTGGCAGCATAGTATCAACACTGTGTAGGCAACACAAACTTACTTYAGAAAACAAACACAAAAGTCTTCATTTATTCTGAAAAGCAGTGAATATAGTGTGACCTTTTTTTCATTGGGAATTTTGTGAATTTTTGTAGAAAAATTTAAGAAATAAAATTAATAGAAAAATCCCTTCCTAGTATTTATAAACATATTCACAACAAATCTATTATTTTAATTAATAGTAAGAAGTAATAAACAACTTCCAAACTATTCCAACTGTTCTGGCTGAAATATTAATCTAAAAATACTATGATACGATTAACTTTATTCAGCTAGAAGCAATGAGCCAACAATACCTATTTTTGTGACCAGTTCTGCTACAACTGTGCTCTTAGTCAAATTAAAGAAAGGTTTCTTTCTGCAGCATGAATGCACATACAAAGCAATTTGTTACACAGAGAACAAAATTGTGTACATTAATTACTACCAAACAAACAAAATGTAGACAAACTTTTTAAAGTCTCATTTTTTCCCATTAATCTACACTCTTACTTGTATTAACAGTGGATAAAAGTGTTCCAAAAAAACCAAGAACGTTTAAACCAAGTGCCTCCTCCAGATACACTGCATTTCCTTGGTTTTATTTCAAAGGTAACAAACAGGAAGCACGTGTGCGTGTGTGCGCACGCACATACAAACATACCCCTCCTTTTTCACTGCAAACTGGCAAGTTTGGAACTTGGAAATATGTGCAGCCACCCCCACCAACATGAAACGCTTTCTTTGTTGAAGTACTGGGATTCCAGTATTTAAATATCCAAAATGGAAAATTTGTTGATGTGGCATGACAACGCCTTGCTATGATAWAATTGACTTTTTAAAACTTTTACACTGCTTTGTACTATTTTACCTACCAAATAGTTCATCACCAATATACGAACCTATAAAATTACAGCAGAGAGATTCCCCAAAGCTACARGGAAAGAGCACCTATGGGGGCAAAACAGTCAACAGGCTTGTTACAGCAAGCCAACATGCCAAGTTGTAATAGATTCAGTTACAGAACTCACAAATCCCAGTTTTATGCYTGTGCTTAACAGTTCCTGAAATTATCTCTGAACAAGCATCCCACTGAGAAATAAGAACAAGGCATAGGACTACACAAGCCAGCCGAAGTTCACAAATTACAGAGCCCAAAGTGAGAGGCAAGGACTCAGCCTCCCCACAGGCACACTGTTCTGGTGTACTGATCAGTACCACTGTCAAAGTGACTTTAATTGAAGTTTTTCCCTTCTTTCCCAATACCTGAATAAGATTTTTCAGAGAATTTGATAAAACCATTAGATGCTTATAAGAAAAATCCAAACCCCTCCCCTTCACCAGTTATTTTWATAATTTGTACCATGAATTGGACATTTTTCAGTCTGCCTCATTTTTATACTTCATGCAATACCTCAGATCCACAGTACCTTCTGCTAACATTTAAGCACAAGGAGACAAATCTGGACTTAGGAAAAGGAGCTCAGCTGTGGAACAAACTGCTCAATGAGCAGCAAAATTAGAGAGATCTGTTTTCCTATGGATGTATCTCCAGTATCCCACTGTTGCAAAAACCACAGGTTGGCTCCATGTGTCTTCCATAACACCTGTTAAGAAACACGCTCATAATACCTCCACTTCGTTCTAAATGATCATCTAGCTTCCTTCCACATCTCCTAATCACTTGAAAAGGACAACGAAATGTCTCAGATGTTGGACACAAATCTATAGTCAACTAGGTAYCTTAAGTTTTGCATAAAATAATTTGGTCTTCAGTACACACAAGTACTCTATGCATTGGGTATTCATATTCATACTTTTAAGTATCACTGGTCCACACTCATCTGAACAAGTATCTAGTGACAGCAGAAAAAAATAAATCCATAAAACGAACAGTCTCTAGCTTGGATTTCTCTCACCTAACTTTAGATACCTAAATTTGAGATCACTGTTACCAGAGCCTCCTTTTACTCAGCAGAAAGATATGGGCACATTTAGTGGAGATTCATCTCATCTTAAAACAGATCAGACTGCAGACCTCATAAAGGGTATATGAAGTGATTAGCTCACCTTTAGCTATCTAAAGTTACATGAAATGAACCCATTCATAAATGGGGAAATGCATACATRTATATTCTTTTAATTTGTAGTAAACCTGAAACAACAAAACTAGGCGTTAGGTTCCACTGTGCCTATTTCTTTATTGGTCAGATCAGCTGGTCCACCTCCCTCCGTGAAATCAAGAGTACAATAAAAGGTTAAGAACTACTCTTTTCATATGCAACCAGCAGAGGTTTGTTAGTAACACTATCTAGAGAACTTCAATTCACCTTCACCAGTTTTCCATTGATCTCCGGTATGTCTCCAGCTTTCCGATTATCTAGCATCCGTATTTCATAGGACTGACCTTTAAAGAGAAAAAAGTTTGTATCAGTAGAAGAGTCGGAGCACAAAACTATTTTGTGTTTAATGCACCTGAATTAGCTTTTGGTTCACAGTACACAAGAATACCGGTACCTGAAACTTCTGTTTAAGAGATTTTTATAACAAGGTTCACTTCACAGCACAGGAATTAGCGCAACAAAGTGAAACTTTTTGGTCCCTTTAAAACTACCGATACTTTCAAAGCTTAAGTATTTCATTTTACATGCAGTGCAAGTACTTATTTCTCTATTCTTTTCTGAAGAAAAACTCACCTTCAAAGCTRAATTCCTTTATTTTTGAAACTGATGAAAGGCAACATGCTAAGAACCATAGACTGGTCTTCTGAAACACACTCCTGCAAAGAGTTTTTATACTCTTCATACAAAATACGTACTATTCTCCCATGTTTAATTTTGCCTATGTACCTGTTGCCTTTGTATGATTTGTAGGCTTTGTATGAATTCAGAAATAAGCCTTTAAAAGAGCTATTTACTGGTTATTTCAAACAGGTATGAGTGAACTTAACTTGCCAGTGAATTTGACAAACTTATGCTTTAAGAGAGAGAAAGCCAGAAGTAATTTATTTGAACTACAGGGATTTTTTTCTTCTAAGGTAAGCAGCACATATTCATTTGCAAAAATGAATTTTTAAAATATAAGACAAAACAGATTATTAAAATATAGGACAAAAGAGATTTCAGTATGCTCATGAAGATCAAGTGCAGTAAATTCACGACCTTCTACACTACCCTCCAAACTACCTTTAGCTCTAGTGTTTACTACATTTAAAAGACATTTATTGGCTTGCCCTACAAGGTAAAGGTTCAGCTGCCATACCCCTGTGAATAAGCAAATGATTTCTTCAACTCCCTTCACTGCTCCATAGACTGATGTTACCCCCAACTACGGACTGTTTGGCATTTTTTTGCTGTAACACAATTAGCACATTTATGTATATACTCTACATATGTACAGGCTTTCTTTACCCCAGCAGCATTTGATCATTGATGACATAAATCTATACAAAAATTAAATGTACCTAGTGCAACTGAGTAAAGCAACTGATCATTTGTCCTCCTGTATTTAACGGGAGGGAATATTTTTTTCCTGTTAATGAGATTTGCTCAATTACCAGTGTTATTTTGCTCACATGGAGATATAACATACGTAAGTCCATCTGCACTTACAGACAGCATCAGGGTTTTTTTTAATCTAGCACTATTAATAAAAATTTTGCAAGTATTTCTCTGTTCTCTTTCACCATTATTTTGAAAGGCGGGAAGGGGGAGAAAAAAAAACATTTTGATTGCTTGCTCAACAAGTGTTGCTAATCTTTTACAGGTACAAAATAACATTAAGACTGAAGATTTGATCAAAGTAAAAATCAAAGAATGCCAGGCTCAAATATGAAAAAATAGCATGGGGAGTTTTCGAAACGAAGGGATGGGTAAGTTTCATTCTGAATTTTTGGACATGTAGCTGCTCTGAAAGTGTAAAAAGCACCACAGCATTGACTGTAGTCATCTCTATAGGAGAGGCATACATGCTACGTTCTCTGCAGTCTCCTGGAGAGCAGCCACAGGAGCAAGGCAACACAACGTGCTACGGACTTCAGCTGCCCRCTGCTTAACACTGAAACTACAGTACGCAGCTTCACAAAAATCACAGAATGGCTGAGGTTGGAAGGGACCTCTGGAGGACATCTTGTCCAACCTCCCTGCTCAAGCAGGGCCACCTAAAGCCAGCTGCCCAGGACCAAGTCCAGCCCATACTTCATTAGCTTCTCTATGAGGATCTTACAGGAGAAAATTGCAAAAGCCTTACTGAAGACAATGACTTGTAGACAATATCCAGTGCTCTCCCCTTGTCTACCAAGCCAGCCATCTCATCATAGAAGTTTATCAAGTTGGTCAAGCATGACTTCCCCTTGGTGAATCCGTGCTGACTACTCCTGATGACACTCTCGTCCTTCATATGCTTGGAAATGGCTCCCATGATTAGTTACTCCATCACCTTCCCAGGGATGGAGGTGAGGCTGACCAGCCTGTAGTTCCCTGGGTCCTCTTTTTTCCCCTTTTTGAAGATCAGAGCAATGATTGCTTTCCTCAGGCACCTCTCCTAGCCACCACGATCATTCAAAGACTATCAAGAGTGGCCTCGCAACGATATCTACCAGCTCCTTCAGCACTCGTGGGTGCATCCCATCAGGGCCCGTGGATTTACGTATGGCCAGTTTGCTTAAGTATTCCCTGACCGGCTCCTCTTCCACCAAGGGTACATATTCCTTGCTCCACACCTTCCCCTGATCTCTAGGGCCTGGGATTCCTGAAGGCCAGTGTTGCTAGCAAAGACTGAGGTGAAGAAGGCATCCAGTACCTGAGCTTTTTCCATGTCCTGTGTCACCAGGGCCCCCACTCCATTCAGCAGGGGCCCTGCATTTTCCATAGTCTTCCTTTTGCCACTTACGTACTTACAGAAGCCCATCTTGTTGTCTTTGACATTCCTTGCCAGATTCAATTCGTTGGGCTTTAGCTTTCCTGACTGCATCTCTGCGTGCTCAGACACTCTCTGTATTTCTCCCAGGTTACCTGTCCCTGCTTCCACCTTCTGTATGCCTCCTTTTTGTGTCCGAGTTTTGCCAGGAGCTCCTTGCTCATCCATGCAGGCCTCCTGGCTTTTTTGCCTGACTTCTTGCTCATTGGGATCCGCTGCTCTTGAGGCTGGAAGAGGCGATCACTGAATATTAACCAGCTTTCTTGGGTCCCTCTTCCCTCCAAAGCCTTATCCCATGGGACTCTACCAAGAAGATAATCGAAGAGGCCAGAGTCTGCTCTCCTGAAGTCCACTGAGGTGATCTTGCTTTCTGCCCTGCTTCTTCCTCTCAGGATCCTGAACTCCACCATCTCATGGTCAYGGCAGCCAAGGCTGCCTTCGACCTTCACGTCCCCAGTGAGCCCTTCCTTGTTGTATAAGGTATAGCAAAGCACCTCTCCTCATTGGTTCCTCTATCACTTGGGTCAGGAATTTGTCATTGATGCCCTCCTGGAACCTCCTGGATTGCTCATGCCCTGCTGTGTTGTCCCTCCAGCAAACATCAGGGTGGTTGAAGTCCCCCTACGAGGACCACGGCCTGTGAACATGAGGCTACTTTTCTAGCTCTTTGTAGAAGGCCTCATCTACTTGTCCTTCCTGGTCAGGTGGYCTATAGCRGACACCCACTACAATGTCACCCATATTGTTCTTCTTTTTAATCCCTACCCATAAGCTCTCAGTTGGCTCATCAYCCATCCCTAGGCAGAGCTCCAGGCATTCCAGCTGTTCTCCCACATAAAGGGCAACTCTCCCTTCCTTATCTTCTTGCCCTGCCTTTCCTAAARAGCCAGTATCCCTCCATTGCAACATTCCACTTATGCAAGCCACTCCATCATGTCTCCACCATCCCAGCAAGATCATAGCCCTACAACTGCACACAGATGTCCAATTCCTCATGTTTACTTCCCATGCTGCTTGGATTAACGTACATGCACTTCAGAGAGGCACCCCACCATGCTGATTTCCCAGAAAAGGTTTTGGGCTTTCCCCATAATGGTGCTTTATAGGCACTTCCTTGCTTACATCTAAATGCTGGAGGAGACCCTGTTTAAAACCCCTTTTGTTGATTTTGTGTTCCCTTTCAGGCACATCACTCCAGGCCCTCTGCTCTCTCACAGTGCTGCTGCTAACTCTCTCCCTCCCTTGTCGTTCCTACTTCAAAGCCCTCCTTACCAGGTCAGCCACCCTGCTAGCAAAGGTACCTTTGCTTCCCCTCTTACTGAGGTGGTTCCCATCTCTCTCAAGCAGTTCTTTGCATTCACCGAACTACAAGCCTGGCTGCGCTGTGTAAACCAACCTAAAGAATGTTTCCCCTTTAAAAGCAATTCTCTTCCATACCACTTCCACTATTCGATATACATCTAACTGAACAGCAGTCAACTCAAAACATTGTCCTACGACTCTGACATGCATTCTCAATGGACTCATTTAACAGATTTTACAGTTAATAAGAATCCTGCAAACCCCTGAACAACCATCATCGCTCCAAGATTTGAACTTGTAGAATCAGCTTCAGCAGAAAACCTAATCACTTTAAATATTCCATTAGCTCATAGAATYGTAGAATATCTCAAGCTGGAAGGGACCCATAAGGATAGAGTCCAACTCCCTGCTCCTCACAGGACTACCTAAAACCAAATCATATGACTAAGAGCATCATCCAGACGCTCCTTGAACCCTGAACGACGCTCTTAGCTATTCCAGTTAAAATACTTACTGACAGAGGGTAAAGTCAGGGCTTGCTTAAGTATTGCCTTAGGAAATGTCAGCATAGCTTAACAGACAGGGCAAATGTTCCCRCTGCTTCTGGTATTCCCAATCCAGTAAACTAAGACAACTGCTGATGAAATTAAAGAGGGTATTTGCCCTGTGTGGTACTCCCTATTCACAAGCCTCTTGAAAATGATTTAAAGCAAGACACTGCCTGTTAACAGGGCCAAACTAGAAACCAGATAACTGAAGTGACCAGAATTAAAATTACTCTTTTTCTAAAGGACTTAATCCAACTCATCACACAAATGTATTAGTACAAATCAGTGTTGCAAACTGATCCTTATTTTAAGCTGGCTTCAGTATGAAAGATGTAATCTCTCAAAACTATCCCAAGGTATTTTTTTTWACATGTATACATATAAATATATATACTAACAGCCAATAGAGAAATTTTCAGGAAAAAGTCTTAACCTAGGCAGCAAATGTACTGTGTGTCTGAAGTATTAGCACAGAAGGGAAGATGGCAAACTGKTTTTTTCTCCCATATTTATTTAGACAAAGGGTATACCAATGCCTTCATTTTTCAACATCTGGAAAAGTTACTTAGGACACTGAAAAACAGCAAAACTTCTTTGCAAAGTAAGTCTTTATATTAGAAGAGCTATTCAAGGGCAGATGAAACATTTACAGTCATTCCATACACTGTCACTTAAATGGCAAGCTCTTCTCCAAGCAAATGCTTTCTTCCTTCAGCTTGCCACCTAGTGCTGGTTCCCCAGCAAACTGAGCTGACCTTCAAGCTTTCTGTTTGGTCAGGGAGGCTGGATCCTAGCACTGAAGAAAACAAAGTGTATTTCTACAGAGTTTAAAGGTCATAAAACTTTGAAGTTTTTTAAACAGTGCAAAGCATCCTGCTGGTCCAGCATACTGCTGCAACTGTAGTGTTTTCTGCTGAAGAGAGCACTCAGTACAAAAGTGATAATAAATAAAGTAAACCTAATTAAGCAAGTGGCTGAACTATGAGATCACATGTTTGTAAGAAATTATAAACCACCTAAAGAACTTCCATTATTCTCCTTAGTAGAAGAGTCAAGCAATGTTTAAAGCGTATTTAGAAAGACTGGATACTGCAAGATGAAACACTTAGCAACTTTATGCCATGGAAAGCTGAAAATGATGCTTTGTCAGCGTGCCAGTATCAAATTACATACAATCTGCTCTCACAGATTTTAGGGCCCCAGTACACAGTTAAACACTTCCAGGTATGAAATGCATCACCAGAAGTTCACACTAGTAGAAGCATTTCAACTTGAGCAAAAAGGATACCTTATCAAGAAAACACACACATAAAATACACAAATTCTATAACCTGGTAAAGCAATTAGTAAGTTAAATAGCTCACAAAGACCAAGGAAAATTCACCAATACACATTTTAAACTATGTCCTCTTAACTGCACACTAAAATAGTACACTGCTCAGAGAAGCACACAAGCTAAGAAGATTAACTGTACCACAACATGGTAGGATATGGAAAATAAATGGTGAACATTATTTTTTTTTTTAATTGTTTTTATTTTTCATACAAACTGTGCTGCAGGACTGTGTTTTCCAATTACAGTGCTGTCTATTGAGAGATTTTGGGTCAAAGAAAAGAAAAAGCAAAACTAAATCTAGGAACGGTGATCCTAGAGCATTTAGAGTCAGGGGGGTGGGGTAGGAGTGTACAAAGCCATTGATATGGTCCAAAACAAATGATAAATGGTTTTATTTGAGTTCAGAATACTAGCTGACTAAACTTAGGACACTAATGTCATTTCCAGAGGTGAGGGAGGTTTTATCACATGGCAGTGACTACATTCAGGTTATTTTACCCAGCAGTCAGTAACCTCTGTAGAAGAAAAACCGAATTTTCATGCAAGTCAACCACAGGCTATGAGGAAAAAACAGCAAGCCTCATGTGAAGTATTTATCTAGTTAATTTCTGATAAATGTAGACAGGCAATAGCGAAATACACACAAACTCAAAAGGTAGCTGCACTTGTGTTTGTGTGTCAAACATAATACTGTTCTGGGCAGATATGCATAGCTCATTTGAGAACGATTACAGTGTCCTCTGTTGTGCAACACTTTTTGTTTAGGGACTGACATTTTATTATGACTTTTTGGGGGTGTTTGTGTGTACCTTACGCAAATATCATCCCATTAACTTGCTATTATCAATCACGTCTAAACAGGAATGCAAAATTAGTCTTGTATTTTAAGCTACTACTACCTGGAGTTTGTCTCCTAAAAGCTCTGTCGGCTTGATTTTACTGGGGAAGGTGGGGGATGGACAGGGGTAACACACAGAGCGGGGGGAGAGGGGGAAACAAAAAAAMCAAACAAAAAACCAAAACAAAAAACCCCCAGACTCTAAAGGGGAAGTAATGACAGACTATAGCTATGAGTCTGTGAGTTGGACAAAACAAGACTACTAGTAAGGTATCCAACCTAATTTTTGACATGCATTTATTTTGGATGTACCCACATGTATCAAAACATGAAATACAACTCCAGTTTTAGACTTGCACCACAAGCTGCATTCACTATAGTTAATGCCTGCAACATAYGTATACCAACCTTGATTCAAGTATGTAAGAGTTTCATCATATAATTTTACTGCTGGAGATGTTGCAGCACACATAACATACTGGAAGGGTGGATGTTTGGTCTCATTTTCTTGTGGAAGGCTGGAATCTTCCTGTTTGAAAATGGGCAGTGCCAAAACATCACTGAAAAGAACAAACAAATAACTTTGTGAGTCTGTTGGCCCTGTTTTGCATGAAGTTAAAGAAAAAAAGTTATTTGTGACCTAAAAAACCCCAGTGGAATACATACAGAATTGCATCACTGAGTTTATTAGTGAAACCAACGTGAGCAGTATCCAAAACATTTTCCACCAAAATTTTAGGCTAGGATACATAAACAGTGCTCTGGGACCTAAGCAGAAAATAATAAAGTTGTGCTGATCCTCTGAAAGTTTAATCTTCAGCAATTGTCTCCACGGAAAAAAATCAGTTTACTCTTAACCATTCACCTGTCAACATAGGCAAGCTTGCCTAACACACATGCAGCTGAGTGCAATACATTTACTTTCTTCTTCGAAATAATATATCCCCCAAAGTAAGTTACCTACACTGTGAAAATCTTTCTCCCCATTTAGTATAATAACCTATTAATTCTGTTGACATTAAAGTTTTTTCAATCAACTTTTTTTAGGYTTTAGCACACTGAATAGCACAAAAATGATTAAGCAGCAGATTCACAAAATGTAAGTTATAGGACATATATGCTAAGATTCACTTCACTGGTGGTAAGAGCACCAGAAAAACTTTGGAACTGCAAAGTTTCTGAAGAGTAAAGAGCAATCCATACTGTCCACAGGTAGCAGTAAGAGAGACAGCTTCACCACAACCAGCAAACACATCTTCTGCTTTCTACASAATTAAATATTCTGCATTAGCAATATATTCATTTTCCTTGTATACAGTAATACTTCATAAATAAAACTTCAGAGATTAGTGAGTTCTGTTCAAAGATAGTGTTCTAGCACTGAATTTTTGTTCACGATGAAATTCTTATCTGCAGATCCATGAAACTTTCTTTGAAAATCAGTTTCTAAACTGAAGTAAGATTTCTCACACCACCTCACCTGCTGATTCAGTTTTTAATCTACATGTACCTTTTGTTTATTTCTCTTGCATTGATCACAATCACAGATTTAATATATTTTGAAAAATAATTATAAATGTCTTATCTGTATCGCACTATTATTTACACTTTGTACCCTAAAATTTTTGAAGTAAAATTATTTTTTGCTGTTCCTCGTTTCTATGAAAGCCTGCTTTATTTAAAGAGAACTCTGGAATTCCTCTTGAATTCCAGCTCACATCTGGAGAAACAAAGAGAATCAGCATCATAATCAATTTAAAAAGTGAAATTACAGCCAATATTTTTGTGTCACAGAAGGCTATAGTATAGACTTGGTCTACGTAAGTATTAGGTATGAGGAGTGCAGCTGGGGCACCCCAACTTTTCTTTCAGAGCATGTGCCACATACAGTAAGTTAAAGGCTTGCCACATCATATTGCATTTCCCTGGTTACCTGGAAGAATCTATATTGACCTGAAAGAGGAAATATTTATGAACAGTGAAAAAGTCTAAGAAGTTTGTCTATAGCTTGTAGAGACCATACAGTCTCTCACAAAAATCACAAGTAGAATTAAAAAACAAACAAACAAACAAAGACAGCCATACAGGTTCCTTTCCACTAGACAGAAACCACAGGAGATGCTACAAGCAGGCACAAAAACCGGACAAGGCAGGATACTATCCAAAAAAGCTGTACAAGCCTGCTGAACCATACATTAGCTATTCTGATGCCAGCTCCCCAAACCGGAGCCCAGAGGAGGCTGTATTCCCTAACTAGTTACGAAGGAAGCTAATGGGAAACACCCACTTAAGAGAAGCGGACACTCTTAAAACAGTTTACTTCTATAGACAGAAGGAGCATCATTCCCAGAGGCAGGACAGAAAATGTCATAGATCGGTGGACCGCTGCTTGAGGATGACTCAGAAGAARCAACCAGATGCTTCACACCCTGATTTCAGCCAAAGGGCAGCGTGAGCAGAGGGCAGCCCAACGCAAGAGGGAGCACTGCGCCAAGCAGAGAGGAGCATCGTCCCAAGACAGGACTTCTACACTAGGAACCCATGCTCGTCACACGCTGGAACATAAAACATTACTTAGCATTTTTATGAAGAGGAACATTAAAACGAAAAGAACATGGAAACAATGACAATGTTTAAAATACACACATAAGAGTCGAAGTGCAACAAAGAAGGCATGCAAAGTATCTCACCAAATAAATAACCTGTAATTCTCTATTCAAGTTCTGCAGCACTTGTTTTCACGTAACACGCAAGATTAAAAAGAGAAGTCTTTTGTGTATTTATGAAAAGTATYTTTCAAGCCTTCATTTTTTACCCACAATTTAACAATATAAATGCTCCTGGTCTGGCTTAAGAATGTGTGCCGTGGTTAATGAACTAGTTAAATTAACAGACAAGGCAYTGGAAGCCAACAAATACAAACGGAAGACAAATTTAGCCAGCTTTAAACCCGCTTTTGCTAATACTTACAAAGTGGTAATGACTAACTGCCACTGCGGAAGAAAAAAAAGACATCCAACTCTTCAACCCTACAATTTAGTTGTAAAGAGAGCATAATGTGCATACTTAAATGCCACCATTCCAAAAAAACGCTCCAGCAAAAGTCATGAGTCAAATGTAAGAATCTTCATTTATTTTCCCAGATAAAAACATGCATTTTTCTTATAAAAGAAAGTCTTCTGGGTAATAGTACATTCTAAAGGAAAAGAGAAGCCAATGCAATTTAAAACTCCTTCCTAGAYCATCTTTAAATAAATAACATTTAAATAACATTTTGATTTGTTCACTCGTAAAGAATGAAATATCAGTGTTCTCACATTTAAACATACACTTGTTCCCAWCTAAGAACAGATAAAAGATGCAGGYAATTAAAAAGAGTCGATAAGGTATGAATAAAGTATTTCAAATTAAGATTTTAAAGTGTCAGTGATAAAGAAATGTTAACTGATTTAGAACCAACTATTAATTCCTCTTAAAAAAAGTGATGTATCTTTCCTGACTTTCAGGAAGGAAGCTGCTATGAAGCAACTGGTCTATCCTTCAGTCACCRTTGTACAGCAACAGAGGATGACCAGTTTTATTTGATACCCATGCGCCTGCGGTTCAGCAATGCAAAAGGTCTTCTGGGCAGTGCTGGCATAAAGAATTTTTGCCGCATGAGCTGCTCCCTCCGTACCCTTCCCCTCCACAAAATATTTTTCTGGGCTATGTTGGGATGTCTATCAGTTCATCGCACAGCCCAACGCACAACTACACAACTGAGCGTGGTAAAAGCAAGTGATAAAAATCTTACTGTAGAGAAAGCCCCATCCTACCAAACATAACTTGAGGGCAAGCATTAATAACTTAAGCCCATTTCCCTCCCCCTGATTAGCAGTAACAGGGATATAGGAATCAGGGAAGAAATTGCTAATGTCTACGTTTACCTAGGAAATAATTGGGAACATGCAGCTTCGAGAAACACAAGAATACAAAGAGCATTCCTCCCAGTTCTCTGAGGCCAAACTCCCCTGTTGTTCATCCTTACAGTAGTTCAAATAGAGACCACCTAAATTTCACAGTGGCAAGCATTTTCTACAAAATAAAACCCATTCCTCACACAGCAGAGCTGAAGAAAAGATGCCAGATGTACTCACAATTCAGAGTAGGAAACCAATGGGAAACAGAAATTTAGTATTTTTAATAGTYGTCTTTACTTACACTGAAGGAGAGTATCTTGTACTGCATATAATACATGCGATTATGTAGATCACATTCCTAAAAACTACGGAGATCCTAAATGACAGTCTTTTTACCACCTCTAATTTTATACTGATTCTATTATAAGACCCAAGAAAAAAAAAACCCAGGAGAGCAGGTCAGTCTTCTCACTTTTCTTCCTCAGATCCCAGATACAATTTCTGCATTTAGAATAAGCCAATGGCCTGGCAGTGCAAATTATCTGCCCCCCAGTAAATCACTGGCAGGTTATTTAACATGGCTAAGTACCTCTATCCTGAACTGAAGCACCCAYTGGCAGAGTTGCCCAGATGGTGGAAAAATAAGTTTTCCAGAATAGCTACTGTTGAAATTATTTCWGGCTACAGGAGAAAAGAGCTTTAAGAGACTGAGTCTGTTCTTTTTCTGCCACTGATAACTTTTGATCTTGTGAAATAAAAGACTAATTTACTTCACTTGTCTCATCTAAGTGAATTTTGGACTATTACAARCAAGCTGAGGTATAAATGAATAGCAATGTTTTGAAGGAGAAGTAGCATCTTTTGTTAGACTCTTGATCATTTGAAAAAGCAGATCTATCAGGGTTTACTCTCCTGATGGAAGGAACTCTGAGACCAAAATTTTGAAACTACTAGGTCCAGTAAGAAAAGTCTTATCTCAGTCCCTCACAATTTGTTATCTAAAGCATTCARCTGAAAGCATTCTTTCTTCCTAGAGGGAGGAGAAAATTTTCCCAGAAGAACAAACAGAAACAATCTTCATCACACACCAAAAGCTGGCAGTAAACACATGTCCAACACCCAATCTTAGCTAGCTATGCTACAGAAGCAGTGCATAAATGAAACTTCATCATACAAAAGTAGGAAGGCTTAGAAGAGGAAGCAAGGTTCAAGCTAACACTTGAACCAAAGCATCCAGTGGGATGGATCATGTGTGATAAGCTATCCTATGTTATGTAGCCTACATGAGCATAGTACAAGACGACCAAGAAAGATGTAAGTTATCYTTCTCCCATGCTTGTGAAATGTGTTTGTCAACCACAAAATCACCTTCCTTCCAAATTTAGAACCCTCTTTTCAATGCTTTTTCTGAAGCATTTAAAAAAAMCCCCAAAAACCCCAAATCTGCCCAATAATAACAGGGTCACAAAATAAATGAAGAACCTCCTGTCCTTACCAGAACAGGAACTAGTATGTYATCAAAATGCAAAGTGACATTCCATCGATCATCTGCCTTATCTGTCTTGTGGATTGTATACTTTTGGGTGTGAGTACTAAAGCATCTAAGAACATGCAGGTCTTTTGAAACTTTAAAGCATGGTTTACAAGGACAAATACCCTGAGAAAAATGTTTCTCAAGCGGTATTTGAGTTAGAGTTATGATCTCAAAGCCAAGCTCTGCACTGTTAAGAGGTCTGAACAACCCATAGGAAAATGTCAGGGAACAGGAGAGCTGATACTTCTTAACACTTTCCCTGTGTCCATAAAAGCAAGTCTGATGTRAGAGGAGACCCCTGGAAGTAGTTGATGGGAAACAACTTTCTCTGAAGCAGTTGTCAAGAAGTGCAACATGAATGAGAAAACAGGTGCAAATGTAATGCCGTTCCTGGGAATCCTACAACCCATCACACGGAAACTCAGCTGGTTAAAGGCCTCAACTTATGGGGAGTCTGGCAGARAATGCAAAAAACAACCAAAGAAAGAACACAAATCCCACCACGAAAACCTRTGTTTCTTCCTAAGCTCTTGAAGGTACCAAGGAAAAGCTGTAAGAATAGTATTTGTTCACAGTTACAAATCCYCAGTCCTCCACCCACTCCTCTGACACGGGGAGGCCAGGCAGCTGCTCTGATTTGCAGCAGCTATAGTACAGATTGCTCCTAAGCAGGAGTAACACATAAAGTGTAAATGAGGGTAAACTTGCTGCCCTGCTCTCAATCCCACACGTCCATCCACCATGAGAGGTGACATGGGAACAGAAAAGATAGTTATGCAAGCTGAAGAGTCTTTTCCTTAAGAATTAAACTGGTCTCCTTGACCTTTTGAAATGTATTCACACGTTCAACTGGGAAGAAGGAAAAAAAACAAACCACAAAACCAATGTCACTGATCTAGAACAAGGTTTATCTTTCAACATGTTTCATCCGTGGTAACAAAGCAAGGACGTTTAGGTTGGTAGATTTTCTTTTTCCTCAAATGTCTATTTCCTGACAAGTATTTACATATTTGTGTGCCTGCAYAAAGAATCAAGCTCCAATTCTAATCAGTACATAAAATTTTATTTTACAGAGTCTAGATGTCAGTGAAAATTATTTTTTCTACAGTGCAATACATAAAAATAGAACAGACCACTGCAACAGCAGCTTTTTAATGTATTCTGCAGAAAATACTGTGTACATCTTAAAAAAAAAAAAAAAAAGGGGAAAAAATTTCAGGATACCTCAAGTAAGCAAGCACTCCTCTCAAAAAAAAAAAAACCCCAACCATAACCAGTAGCAGAGTCTCAAAAGAGTGGGAGGCATTAGGGGAACCATAAACATGTCATTTTGTCTGTCAGAAAGTAACAGCAGCCACACGGAAAACAGGGCCTGAATGAGATAACTCCATTTTTTTATTTTTGCACAGTAACTATAAAGTAACTGTCATGACCCAATCATGTTCATCAGAAGCCAAAAAAGGATGTCAGGGACCCAAAAGTTGTTAGAAGACAACACCCTTCCTCTCTTCTCCACCTGAAAACAAAGCTGTAAGTTGTAAGATAATGGTCCCCCAAATCCTAACAGACCACCTTAATGGTTACTTTAGCCCAAACTTTGGAGGAGAGTTGATACACGAAGCTCCCTCACCAYCCAAGGCTCTCCACAGCACAGTAAGGAAACAAGATGAACTGTAGGAGGTTTCTGTTCTCTTCAACCAAGGCAGCAGCCAGCTCCATTCTCCAAAGACACTCCGAGTGTTTGGGAGATGYAGCAGAGTCAAACTGACTTGATTCTCCAAAAACAGAGGATTGTCTGGATGYATTTTCGTACGGTCTTTTGTATAGACTTTCCCGTTTCAGAACCAAGAGTCATCTTTTTTAATTTAGTTTAATAAACTTCAGGTTTTAATCTAGAAACACATACCAAAATAGCTACTCCTGAAATTATCATCAAGTTCTGCAATGACAGGCTTCAATTTTAGCACTACAAATACCATTGGAATTGCAAGCATTTAAATAAATCCATACATTAAGCTTCCAAATTAGACATAAAAATTCAGTCATTAAGGTACTTGTCCTTATAGTAATGCTCATTTAACTTAATTTAAATCATTAATCAAATAATTCATTACATGAAAAATGGATTTCTGCTAGAGAAATGGCTGGCAGTTCCTGAAATTKATCTTTTCAATGAAACAGTCTCCATTTTTTAACAGTTCGTAGCAATGATCAGTGGTCCCAAAAATTACACAATTCTTGCTGTGTTAAGATGGATATTATGATGGATTTGTAAGAAATCACTATGAGAGTCTTAAATCTATACAATGGTGCCATTACCAACTGAAGTTAACAGCAATACTCAAAACTCACCATCACTGTTTTTACATAGTTTTCTGAACAGGKGTTATTTGACACATCTGACAACAATTATTATCAATTGAAGTGAATTTTGTGTTTATAGGMAGTTTCTTATTGCATGAGAAGACGTCAGAACAGCTATCAGAAAAACTGGGTTTCMAGATTTTCAGGAAATTTTGAGAACTATTTAAAACCATGTGAATCTGCAGAGAAATTTTGTCCAGTTAGCTTCCTTTTATAAAAACTACAGTTACTGGTCATTTGACATGAGCAGTTTTCTTAATAAGAATAAACACAGGATAATACCATTATATTCTACTTCAGGGCACTGACTGATCACCAACTTGAGGAAGCATCAACTGCATTATGTACAACCCTAATAGGTARAAGGGTTAAGTGCAGGTCTTCCTAACAAAATGCAGGGGTATATAGCTTGGGGAGCTCTCCCCAGCATTCTCCTCTAGACAATATTTCTTTTTCTTCTATCATCTTTTTTTGTAAGGAAGTGACAAGTAATTAGCTTCTACTGGCACACAGAACAATGAATGACACTGTAATATCTTCACTCTTTACACTAAGCCACTTCTATTAGTTTTCCCCTCTCACATCACTTAACAGGCCATGATTTCCCTAAAGTAGAAATCTAAGCCATACATAAAATAACTAACATACTTGCTGAAGTCGCTCTGAATCCAGCAAACACTAATTGCAATTAGGTGATCCCTTTAACTATGTGTTCAGAGATTAAAGTTACAAATAATATTAGTGTGTGTTCCAAAAATACTTGCATCTCATCACAAACAAAGTCTGCAACATTAAGACTAATGTATGGCTTATCTTGTGCAATATTACTTTTTAAGAGCTCCTTTTAACTGCTACAACTCTTTTTGTGGTAATCCAAAACATCCTAATAGGTAGGTATATGTAACTAAAAAACCACTTCCGATTGCTGCCCACCATAAAAGGATGATACGAGCAGAAGAAACAATCTACGCAACAACAGTAAAGATTAAAATTCTTAAAGTTTCAAGAAACTAAACAGTGTGCATTACTGGGAGGAGAAATGAAGCCTACAAAAACAAAGGGAAACTTTTAAAAAGCCATCCCAGTCAAAACTCAAGACTTCTAATTACAAGAAATCCTAGAAAGAACTGGATCATGATAAGAGAAGGAAAAACGGTTCTTGAACAGGAGCGCATGCATTATCCACTGGTGTTTGCACGAGGAAAAGATAACCAGGATCCAAATGCTGAGAAGCCATCCAGGCAACTGCCATACAATTGCCCACAAAAACTGGCACACCGCTTTGTGGGATGAATGTTTGCTTGACAAAGACAGAAACGGGACAGAAGTGGAATAAAATCGAGACAAGCTGAATATAAAATCAGGAGTGTTCTCATGAAGAGAGGTGAAATCAACTTGCTCTCTGAACTGRCAAGTTCTGAAAGTTATTTTTACTTAAAAAAAAATAAATAAACAAAATTCAAAACCCACAGGAAACAAAAACCCCATCAAATACATATCCCACCATAAACCTACTGAGCTCACAATCCCAAATACTAGCAACAGGGTCCTCATTTCTATTCACCTGAAACCCTTTTTTACAACTTTGAACAAAGACACTGCAGTTCCAACACTTCACCTGGCAAGTACTGCCTTAAAATATATTTAATAGCTGAAACTTGTGGTGGCCTCCGAGTTTCAGGTAACCGTGAGAGAGAATGCATCTTCTATACASGGTAGGCTATCAAAACTACCAAATGCCAGTGTTTTACTTCTACAGACCCTCAAAATACTGACTAACCCTGTTGAAAACCTTACACTAAAGTGTCTCCAAAGCAGTTTCCCTTTTTCTCGCTAATAAGTCACCCAGGAATCCACACGTTCTGCCCATAACTGAGATAAAATGTACTTATTTCAAACAAGCAGAGTTTTATCTTAACTTTGAAAAAGCACACCCAAACACTTTTAACGTAAAACCTGGAAAACAATCAAAAGGTAAAGAAACTACCAAATTGATTAAGAACAGAAAGAGCTTCACRGCAGGAAAAGAAAAAGAAAAAAAAAAAGGAAAACGTYACTAAAGACGCATACTACACAGAAATAAGAAAGAATAAACATACTGATTAAAGTACAACATACTACTACCCTATTAACTACCACAACGTTTACTTGATCGAGAAAGAACATGTTTTAAACGTTAGAGAAAGCAGCTATTGTTTATTATGAACCAGAATTATATTCGCCGAGATGATGATCATCTTCCGAAACACGGGGTCCAGTTACACAGCCAAAGACCAGAAAAAGGTCATTTTTACGGCAGAGGCTGCAAAAGCATCCCAGGSTACGCCGCAGCCCGCCCTTTCAGAACGGCCATCTCCCAGCGAAAGGCGAGGGCAGGGCGGCAGACCTGCCGGGGCAGCCCCTCTCGCCAAGCGGMGCGCACGGCAGCCGGTACCGGGGGAGAGGCGGCGGCAGCAGCTACCGGGGGACGCTGGGCCGGCCCCCGCCACGTGCCCGCTCCGCGGGAAGAGCCTCCGGGAGCCGGAGGAACAGAAAAAAAGAGGGAGGAAGGGGAGGGAAGCCCCAGCTCCTTCCCGCGCTCCCTGCCCCGCGGCACGGGCAGGGCACGGCGGCCCGAGGAGGCCGGTGGGGAGGCGGCAGCCACCGCTCCCCGCCGGGCGATGAGTTACCTCATGCTGTAGGCACCGGCTCCCAGCTCCTGCCCGATGCCGGAGAGGCTGGCGTCGAAGTCGTGCACCAGCCCAGACTCGATCACTTCATCCATCTTCAGCACCCACGCCATCTTCCACCGCCCCCCGCGCTCCCGCGCCGCCGCGGGAGGAGCCGGACGGGGAGGAGCCGCTCAGCCCCGGAGCCGCCGCCGCTGCTCCGCCGGGAGGCGGCGTCTCGGCGGGCAGCGCCGGG